>CM070876.1:152528493-152898493 GCA_036365515.1 Torymus aiolomorphi | reverse complement strand
ACCCACGCGTCCGCGCGTACACACACACACACATATGCGCGCTTGTGCCAAGTGGCTTTTACATCGAGTAAACTTTCGATCCCGCAGAATATATTCCGTCGCGGCGGACCGTTAAACGGCCGCGGTTCACCGTAAAAACCAAGGTCGACACCGCGGCGTCGACCGCGGCCGCGTGAAATAACACCGAGCGCGCGGGTTTTCTCTCTCTCTCTCTTCCTCCTTTCTCTCATTTTCCATGAGTGTATGTGCGCATATATGTGTGGGTGGCTGGATCTGAGTGTGACTATCCGGTGGCGCCCCATTATAAGCCGTCAACGAGCGGTCGTTGGGGCGCTCGTGCGCGGAAGCACAAGTCGATGGCTCCGGTATTCGTCGTTTCGAATGACGCGTGGAAAAAAAGGGAGGTTGAGTCAGACGTTGTTTTATGGCGTGCAAAGATTTTCAAGCTCGTGAATTCTAGCATTTTTGTTGTTGCTTGAATTATATGTATCACTTGTATTTTTTTTATAAAATTCAAAAAATAATGTATTGACATGAATGACATTTTTTCATTCGCAAATTCAAGTTCGGAATGAAATTTTAATTCTATACAATAAAATTTTCATTGCATTAGATATTTGGTCGTTTTAAAAAAATATGTGCAGGTTTGTCTATGTGTGTGTGTATGTGTGTGGGCGTGAGCATGCGCGTGTGTATGTGTGTGTGTGTGTGTGTGTATGTGTGTGTACGTGTACACTGAAAAAATTTGGCACTCCAGCTGACCCGATGAGTACAGACGCTGTGCCAAAGTAGGGTCAAATGTTGTACCGCGATTCGGTACACCTCCTGTCCCGTACTGGTACAGCTTCTCTCTGTAAAAGCACCGCGGATGCCCCCTGCCGTATAACCTTTGAACATTCGGGACAAACGCTGTGCCAAAAGTGGGAGATCTCACGCACGCAGCGAAGGGGGCGCTGACGAACTGTGATGGAAACAAATGCCGTGCCAAATTTTTGTCAGTATATGTGTGTGCGCGCGCGCGCGTGTGTGTGTGTGTTACAATTAAACTCATTGATTTTCACATTAATTTAAACTGTAGATCGTATAACCACTGTATTTGTAAATACATTCTCTAAAAATAAATTAGTGAAAAGTTGTTCACTTGTGAAAATGAGTAATACAAGTCCACTAATATCTTAGTAAATATTCACCTATTGAAGCAGTGGAATCAAATATTCACTAGGTAATTAGTAAATATTCACTAAAGAACTAGTCAATTTTTTCACTTTTTGGCATCAGTGGGCGACTTCACTTATTCATTTTTATAGAGTGAGTTTATAATAAATTAAATGAATGGAAATCTTATATACGAATTTTAGATTTCTTTTGAAAGTAACGATGAATGAAAGTATTACAATACGTGTTTTGTCATACACGGAGAGAAATTTTAGAGTAAAAATTACCAAGGTGCCTTGGTAGTGCATGGATAGACTGTCAAAAGCCGTGATATTCCCAGGTTTCTAATACAATTTATAAGTTTCCCAGGAAAAACTACCATAACCACTTAAAAAAATACCAAATTATCGGAATAAAAATTACCAGACACACTGGTAAAAATTGAGATCTAGTCATTTTTACAAGGTAACCTAAGAATTTTTACTAAGAAAACTGATAAATTTTACCAAATAACCTGGTATTTGTGTATTCGCGCATGCGCACTGCGCATTATTGTGTTTCAGAAGATTGATACTAGAGGCGTGCGCGACGTTAAAATGAAAACAATACACATATTTTCAGTAAGTAATAACGGCGATTCAAATGACTGTTGGTAACAGCTTCCGTGGCGCAGTCGGTAGAACGTCGGACTCTCAACCCAAAGATCGTCGGATCGAATCCCGCTTCTGTAAAAATTTTTTTCAGTTTAATGTTTTTTCATCCTTGTTTCTGTTTCTATTTCTATATTAAAATACTATATATCCATCAATATGGATAAAAAAAGTTCATTTTTTTAATTTAAATTAACTAAAAAAAAATTTTACCAAGGCACTTTGGTAAAAAGTTTGAAATTGTCAGTCTGTCCATCCATTACCATAGAAACTGGTAATTTAGTCTCGAATATTTGTAATTTTCACTACAAAATTTCTCTCCGTGTATTAATATGTTTTTAATGCTGATAATATCCTTGACAGTCAAACCTCATAGAACGCTGGATTTCCGAAATATAAAAATTGCTATAAAATAAAAACGTTCTAACAAAATAAAAAAGGATTTCTGGCTCGAATGATAGATGAATAGAACAATAGAATTTATTATTTTTACATTGAAATCACAACGCGCGCGCATAAATATCATGAATTTTATTTAAGTATTAATGTCTATTTCGTATTGGAACAACAAATAAGTGGAAAAATGCTGCGGATTTTTTATGTTTGTAGTGCATTACATGGTGACATTTTTTTAGTTAACAATCCGCGTAGAATATAAAGTCAGAATCACGGTTTTATAGCAATTTGTTTGAAAATCGCATGCCAACGTTACCAGTTTAGTTCATCAAACGAATAAACTTTATTACCGAAAAAGAGGGCGTAAAAGCTATGTGTAAAGAAATGTATTCATCCAATCAACTTTATCAATAGCTTTAAAAAGAATTTAAAGCATCAATGCGAATAAATACTATTTCATTTTACTCAAAGTTTAACTATTTTTATTTAGTAATAAATCTATTTAATGAAAGACTAATTAATTAGTATAAGCAAAACCTTTGCACACTAATAAATTCATTAAATTTTTCTCAATAAATTCTCACTCATTTGACTATTTAAATTACTCGAAAAGGTTCAAAGCCCAGAAATTCACGACCACGCGATTCCTTTTTTTTACGTGTCCTTAAATAGACAATGTTATCGCTCTTATCTATCGCTGAAAATCCATTGCCGAAGCCATGCTCGCGTTCACGGGCCGAGGGATTTAGTTTCGCGCATTATGTTGATTTGACGGTAGTGCGTACTCGTACGCGGGCGTGCATCAAAGGTTGTCGGTGTGAGTGTATGCGCGTGCGTCAAAGGTTGTTTGCGCACGGCGAAGCCGAATTTTTGACGCGGGACGCGCGGTGGTCAGCCGATCGAAGCCGCACTTGTTCCGACTCATTGTCGTGCCTGCGCTGTACATTAAAATAAACTATCGGGATTTTCGATGTTTACCTGTAAATATAATGCGAACGCAATTGTGTTGTTCGTTGTGTTTGCTGTCTGTTAGTTTAGATATACATGGTTTTGCTTTTTTACGCATTTATATAGTAAACTTTATGTACAGTTCTAACAACAAATAAATAGTTTAAGATCTAATATATTCAATAACGATGTTCTTTTCGCGATTAACGGAGACAAAAATATTGTATTCTTCTTGTTTATTTTTGAAACTATTATAATTTATAAATAAAAATTCATTTTAAGAACATGTACTACACGGACAAAAATTTTATTTGGAAAATTACCATTAATCTTATCAAAGCGAAGATATACTCTGATTCTGATGCTTTTTACTACTATTATAGGATTTTCTACCATTGTAATGTATTCCTTTTACAACTTTCATTTTAAGTATTACAAGTGTCGAGATAACTTTCTATTACATTTATATAGCAAAAAATATACATATTGTAATATACTATTAAAAGTATCTTATTTTTTTTATAAAAATATGAAACATTACTATATTTTATGGCAAAAACTGCGAAGACTTGATATTCGAATGCAGGAGTTACAAAAATTTTGATATTTAATTCTAAGTTTTACAATGATTTATGGTAAAAATTATGAAGTGTGAAATGCGCATGCGCGCGGCAAACACGCGCAGTCTGCTGCTCTGTCTTACCGACGTCCCTAATTTTCAGGTTATCTAGATCTCACACAATATGTTTTGCAACACAAAACTAGTCGGATATAATAAATTCCTATTTATTTTTACATTTATAAATACATTATCAGTTGCTAATTTTCCTTTACGTTAATTATAATGCCATATATTAATTGAAATTCAACAACGCGTCTAACTGAAATCTGCCATACATCTAGCGATAGCTAATGTACAAGTTCCAAAAATTTGTAGTCTAATGTTGTTATGGGTAAGTGGTTAGAGCGTCCGACTGCCGTGCCAAGGGTCGAGGGATCGAATCCGGCCGTCTCCGTCGAAAAAAAATTTTTAATTTTCTTTATTCTTTACTTTAATTTATTTCTTGTATTTCTTGTATTAATAATATATTTGAAATATATATGGAATATCACGAATAGCCACGATAACAGAAATGAAAATTAAATTTTTAAAATTTTTAACTCGAAAAATATTTCCTATACGAGTTGTTATAAAATTTACCATATTAAATTGGAAACATTAATAGGAAATTTGTCTGTCTCCGTTTTACTATGAAAAATTGTAATTTTTCCTATAGAAATTTGTAAATTTTGCTACATGATTTCTCTCCGTGTAGGTATTTGATTTACCGAATTCCAGCAATAATAAACGTAAAATTTGTAATAAGGTAAGTCGAGGTAATTCACACTCAGAAAAACGATCCTCCCGTCTTGAAATAAAATTCCTCCCCAGAAAATCTTCGTGCGACAAAAAAAGATTCCTCCTGCGCGAAAAATCATCATCTCGCTACAGGAAGATTGATTTTCTGTTGTAAGATAATTCCTCCTTCCATAGAAAGATATCCTCTTAGCCCTATTTTTAGCGGAAATCCTCTTCCGACAGGCAGATTCTCGTTGATTCAGGAGGATCGTTTTCTGAGTGCATTTTATGGGAAAGCATAATTATTAGACATATAAGTAGTTGCATATAGCAGCAACATAAGGACGACTCGAGGAAAGACGCACACCGGCATCGGTATCTCAGTGGTCAGAGCACTCCTCGGGAAAACGAAAGATCTGGGGTTCGATTCTCCGCCGAATCACGCCGCACACTGGGGCCATACGGATTTTTTGGTTCAAAACCACCTAGAGGTCGCAATTCTCAACGGAATCTCAAAATTTTTGCTTAGGAACATTCGTTATCAAATATCGAAGAGCCCTACGAAGCCTGATTTTCCAAAAAATTAACCTATAAATCTAAGGAGTCATATAATTCTATAACATCAACCAATCAATTCAATTTTCGACCTGCAAATCCCAAAAATACGATAAACCTTTAATTTGTAAGCCCTTTACTCGTGAACTCTTGACCTTTGATCCAGTAAGCCATGCACGCATAAACTCTAAACCTATAAGCCCTAACCTCATAAGTCTTAAGGGGGTCTTACACCTAGTGGCTTCTGAGGCCAAAATCAGCTATAAAAAAGAGAAAAATGTTATTTAAACCACATACAATGTATATCCTAAAAATATACACTATTTCTGACAGAATGACCCAAGACTTAATCTGTAGACCAATTTTATGAATCAAGGTTAAGAGAGCATGTGTCAAGGACTTATAAATTGAAGTTTTATAGCATTTTTGGGAATCACAAGTGTAAATTTTGGGGTTATAGGTTATAAATTAGGTTTATAGGTTCATATTTTCAAAATTAGGCTTCGTAGCGGTCTTTGGTATTTTGTCACAAAAGTTCCTGTTTTTGAATTTTCAAATTCGGTTGAGAATTATGACCTCTAGGTGGTTTTGAACCTTTCGGCCCCAGTGTGCACCGTGCCGTTCTTTTATCGAGTCCTTCTCCATTTATTTATTTATCTGCGAGTTCTCACTCGTAACAGTAGCTAAAAAATGTTGAAAATATGTATTATAAATTATTTCAAATTTTTTTTAATCATTTTCACTTGTTTACAACTGAATTATTAATCAGTTTATTCAGTTAGCTACTTTTTTATTTAGTTCTTAGCAAGGCTTTATTTCATTTTTGCGAGTGTAAGGAATTTCTATTCTAGTAGAAGATGCATTTCAATGTACGTTTATACAGTTTTGTTGATTTTTCTTTAAATGAAATATGTAATGATTTTTTTTTTATTAAATTGACTAAATGAATTACACATGACGAAGCATAGTCAAAACTTTCCTTTTACATTTTGGCTTTGAGTGAAGTCTATGTCAGTTCTAGGGCGTCTACAACTTTTTTCTTTGTTGAAGATATACTATATATTTTGATGTCTTTTTAACAATTTTGTCGAAACAAACAAAAAAATTGTTATCAGAATTACAAGTGCAAAATATAACTCTCATACTTACATTATACTTACAGTAGGTATATAAAAACTTTTATACCACTCTAACCTCAAAATCACAACTTTGGTATGATTTTTCGGCGCTCGTGGTATAAAATAATAAAATCATCACCTTCCGCACCAGTGTCGAAATGTACTATTATATAGCACGGTATGACCTAAGTCCGCACTTACGTCACGCCTATCCGTGACTTAAGTAGTCGATTATTGCACCGTGTTTATCGCACTCGCGTAACAGCGGACGTGACAGCGGATTTAGGTGAACGTACTATAAAATATCGTACGACACTAGTGCCTTCAGTGGCCCACTGCAGTGGCTCGCTCTTGCAATAATGGGCCACTTAAGACACTAGTACCGTAACATACTATAAACTATTGAAAAATACATACGCAACGTGCAGAATGATAAAGCAATGATATCGAATGCGTTCATCAAAATATTTATCGTCGAATCCTTAACGCCCAAATAAATAAAAAATCGAACCAAGAAATGACTATATCAATACTCATCCTCCGAGGATTACCGTTCAACAATTCAAACCTTCGACAAAAAAATAATTCAACGCGCCCTCATTTTCCAAGACCCATGTCCGGAGAAAAAAAATGGTCAACCTCGGCTGCTACTACAAAGTTCTGCCTCGCCGTCCGGAAAAAAAGTCGAGAAACTGAAAGTGTTATCGTTCCGGCGTGAGCGCGCGCACGCGAGAGAGAAATTCGAGGAGTCGTGGCGCGTAAATAATGCGCGACTCGCGGTCGGCCGGATTGGATCTGAATAATGGAGGCCGGCAAACCGAGAAACCAAAGCGTTACGCGTACACGCCCGGCGCTTTTTAATTTGTTTCACGCCGGGTGAAGCATCGCTCTCGCGGGGCTCGCATGCCTTTGTATAGATATATACATATACGCGCGGGACCTAATCTCTGTATAATAAACGCGGCCGTGCCGTTAATAATTCGCGCGACTATTTTAACGCCTCGCGCGCACGCGGTGTGCGAGCTTGTTGAGAGTGAATTGATTTTTGCGAGCCTGTGTGTGCGCGCGTATCTGTGGCTATGCATGCGGTACTCGTAGCGAGAGGAGGGGGCGAGACTGGGGCTTTTATGAGGGAATTGAATTGCTTACTGTTGGATTCGCAATTTTACGTTATATACAAATTGATCTTTCATTCAGAATTATTGTCAGGATCCTTATTCATAGCACTGAACGCTTCTATTTACGTGTTTGTAAATTTTGTGGGAGTATAAAATTCATGACAATTTATTGAAACTTATAATGATTTTTTTCTAACCAGAATGCGAATGTTATGATTTGGGGTTTGCCGAAGTATAAAAAAAAGATAATCTATATATAGGAAAGCGACGTGCAATAAAGGTGTAATCTCATAAACGATGTGGAAAAGTCCAGATTTTATCTGCTGTTTATTAGTGAAAATTGGCAAAAATTACTTTTTAAATGTTTTCGTTTTATTATATCAATTCAATTTGCGCTGAAATACTTTTCTATGGATTCTTCACGCTCACATCGGTGCAAGAGCATCCGCCGTCGTCGATCCAATTTTAAACTGCAACAAAAAATGAATACTTTAGTAGTATCTTCATTTTGCCCTATCTATGAAGGCTTTACTAACCAGTGTTTCTACGATTGAACGATATTGGTACATTATGTAACATAGTAATAGACAACTTTAATCCAGTGTTGCATATAGCCCTTTATATCCGACTCAGCTGTGATCCATTTGTTGACTTGGAAAATAAGATAAACGAAAAAAGCGAAAAATAAGAGAAAAGACAAAGGAATTGAAAGATTACTTTTTCCCAGAATAAAATATACTTTACTTCCGCATATCAAAAGAATATAGTAAATTTGTGAGAATAACGTATCAGAGGGAATCAAATGCTGCTTTTTAGGTTAATAAAGTGGACATTATAGTGGGGTCGGAAAAAATAGTACTTACAGTACTTATTTCCACCTCCTCTGTGGCTACTTTATAGACTTGAAAAGTTACTTTGTATTTATGTGTTATAATTTTGTTAGTTTTAATCAAATTCACCATAAACATACAAAATTACACTATATTACTTTATTCCCGCTTACGCGGGAAAGCCAATTACAACTATTGGTGCTTCAATTTTCCAGCTACCTACACTAGATCTATGGACAGTAGGGCTGATAAATTTCTCAAGGCCACAATTTATTTTTCGATACAGTGTAAAATGCAATTTTACACATTCTGTAAATTTTTAAAATCGCTTTTACGCTTTCTGTATAAAAAAATATCGTTCGATACACGTGCGAAAGATGATTCTACACTCGTATGATTGTCGCCAGAGCGAAGCGAGAAAAACTCACATTCGTGCTAGAATCAACACTTCGCACTTGTATTGAAATATACTATATTGAAACTAAAGACCTAATTGCAAGCCATAAATAAAACAACTTGTGACATTTGTTTTGTCGTCATTTCAGGAAAAAGCTTCACTTTGACGATAATGCTGCAAACATCACCACCTCAAGTAGCAACTTTGTCAAAGGCTATCAAAGTTACAGTAGATGGACCACGAGAACCACGTTCTAAAACCCGTGAGTTGGAATAAATATGTTTTTTCTTATACTTCATTAAAATTTTGTTTAAAAGAATTAAGTGAAATGTCAATGAGTATAGAATTTAATTGTCGTTTAAAATGTGTCAGGATTTTTTTATTATTAGAAACCTTTTTACAGTATAAGTAAAAAATTATTGCGAGCTGTGTCAATCGTAAACCAGATTCATTTAATAATGTAATTCATAAAGTAGTTTACGCCTATATATTTTTCTAAGCTCTACAGTAAGCTTCAAAGTTCAACTATACTTTTTTCGAAAAATCTTTTTAAAATAAAGCAGTTTGAAAATTGCATCAATATAAGACTTCTTCGCAGGCCACCAGGCGTTTCACCCGTTCCACTTTGGGCCCCGGCCGTTTCCCTTCGGCCACCCGCAGGACCCGTTGGGATTCAAACTGTCCGGTAAGTGATCGCGATTAGTTCCCACCCGTGTATCGTTATCCATTTCGATCCCTCCCCCGTCCACCACCTCTCCTTTCTCTCGTCGTCTTCCTCGCCTCGGCCTAACTCAGTTTTCGAATCCCCCTACCCAACTGCCACTGCGCGTCATCCTTTGCGATCCCCCAATTTCTGGTATAGTTCGTTGTCTTTCGCTTACACGATAGCCTTTCGTATTTGTATCTAGATAGTGTTTCAGGGGGGAGGTGTCTATGGAGATATTGTGTCGTTAACAGTATAAGAGGAATACATTTTAGTTTTAAAGAGAACAAAAAATATTTTGCTCCCTCCTAGAGCAAGCTCTCTGATGGTAAAAAAAAATTTTTTGAGAAAATATGTTAGGAATGTTGTTTAGCAATTTTCGTATGGATGTCTGTATGGATGTCCGTATGGATGTCCATTTGGACGCGTGCGTGCGTGCGTGCGTGTGTGTGTGTGTGCGTGCTATCTATCTCTGTTTTTTTTATAGTCGATTCTTTTTTATTTTATAACGATTTTCAATTTTCCAAATTTTATTTTTCAATTTGTTACTATTTAAAACTAATATTTTTTATTTATTGTGGATTCACTCTATGCAGGATAAAATTCTCTATATTTAAAAAAAAATAATGCATCTAGCTATATTTAGTCGTAAGTTATTGATAAAAACGTAATTTTTTGTAAATATGTTATATTTCGAAATTTAAAAAATCGCTACCGCCATTCGCACGTGGCTTCCTCAAACTTAATTTACTGATGCCTTTAATTAATTTTTAATCCTAAAAATTAAAATTATTACACCAATTTATGACACAATTCTAATTATATTCATTTATTAAGATTAAAAAGTATTCATTTTTAAATGATGTGTAAAATGTGAATAAAATAACAGGTGTGATTTAATTTTCAAATTATATATAAAAATGAATAAAATAATTGGTTACAATATTGAATTCAAAACCTTTTAAAATTACTTAATAACCTTTACTTCAAATCATAGTTACTTGATGAAATTGTACACATATATTGACTATATATACTTCATACACTGATAGAAAGAATGGTTTGAGAGAAATGTGCGATTCATTTGCGAAGACATTTTTTCATATCGTTTGACTCAAATGAACATGCACTGTTAAAAATGTCCTTAAATTTAAGAAACTTTTAAATTACAAATGTCACTGAATTTTAAGAATAATACAATGGAATGTAAATTAATATACAAATACATTAAGTTTAATATAAAAATAATGAAATTTAAGGTGATTGTAGTCGCATTAATATACAAGTATATCACAGTTTTTAGTGAAAATAATACACATTTAAGTTATTTTTGCAAATGAAATTTGAAAATAATCTAAATGAAGATTAAGAACCCGCGTAAAAATCGTTAGTATTAGACATACGTGGCCAATATATTGGTAATTGCCATTTGCAATATATTGCAAACATATTGGACCCGCAGTTAGCAATATATTGCGGAACATCTGCAATTGTACCATTTCCAATGTGTTTCCCATATATTGCAATTTTCAATAGAAAAAAAGATTAAAGTATATATATTGCCAATATAAGGGACATATGATTTGACTGAAATGCGAAATGTTCTTTAATAGTGCCGCTACTTCAATAAGTTATTTTTATGTTTTTATAAATCAAAATAGTGCGGAAATTTTTGACTCCCTATATTGTACATTGTATAAAAAGGGCTAACAAAAGCAAGGCAAGCCTTATACTTCGGAGTTCGAACTCTTCGTAAAGAGTCGTTCGAATGGATGAATTGCACGGTTTATATACTCTCGGTCTTCCAATGCGTCAAAAGAAGTCACTACTGATGCGCCACATAGCGGCATGTGCCGCAAACTTGTTTATCGAGCGCCGCCCATCAAAAGTTCCCGTTTGCCACCGCTATGTGGCGCACCAGTAGTGGCTTCTTTAAACGCATTGGAAGACCGACAGTATATAAGCCATGCAATTCATCCGTTCGAACGACTCTTTACGAAGAGTCCGAACTTTGAATACAAGGCTTGCCTTGTTTTTGTTAGCCGTTCTTGTACAATGTACAATATAGGGACTCAAAAATTTCCGCAAATATTTGCGTGAAAAAATTTTGATTTATAAAACATGAAGATAACTTATTGAAGTAGCGACACTATTAAAGAATATTTCACGTTTGAATCTAATCGTATGTCCTATATATTGGCAATATATATATACTTTAATCTTTTTTTCTATTGAAAATTGCAATATATGGGAAACACATTGGAAATGGTACAATTACAGATGTGCCGTCAATATATTGGTAATTGCGGGTCCAATATGCTTGCAATATATTGCAAATAGGAATTACCAATATATTGGCCACGTATATCCAATACTAACGATTTTTACGTGGGAATGTAAGTAAAATTTAAAAACAACGTAACTGAAAGTAATTTCATACACAAATACATTAGTTTAATACACATAATAATAAATAGTTAATATAAATATAATTAAAATTCAATGATAGTATATTAAAATTCATTACAATAACAAAAACTAAATTAATGTACAAGTATATTGCAGATGTTAATAAATTTAGAAAATACTTAAATTATATATGCAATTGAAATTTAAATACAATCTAACTCTAAATTTAATAACAATATAACTAGAATAAATTTAATATACAAGTAGATTAAGTTATACATAACAATGTTCTTAAATTTAATAAACTTTAAGTTATAAATTTACTGAATTATAAGAATAATGTAAGTAAATGTAATTTAAATATATAAATACATTAAGTTTAATAAGAAAACAATAACATTTGGGTGTGCCGGCCAGAGTCTAGTGTGCTCGCCACCGCTAGGCGGTACACCCTCTCCCTGCAGCCTACCGCACCTAAGTAAGCCGGCTCGAGGGAAGATTCCGATCGCGGCGCTGGAAGCGACCGGACGTATTCGCGCGCGCACCTCCTTTTTAGTTCGTGATCCGCGAGCGGAATCACGCATTCGCATTCAAATTCAATTTTCAATTTCAAACCTTTTATCGTCTCTCAACTTCATCTTTCAACAACTTTCTCCTTTAGTTCGGGGAGAATCATTGCTATCATTGTACATCGCTTTCATCTTGTGTCTGTTTTTTGGACTCCCAAGTGTTTGGGTTGCAATTCATCGTGCCTCAGCAATCGGGTGAGATCAACTCTTTTAATATTTTTGCCTCTCAACATAGAATTTAACGTTTTTTCTGGATCAACTTCTTTTACTTATTTTGTCTCTTAACATAGAACCTAAGGATCTCTGTTGGAAATTCATTACATTCTAAGATAGGAATCTACAATAGGTAATAGAGGAGTGGTTTCTTTTGGCCAATGGCCCCGTCGGGTACCTGACCTTCATGGGTATTGGGGAGCTTCAGCGGCCCCACCCCTCAACCTTTTTTTGATTCTCCGGACTGCCTTGGTGTTTTGTGCTTCATACAAATTTTTCATATCCACCCTATATTCATCATTAATTCTTCTAACTCCATTTTGACATCCGAAAAACACCATTTACGTAGCATACTTCAATTCTCCAAAATTTTTGTTGATCTCAAGGTCACCCATTGTATTGCTGTAGTATATTCAATCATCTATTTCACTAACCACCTTATCAAAGTAGATCCCAAGTACATTTGTAAATACTCATTCCGTTAATCTTTTGTTTTCATTTCATTCGAGACACTTCAATGTTATTATCGGTTTCTGGGATCGGGCTGCTCGAATTTTAGTCGCTTTCTTATTTTAAAATTTAACAGCCTTCCTCCTAGTTATCGAACTTTCTGAGAGAGGGTGCTCGGTTCATTCTGTTTTGACGCTGCTGAGGAATTTCGCCCTTATAATAAAGCTTCATTTTCGAGGGTCATGGGCTCGTGGGTCGGAAACCCTTGCTCATTATCACAATCACAACCCAAGACTCTAAGTTTTATTTTAGTCTCTAAGTTTTAGTTTTCTTATTTTCAAGTTGAAATCAACTCTTCATTGCTAAGGGCTAAGGTCCGTAACCCTTAGCAAGCCAATCTCAAATTACATAGGTCAACTAATTCATTTTACTCAAGTCACAAACAAGTCTCTTTACCAGTCAACTAATGTGAAATAAGTTAATTCAGTGTCTCATTACCAGTCAACTAACGTCAAAACAGTTCATTCAGTGGTAACTGGCACATATCTGCACAGCAGAGATAACTACAGGAAATAAAAAAAGAAAAAAAAGCCGGTCCGAGAGTATATAGGAGCGCGTCGCTGACGATCCCGCCTGTCTTTCTCAGTCGAACATCTCATTAGTAGATGGTCATCGGCATCTGCCAAAGTTTATTGAGTTGATAAAGGACGCTTTTGTTTAAGAGTTAATTGGTATATTTATTATTATATTTTATAGGCAGTATATTAATTTTAAAATAGTAAAAGTGAAGATTTGGGAAGATTTAAAAAAACTGTTTAACTTATTATCAACACGATCAATTTTTATGGAATTCTGTAGGTTCACGGAAAATAGTTTTTTAATATTTTACGTTAAGATAGGTAAAATTCCGTCCCTCTCGGTTTCAACATTTTACTATAAAAACTGAAAAATGTCTAAAAAATATCAGGTTTGGCTATGTAAATATCCTCTTTTAGGGCGCTGTTGTGGCCATGAGCTTAACCCGATTTTTTTAACGGAGTGTGGGAAACTCGCCTTTTTGTGCTTGTTTTGCGTGCGCGAAGCAACTGTTTTATACATGGCATGCGCGAAGTACGCACATGCGCTGATCATTTTACTTTGTGCACGCGGAATAATAGAAGCATGCTGGGGAGGACGCTAGATCGAGAGCCAATCTCGTGGTGAAAAGCACGGGAAACTTGTTGAGTCGACCACGTGAGGGAAAGAGCGCGAAACCCGGAGAGTATACTTATGAGATCTTGTAGTGGCATAGTCGGACACTACGAGGCCATCTGTTGTTATCGGAGAGAATGAGTTGAGAAGAGAGGTTGAATGATAAGGTAGAATTGCGTTTCGTCCCGGATTACCATCTGGACTCATCAGTAAGGCTGTGATGGTAACCCTACCTTAAACGCGGTGGGAGGTCTACAATGCTTGAGGCGGTATATATACTAACCGATGAGCGATCCGGTCGTTTGCGGGAGTTTACTCACGACACGCGCTCTAGTGGCGAGTGGTGTAGACTGCGGAGTGATGCCACATACTCTATGTACTACGGCCTCCCGCGCCCTGTTTTCCACCTCCTTATCTTGTCCTTGACTAGTGTGATTGTCGACAAACTTCCCACTCGTCTCGTGCATAATCATGGTTCTGCGAGTTTCGCTCACTTCGGCCAAAAAAAAGTTAGATACATATGGGCGATGCGGCTTATCGATGCACGGGTGTTTTTGTCGCCCTTGCTCCGCTCAGGCAACAAACCGCCCCCTGGCTCCCTCAACTGCTTCGCACACTTGTATCGAAATGTACTATTTTCGTATTTAATTTTTTTACACTGCTTCTTAGGGAAATAAAGCTTCGAGAAAATTTGAGACTATAGGAATTTGCGAAGTACAATTCGTCGGCTGAGAGGTGAAAGGAGACAATTCGGCTCAGCGCTAAGAAACCAGAGAACTCAGCCGAGCGTTAAGAAACGAGACAATTCGGCTAAGACTTGGAATCCAGATAGCTCGGTTGAGAGCTAAGAAACGAGACAACTCAGCCGAGAGTTAAGAAAACAGACAATTCGGTCGAGCGCTATGAAAAGGGACCATTCACAGCATGAATTGCGAGAATGTATTTTGCATACTAGTTACGGAAATATACTATTTTGTACACTCATTCGGGTTCGCATCATTGAATTTTGCGCAGCTCGTTAGGAAATAGTACATTACGCAACTAGTGCGCAAAATAGGTCACCCGCACTCGTCTCTTTTGTCGCCCTTGCTGTGCTAGTCACTTATATAGCAATGTTGTACTGTTGATTTAATTCTATTTATTTTTTGAGGTTATACCATATATTTTTTTCAAGAAAGCACAACTTTTACATAGTTATGGATAGCTAAGCTCAAAGCCAATCTTCTAGACCCAACATACCACCCCTTTTTCGTTCAAAATATTGAAATGGGTGGGGGGGGGGGGGGTAATTACTATATCTCAGGCCCTGTGAATGTGCACATTCGATTCTCCGTGGAAGTTTACGTTCGATATAGGTCATAGAAATTTTTTGATATTTTTGTCTTAGTCCCTTAATTTCACTACTTGAATTGGGAAAAAAGTGTCTTCTGGCGACTATCTAGATCAATAGAGAAACACTCGCAACGCGTTTTTCTGGACTAACGATTTGTAGGTGGCCCTCTGCATTTATCCAGGCTTGTGACTGGCATGAGCATGTCATGGCTGTATTCCCTTCCACCTACTTGCTTTTTATGGCTGTCTTTATCGTTTGCTTAGTTTCCAATTATCTTGAAGATATTTTACGCCACTATCAGTTATTTTATATATTCGTTTGAGACTTGCAGCAGAGCTTCTTGTCAGTCTTTGTGTCTGGTTCCGGACAGAGTTTACGGTCCTTTGTTGTAAATTACTTTTCTTTAACACATTCTCTCAGAAATTACACCATCTATATGTCGTTTTGTTGGCACGTTATCCAAGGATCACAGCGAGTATTTGTTTATTTTCTTATACGCTATATTTCAATCCATTTGGATTTCGCATTCCCGGAGTTGTGCGTAGTCTGACAATGAAAATAGTTATTAGATTATTGGCGGTTATAATATTGTTACAGATAAAAGTTACTTACTTTTTGGTATGGTCCTCTTGTTCCAGTCGTGATACCGATCATGGTGGCTCCTCATATGATGATGTGAGATTGACCATCACAGATTTTGGCTCAGGCCACTCTTCTATACAACTTTCTAGTTGTAATGTGTGGTTCGTCTCCGACAGTTTCTTCTCGCCTGAAGAATTGACCGAGACATTAGGCTTCGGTACTGAACAATTTTTTGTTGGATGGAAATGACCAAATGTCTGCAGCAATATCTTTATAATTGTTGATAATATTTCTAAAATGATAATTATCACATAAATGTCACTATAATAGTTTCATTGTAAATAATAAGATAATGTTCGTACAAAAAATTTTCTAGACTCCTATTGCAATTTAATAGTTATAATATCGTTTGTTTTATTTTATTTTATAAAACATTCCTATCTCGTTGCTCTGGTGCTTCTATTTTTCCATATAATTTATATAAAACTATGTCGTCCATGACTTTTTGATGGTTGTTTTTGATCCAGATTCCGAGATTTTTGATTTTTTGTTTATTAATTGATTTGTACACGTTATTGTATATATCTTCAAATAGTAACATTGTTAAATTTTTTGTTTCAAATTCTTCAGTATAATTTTCAATTATAAGGTTCAATAATTTTTCGTAATTTTCGTTATTATCAATAATGAATAATGGCTTTCCAAATGTTTTACGTGGCATGATAATGTTAAATACAGACAGATATATAGACAGTAATGATAATTATGCGAATTGTTTTGAGAAGATCAGAATCTGGAAATGATAATATTTTAAAATTATTAATGCGCAGTAATGAATTATTACCAACCATTGGTTAAACGGTTGGCGAACGGTTGGTGACTATTTCTACCAGGAAAGATTCGCAGAAAATGTGTATCATTGATTGATGAAATGTAAGACTAAATAGACGGATGACAAAAACTTTCGGCGGGACGACCTCTGTCTTAGTTTAAGGACGTCTCATGTGCCAGAGTCATTTTAATGTATAAATATAAAAAGCAATGAACTATATAGTATACTCGTCGTCAATGATAAAATATAGCCATAATAACAAAAAAATATAGCTTAATATGATTACGACTATAAAATCTTGTAATAACAATAAAAGTTTTTGTTAACATTTACTATACATTTTGCTAACTTTGCCACAATGTATTATTGCCACATTTATTGTATTGAAAACTTTATATTTTTTTTAATAACTATAGAAATATGTCAAGTGATACTATTTTTATATTGTAAGTATAAAATAAAGACACACAATTCAAGATTCTATAAAATATAGTTTGCATTACCATATTGTGTTGGCTCTAATGTATAGTAATGTTTACTAAACTCATATTTTTATTATCAACATCCTATAGTTTATTCTACCAAAAAATATAAAAGAGGCTACTAATATAGCCAAACCTGATTATTTTTAGGAATTTTTAAGTTTTTATAGTCAAATTTTGAAATTTTTTAACTTATTGAAGAAAATAAATTAAAACACTTATTGGAGAAGGAAGCTACATTTTTTAAAAATAGCATATTGTTGGAATAATAATGAAAGAAAATGAAGTCTATAGATGAACAAAGAAATATGAAAGACGACTCTGAAATATAGGTTAAAATTATATGTTAAGTAAATAAAAAAAAATATAAAAATAAGCAACAAATATCAATAGCATTGATAAAGGAAACATGGGCTATTTGTGGTAATCATATATCATCATAGAAAAGAAGAGTTAATTAACATAAATACATAAATTTCTCAATAATTAGTGTATAATTCTTTGTTTAGAAATATTTCCGGAAGAAAGCTTTACAACTATTCAAAAAATTCTTGTATAAAAATTATGTGGAGCATTTGTGACAATTAGTAGAGTAGAGTCCATGTATGCAATTGAACTTGGAACGAGTTTATTATATGTGCGGTTTATTATACATTAGCAAACTGTTTAGGCTGTAGCTTCTATTCATAGGTAACTTCAACTTCTTGTGCTTAAAGTTAGATTGTTATAATAAGAATTGAACATATAGTACATATGAATTCGTTACAAATTTTCTTGTTGTACAATTATCATTACTACTACAATTATCAGATAAGTACACGTTCCATAAAGCTGGTATGCTTTGTTTAAACCTCTCTCCTACTACTTTTCGAATAAGCTGAGTCGTGTAATCCTGAAGAGCGGAACAGCAGTGAATATGGCAATCCTCCCCTGGCCATGGACATCATTCCCTGAGAGATTATTACTTCTCCCTCCTATAACAATAAGGAATATCCAGAGGTATCCGGGGTCGAATGTCCCGCATCCCTTCCCAATTACACCAATTACCCTTATTTTATAGTTGAAAGGGAAATGTCAAGTAAAAACAGAAGGTAGTATTTATTTACTATATATTATAAAAGAAAGTCGTATACAAAGAGAGTACAACAAAAATATGAAGTTTGACGTCTTCACAATAACACATATAATAAGAAGAGAACGATATATAAAAAAGAAAAATAAGGAAGAATAGGGAATATATCCTCTCTTAACAGTTATTGCGTAAGATGGATCAAAAATAAAGAATATAAAAGATTAATTATATTTTAAAGGTGCGAAATCCACTAGTGAGGATGTTTGAAGACCTGCCCTTCGCTGATCTCCTCCTCGTGTGTGTAGAAATCTAAAGAACATGCTAGACATCGGTGTAGCTTCTCCAGGACGACAGGATTTTTACGGCAAGACCCTGGGCAATGAAAAGTCTTAAGACTGACAGTGAGGCCCACGCAGTGCAGATGTACAAACATCCAATCCTCTTGCACGTCCCCATAGCAGCCGATGCACCTCCAATCGGATGCCTGGGGGGACTTGAAGTACGCAATGTGCATGTGGGAGGTTCTTTAAATCAATGCCTTTCTCCTGTTTAGATGGGCGCTTGAAGCCTTCTGGTCTGCCTCGTTCTTAGTCCCTAGCTTTTCCGGCCTTCTGTAAGGAGATATTCCTTGTTCTGGGGTCTGGACATATCTTGCCTCCAAAACTCCCTGTTGAATAGGCCGCAGAGGCCAGCGGAGAAGCCAGCAACTGTTGTGGCACAGGGATGCATCGTGGAGCAGGTGCCCTCTGCATCAAATAAAGGGGCTTCATGGGTAAGTGAATCTCCCTGTGCAAGAAGGCTCCTGTAAATGTGGCCATGTTAGACAACAGAGGCCAATGGGGTGCAGATCGCTTCCACCCAGGTGGAATTGAAGGTTCACTGTCCGGGGAAGCAGGACTGTCCCAGATCCTTAGATTCGAAGAGGCGAGGTTTTCCGGGACCACAATTTCCTGATCCGGTGAAGCCGGGCTTTCCGGGATAACCAAATCCGGAGAAGCAGGACTCTCCAGTGCCTCTGCCTTCACTGAGCCTTTGAAGCTCAGTATTAGGTGGATCTTCTTTGGTTCTGGCTCCATTCCTTAAGGGACCAAAGTTCGGGTAAGCTCTCTTGTCAAGTTGTCGGTAAGAAAGAAGGAGAGAGAGAGTCGCTCAGTTACCTGCTTGCAAAGTAGCCCTCCTGGACGAACTGGGTTAACGAGAGTCTTCGCTGCAGAGGAATTTGTGGGGTATGCGTGTAGCGGATTCTGCGGGACAGGCTCCGCTCTGCCTCTTTCAAACTTCAGAGTGGAATAACGCCGAAAGAGTGGGATTGCGGCGCCGCAAGAGCGCGATTGCAGCGCCAAAAGAGCGGGGAGGGAGCGGAAACATCGATGGCGGCTGGCGGTGTTGTCAGTGTAAAAGAAATATTTCCCTCCCCCTCGCTCGTTTAAAGAAAATTTGCCACCAGAAATGAGGGTGGAAAAATACAACGAAAAAAGGGAAATAATCCTTCCTATTCCTTTTACGCGCACATCCCGAGTCAAATGATAAAATCATTAGACTCTCTACCTTTTATGCGGAAGTTACGTAGATGAATGACGCAACGAAGAGATGGGAATTATGGCAAACCCCTCCTATCCCCTTCCCCATCTCCTTTCGTTCTAATAAAGTATTCATAAACATATTATATATATATATATATATATATATATATATATATATATATATATATATATATATATATATATATATATATATATATATATATTTCACGTTATTTCTGGGACTTGCTAGAGTTTCGGTACTAAGAGAGGGATTATTTCTTTAGTCACTTGTATAGAGCAACTCTGAGAGAAAGGACTATAGGATCCTGTATATATATATATATATATATATATATATATATATATATATATATATATATATATATATATATATATATATATATATATATATATATATATATATATATATATATATAAGCGAATCCAAGTAGCATATCGGTTTACTTGCCGCAATTCTCGAAATTATGTTCTCCACAGAGATTTTTCTATTAAATCTGTGACAGTTTTATTTAAACTCCAGGAGACGCAGTTTGTTATTCCCTCTTGATTTTCTTTGATTTTATTTTGATTTTAATATTTCGGGGTTTATGAATGCTTCAGAAGAGAGCCGGACTTTCGTTTTAAGGGGGGAGGGGGATATTCTTATTTTTAATTCAAATATGAATGATAATCCTGATTTCAGAGGTAAATTGTAGGGGAGAAACTATCAATTATTTAACCTTAATTTGCGAATTTACGTTTTTCGAAAAGGAATGCAAATATTTGCTTTTAGTAGTTAGTTAATTCCTTATCACTATGAGTTTACTTTAATTTTTGGAATTTATTCAAATATCAATTTTATGAAAAGTGACATATGCAATTTCGTTAGGTATTTTATCTTGATTTTATTTACTTAGTTAAATTTTAATATTTCGAGGTTAAACCAAAATTTCTTAAAGGGCATAAAACTACAATTTCCAAAAGAATCAAGATTTGTTTTAAGGGTGAATTTTAATACGAAACGCGATTTTATTTTAAATGATTTAATTTTGTAAGGGTGAAGGGAGCCCCTTCCATCGCTCCCTTCCATGAAATGCTTCCTATGGCTCGCCGGGACCCATCCTGATGCAATGCATCAGGAGTACTTCCGGTTTCCCATCTCCAGGGCAAAAAGGAAAACAAGAGATTATTTTAAAACATTTTGGATTTTAACCTTTAAGGCGAGCCTTGGCTATCTCTCTTATGACCCTTATTACTTTATTATCATTAATTTAATTACAAATAAGATACATGAATTTATGATTAGGTAGCACGTAAAATATAAAAATACAAACACCGCACAGAGTAACATTATAAACATCGAATAAGGGAGGAAGAAATGGATAAAATTAGCTAGGTCGCAAACACTCATGTTTTAATTTATCCAAATGGACTATTTTAGTTTTATTATTTCCTATATCGTTTCTATCGCCTATTAATTCAATGATTTTATAGCGGCCCGCGTATTGCTCGTCAAATTTACCTACTTGGGGTTCTTTCAATAAATATACCTCCTCTCCGACTTTAAAATCTTTTGTATTTCATTTCTGATCGTAGTATCGTTTTGACCGTTTCTTAGCCTCTAATAACCTCTAATTTGCCATTTTTTGATTGTCATTTAGCTTAAATATTAATTCGTCTAAATACATTTCATACGTCTTTGCGTTTCAAATTCGGAAGGCAATGTCCAAAAATTAACTCGTGGGGGGTAAAATCGTGTGCTGAATGAACCGATGTATTATAAGAGAACATGACCATCTTAATCCAAGTGCCCCAATCAGTTTTATCTGTGTACATTTTTAAACATTCTACTAATGAATGATGACTTCTTTCCAACGAGCTCATAGTCTGCGGATGGAAGGAGGTATATCGTAATTGTTTGATTTTAAATATTTTAGCTATTTTTTTGCATTAGACTAGTCTGAAAATTGCTACCCTGGTCGGTTTTAATTGCTTCGGGACAACCGAATCGAGTTATAAAATCGTGTATTAACGCGGTGGCAACCATTTCGGTGATCATATCAGGAATAGGAAAGGCGTCAGAATATTTCGTTAAATTACATTGTAAAGTCAGGATATATTTGTTTTCGGATACCGTCACGGGCAGGAGTCCTACAATATCCATTTCTAAAACTTTGAAAGCACTACTGGGGGTAGAAGTGATTCTCATAGGCTGCTTTGTTTTTACTCGTACTAATTTCTTTTTCTGACATTCTGTGCAGGTATTAACATATTCTGAAACAGTTTCTTTTATTCCCGGCCAAAAGTATTGTTCGCAGATACGACGATAGGTTTTCGCGACGCCCTTGTGCCCCCAATCGCTGAATCGTGGGCCTCACTAATAATTCCTAATTTATCATCAGGGGGTGGGAGAGTTACTTCCTCGGTGCAAATAGTTTATTTCGGGGCATCGATTTTCCAACGTGCTCGCAGCGCTAACTCTATTGGTAACCAATGATTCTTTTCCAAATCATCTCCGATTTTTGAGATACTAACAGAATTTATTTTTTCCTCAATCGTCGTGGTCCGAAGGGAATCTAAACATTGGACTATTACAGCCGCGGTCGCTATTTCATCTGACTTTTCTTTGATAAATACTGAATATATAATTTTACCGGTGGATAAATTGGTTTGTACTATCATGCCTATACCAATGGGTTCATTTTTTAGTTTTTCTATATCTATCATTTCTAAATCGACCAGCTGCTGGCAAATAGGGGTGCTTATTTCAAAATCAACTGACATAAAATGCGTGATATTATCTTTTCTCATTAAAAGTTGATCCCGGGAGTACTCGATGGAATTTATCACGAGAATTCTTTCGGGACGGTTTGTACAGGACAGGGCTGTTAACACAGGATCTTTTTCATTCGGGATAGGTTGGATCTGACCTATACAGGATTTCTCTTTGATCCCCACTGGGTTATAACTCATTATCATTGCTTCTTTATGGGGTTCCTCCTCGATACATACAGGATGGGGGTTTATTGGATTTATACTGAATTTTAATTTGCAAGATGTAATTTTCACAATTTTAACATTATCATTAACGTCAGACGCACTCTCGCTATAATATTCGTCATATGGTTATAGGTTCTGTCAGTATATTATCAACCCTACTTTTGCCTGACGGAATTTCTTGATAGGAATTTTCCTGTAGGTCCCCGATCCTATATTTCCTACCATGTGCGGAAGTACTACGCTCCAGAGCCGGGCACTCCCCGAGCTCCCCAACGCACTCAAGAACTTCGGTTTCCGTGGTCACAGCTGGAACAAAATCGCCTGTCAGGATTTCTTAACAAGAATTTTCCTGTAGGCCCCCGGCATCCTCTTCGACACATGTGAGAGTACTACAGCTCGTCGGAATTTCTTGATAGGAAATCCTGTAGGTCCCTGCCGCCCCCCCAACATGCTCGAAGGCATCGGCCGTGCTCTTAACGACCGAAGCTCCTCCTACATCTACATCCCTCAGGGGGATCTTCGGCCACGATATACGTACCACCGGAGTTTCCCTAATGCTACTCTCTTCACATCTAGAGGGCATCAGCCGCGACATACGTGCAACCGCTACTCTCTCCTAATGGAACGTACGTCCGTTGTCTGTCTCCGTTGAATTGCGGGGAATTTCAGGATTCTCGGCTCCTTCAGAACCTTGCTTTTCAGAGGTTGACTTTGTTTTATTAATAAGAAAAAGATTCTCTATCTCTAATTCAGAAAAAGGTTCCTCCGAGCCGAGAGCTTCCGGATTCGGAGGTATGAACGAGGCAGTTATGGGGTTTCTGGACAATGCATCTGTGTTTATGTTAATTTTACCTGGCTTGTGTATTATATCGTAGTCATATTCTCTTAGTAATATTTTCCACCTTGCCACTCTCTGGACGGAATCTTTTAGTCTATACAGCCATAATAAAGGTCGATGGTCGGTTACCAACGTGAACTTCCCACCGTATAAGTAAGGTCTAAATTGCTTTACCGCGTGACTTATAGCCAAAAGCTCCTTTTTGGTGCTTGTATAATTTAATTCTGCACTTACTAATGCCCTAGAGGTATACGCGATGGGGAGATCTTTCTCGATGGGGCCCTGGCTTAATACGTCCGTAGTTACCACGAAGGGAGCGTTCCCGCATAGTGCGGGAATAAAGTAATTTAGCGGGAATAAAGTACTTTTATATCCGCATTATGCGGGAATAAAGTAAATTAGCGGGAATAAAGTAACATAGTCTAATTTTTTATGTTTATGGTGAATTGGGTTAAAACTAACAAAATTATAATACATAAATACAAAATAATTTTTCAAATCTGTGAAGCGGCCACAGTGGCGGTGGGAATAAAGTACTATATGTAACACAGGACTAAAGGCGATCATTCCATTGAATGATCACTGCCCTCGTTTCGCTATGCTCGCTCGGGTAGTGAACTCATCCACGGGAATAATCTGCGACTTTAGTCCTTTGTTAAATAATGTACTATTATGTTTTTAGCATTAATTGGGCGCGGAAAATCCGAAACTGCTTGGGTTTTCCGAGGGTCGGGTCTTACGCCTTGCTCTGAGATTACATGGCCGAGGTAAACAACTTCCTTTTTCAAAAAGAGGCACTTATCAGGCTGCAAGGTGAGGCCAGCCCTTTTTAATCTCCAAAAAGCTTCTTCAATTTACGAGCATGATCTTCAAGAGATTCGGCATATACAACTATATTATCCATATAAATAAACAGCTAGATACCCTGCAACCCGGTAAGAACCTTATCCATAAGGGATTGGAATGCAGAGGGGGCGCCTTTTAATCCCATACGCATTGTTTTATATTGTAAATGATTAAACGGAGTAGAAAATGCGGTTTTAGGAGTGTCTGCGGGATCTATGGGAACATGGTGAAACCCTGAGGCCAGGTCGAGTGTAGATAAATACTTGCTCCTACCTAATTGGTCAAGGATTTCCGTTATGTTAGGGAGAGGATACGCGGAGGCAACCGTTTTTTCATTTAATGCCCGAAAATCAATTACTAATCGCCATCTCTTATTTCCTTGTGAATCCGGTTTTTTTGGGACTATCCATAAGGGGGAGTTATAAGGTGATTCTGATTCTTCTACAATATCATTATTAATTAATTCTTGAACTTGTTTTTGTACTATGTTCCGTAAATGAGGTGGATAGCGGTATTGCTTTACATTAATGGGAACGTTATCGGTAGTTGGAATTTTATGTGTGATCTTAGAGGTTTCGCTAAGCTTATCGTTCGGCAAATGGAATTGGCAAGGAAATTCTGAAATTAATCTCTCTATACTATCCCTTTCCAATGGATCAAGATTTTCTAGATCAAGTAACTCAAGTATTTTATTTATTCTGATTTGAAGATTAGCGTTAACCTCAGGTTCATTTGTAGTTTTAATGTCGCGTATAGGTTTGATTGCACTGTCGTAAGATTCTAATTCGAGCGGGAGAAGAATAAGACTTATGTCTTCTGATGTGGAATTTATCGCGAAGAAAGAGGCTCTCCCGTTATTACTTGTGACAAGGCACTTTCCAATAAAAATTCCCGAACGCGCATTTATCTTGGGTAAGTAGCCAGAAAAGCGATTGGGTTTATTAACAGTGATTTTAACTATCGTTTTTGTCCTAGCGGGAAGATAAAGAACATCATGGCTAACGAAAGGTTCGGTTTCTCTTGGGTTTCCCATAGATGAGCATCATTCCGGAAAGACAAGGTTGCGTCTTGTTCTTTTAGAAATTCTATGCCCAAAATTCCGTCTGCTTCTATGGGAAAGCTATCGGGGACTACATTTATTCGGCAATAACCTTCATTTAAATTTATTTTTACGCATCCTTGAGTCAAAACCAATCCCTTACTTATCCAAACTAATCTGTACACGGCGTTTTTATCAATGAATAGATTAGCTTTAATCAGACTTTGTTTAATTATATTAAGTTCGGAACCCGTATGAATAAGGAACCGCGGCATGTTTTTTATTAAGTCCTTACTTTTCAGAACAACGATGGGAGATTTTAACCTCTGGGAGGTATCATGGGCAAGGATAACAGCGCGGGTATGGACGCTTGGTTGTCGCGACGAGGTTGGTTCAACATTGCGCCCGTATGCTGAACCCGGTTCAAGTTTAAAGGACCCGCGTTATTATTTGAGAAGGATCGATACTCTATCGCGAGAGGTTGGTCA
The DNA here is from genome assembly GCA_036365515.1 of Torymus aiolomorphi. NCBI lineage: Eukaryota > Metazoa > Arthropoda > Insecta > Hymenoptera > Torymidae > Torymus > Torymus aiolomorphi. The sequence continues at coordinate 152,872,417 of CM070876.1, read as the reverse complement.
TTACTGGACGGAGTATTCTTAGGCCGTCCTCTGCATGTTTCGAAGGTGTGCCCCCACATCTTACAGTAGTCGCAGTGAGGACTCGTATTATCTGTTTTACGACAATTCCGCGCGATATGTCCGATTTCTCCACTTCGATAACAACCACGCCTCTTCCTGTCCGGTTCTTCTTCTCTCCGAGACTCTGCGATATGGCAATATGCCCGCTTCCGATTTTCTTCTACTTTTTCCCCATGCAATTCCCTTCGCTGGTGTACGTATCGTTCACAGGATATAGCGGTACGAATAGCTACTTCGAGAGTTGAAATCTGTTTCCCTACCAGTCGCGTTGCTATATCTGATTCCAAACCTAACGTGAAGCATTCAATGGCCGTGTTCGTTGTTCCTTCGATCATACCACGAGCCACGATAGGATTAAAATTTTCGTCTATCAATTCTCGAGCTTTCTGCAGAATCCGCGTGACTCTTAACCCGTATTCAGAAATCTTTTCCTGTGGTTTCTGTTTTACTCGTGCTAAGTCAGTCTGGAGTTGGGGTAAATTTTGGATGTGCGCGAATACTCTTTTCAATTCCAATAGAAGCTGATCTAAATTGTTAAAACTTTTAAATTGCAAATAGTCGTTAGCGTCGCCGATGACTCGTGATTTTACTACTTTTAAAAAGAAACTTCGGTCACCCGGATTTACAAAATTCTCGACTTTCTTACATTCCCTTATGAAACGATTTATCGAGATATTTTTCCCATTAAATTCGGGGAGTATACGCACTATCTCATTAATATTTTTATAACTCGGAAAAGAATCTGATTTAACTGATTTATTATTTATAGAATTATTATCGGAATCATCGCGCGTAATTAAATCATCTCTCATATTCTGGAAGCTTGATACAGGATTAAGCGGCGACCTAATCGATGATACACTTGGTTCGTTACGATTATTTATTGTTAAATTTAGTGCTACAACACCGTCAGGTAGACTATTTTTTCCCGTTAGCCTAAAATTATTCGTTATCTACCGACATTTTCCCTATAATAATTGCTCGCTCGCTCAGGTACTTAACTTTTATCGCTTGATGATCCGCTGATTCCAATGACCCTCGGCTGACGTTGATGCTTGGAAAATGCTGCTGGGTGGTATTGATTTTAATGCTGCTGACAATGCTTGCAATTCTGCGGTGTGATAGGCAATGACCAGATTGCAGGTGACGTCGGGAACGAAGTTGATAAGGGTGTGTCCTGGGGAAGGCTCGCTGTCCTTGATTTGGCCGAGAAGTTGCGTCGTCCGTCCCACTATCGTATCCTGAATCGGGGGTGTTTTCTCTCGAATTCGGTGGAGTTCTGTTATTGATGTTCATAAAAATCCTTGATCCTTGATTGGTTGGGGATTTCTCTCTCTTATTGCTGCTGTGGACCCAACTTCCCAATCAACTACTTCGGCATTTGTCCGCGTCCCAGGGGAAACCACAGCTCAAAAACCCTGGACGAAACACAATACTGGACTTCTTCCTCTTTTCCTTGGACCCTTTTCCTTGCAATCCTTCTAACAATCCCACCGCTGGCACCAAAATGTTACGACCCGAGTCGGGGTCTGGGAGCAGAAAAGCGCTTCTGCAATGGTCGTCGCGTTGACCAATAAGATTGTGGGTTGGTTGTTCGATGAAGCGCTAAAGCGCAAGGAATTGCGGGAACTTTTAAATGAGAACTCGAACAAATAAACTTTAACTTTGGAGTTTATTCAATTAATAAAGTACTCGTAGACTTTGACAAAATAAACTTTTAACCGTGACTCGATATAATTAAAAGTAACGTAGAGTATAATTGTAAATGGCGACTGACACTAGGGCGTGATCAGAGCGCTTGCACTAGTGCAACTGAACTTCCGAGTTTGATTCTTCTCCATTTTTATAGTTCTCGGGAAGATCTAGTAGTGGGAGCAAAGACCAGTCAGAGCCGTTTCCTCTTCTCAAGTGGGATGGGCCCCGCTAGAGAATTCCAGTTTTTCCGGTTTAATCCGGTTTTTCCTCGAGAGTGGGGGTAGTATCCAGTTTTATTTTAGAGAGTGGGGGTAGGTTGGCTGGAGATACCCGGTTTTATCCGGTTTCCTTTGTTTCCCCTTCCTTCATCCTTGAATGCTATTTATAGAAACAATTTTCCGAATTGTATATCTCTCCTGGAAATTAATTCTTGGAAAAAAATGTAGTAAACATTTTCTGGAATTATAGATGATAAATATTTTCTAGAAAAAGAAGAGCGTTTCCCTGAGCGAGTTTTATACTGTTATAATTTATTTAATCTTAATATTAATAGACTCCGAATTATTATTAACGCCTAAATTAATTGTTATTGATCTATTTCTACCGGAATCGCAATCTGCTAATTATTTGTTTATTCGGAATTTTATTATTTGGATACTCTTTTAATTAATCACGCAGAGCTAATCAAATTATTTATGTTGGAAATGTAATTTAGTATTGTAGAGCGACCCTAAATATCACGCGATTTTCGCCCATGCGAACGCAGTTCACAACAATATGAAGAGGATTTTTGAACCCGAGTCGATAGTTTTCAGAAAGTAACCTTCATTTGTAAGTATGTGTCTTTTATCTATTCAAATTTATGTACGAAAGGTAGTGTGAAAACAATATCGATTACTTATTAATTGTACTTTTAAAGTATATAAATTATACTTTATGTGAGTGTTTCTCCGGAAACAAATTTCAAAATTTAATGTTGAGGCACATTTACAAAACTTATTTTTTTCTTTTCTAGGTACCCCAAATAAGAATCAAAACGGGGTGCTTCTTATTTTCTAACATATAGTTTTTTTGTATTGTATGCTTATGGACGTGCGAGTGAATGTAAACGAATGCATATAGAACTGCGTTATAACTGTTTTCCTATGCAATTTTTTTCAAAATAAATTTGAATTTGGTCAGACACACCGGGAATTAGTTCAAGAAAATTTGTGTAAAAAAAGAGCAATATTCAGATTAGAACTATTTACCGTTGATTATGTGTACCAGGCAAAAATAATGATTTTTTAGACGAGAGGAGCATTATCATCACGTCCTTTAGAAGACCATAATTCAATGGCTGTAAGTGGCACACTAATGATCGAAGTCACATATTATTTCCCTTTTCAAGACAAACAATTTACGCCCCCTAAACTTATAAAAGCAGAAAAGTTTTTTTTTTTATAACGGAAAAATAGAATTAAATTTCAATTTTTATAAAAATGCAGCATCGAGAAGACAATGCTCTACATATTTTTGCTAATAGTGAGCATATCGTATCGGACCATATTTTCCGAAAACTTAACAAGAGATAATAGCCTACAAAAATTGGTATAGCATTAATCAAAGAATTTTTTTAACGACGTCTCAAAATTAAAAATTGTCTCTAGTACGCGGAGGAAATGTCTAAATTTAGGCCTTTTCAGATGTCCCATGAGCTTATCCTCCTTTAAAAGTGAATTCTATGTAGTGAAACATGTTATTGGAAGTGGATTTTATAAATATTTGCTTCACTTAGATAGCTAAATATCTGAGAATGATAGATATGTTACAGTACTGTAAAAGTTGAAAGTTTTAGAGAATTGCTCATATACTTAAAGTAAGAAATAACACAAAGAAAAAGAAAAAAAATTTTTTAAATAAAAAATTAAAGTTAATTTTGTAAAATAAGTTTGAAAAAATAAAATATGTAGAACACATGCACGTTGATAAATAACAATTATTTACCTATACACTGAAGTAAACAATCAATGTACGTGAACAATAACTTTAGTCTGAGGAAGCTAATTGCCATGGCAGCGGTTATTTTGTAAGTATAGGGTTTTTGTTTATAGTATTATTTTATTTATGGATTCAAAAGTAACATTATAATAAGTACAGGTTCCATAACTAATACATTCTTATCAGCAAGCCCTAACAATTTCTTTATATTAAACTATTTTGAGAAATAAACAAAACGAAGCGCTTTGCGTGAAACATGAAGTTAAACAGATTATTCAAAAATTGAAAGACTTGAAAGAAAATCAAAACATTTATAAGATATAAGTTGTAAGATATAGAATACACATGCACTCTTCTTCCTAAACACAACAAAGACAATTTTTCTTCAAAACTGAACATTTTTGCGCCAAAAGTTTGAAAATAATTTTGTAAAGGTTTTTGTCTTTCCGAATTTCTTCTTTGAAACAAATGAAGCAACCGTCTTAGTTTTTCCGATCACTCGAAGTCTCATCAGAAAACTTCCTTCTATACAAAAATCAGGCCCCCGTAAGACTCAAGTTTCAAACGCGATTGTTAAAGGCGGATCACGCTCCTACTAAAAGTATGCTATAGAGCGCAATTTACGCACGCATCGCAATACTTACTATCAGCTGTCAGTCGCACGCGCGCACCACTACAGTCCCAGGGTCTCTCAAACTCGAGTACAGCCACCCGCCCACCTTCCTTCCTTCCTTCGCACTTAAGGCGCCTGGGCTGTAACGCGCGCGAGGGGCGTCAAAATTGAGCGACGACACAGAGGCGCACCGTCGCCGTTCAAAATTGAGTTTTCCCCGGGTGTCTAAGTGGAGAGGAGACCCTGATTAATCCCGAAACTCGGTAGCTCGCTGCGAACTCTGCCTTTTCCTTTAAATATCCCCGGGAGCGAGGGTCGAGCGTTAGACGAAGTCAAAGCCGCCGTGATGTCGTATAGTAGTGCAGCAGAGGAGGGGGAGGAGGAGGAGGAGGAGGAGAAGGAGAGTGGATAAAGCGGCGACGTATAAGTTTTCGGGGCCTTTCCTATCGAGATTATGCCAAAGGAGACGGTGAGTTTTGAATGGGATTGGGTTTTACGTGGATTTCATTACGGCTCCTAGGTTTGTGGGCTTTGTGGCTTATTTTACGGCATTAGTTTTCAGACATTAGTTTTATTTTTCGGATTCAAGGCGCATAATTCATTAAATGGCACACATATAGAGGTCTTTAATTGAATCTTTTATCATATTTAAGTAAATGACTATACATAAGAATGATTAATAACGTATCACATAAATTCACGATAAAAAATTATATTAAGTAGTAAGTCCATCATCAAGTCAGCCGACCATTATACTTTTTATTAAATTATTAAAATTTTACTTTTAATATCCACGATTTTGACTTCTGTAATAGTCTCGTATTACATTATATTTCTTTTTTATTTAAGTTCATGTGTAGTTAACAACAACATTTTTCGCTCAAGTATGTATATTTTTAAAGATATTTCAAAACTTTCGATTACATCAAAGTCAAAAACGATTTCCGCATGCATTTCTCTTTCAATGCATAACTTTTAAACAACGATTCTGCACCCAAAAAAAAAAAAAACTGCGCGAACTTTAGAGAATTTACATAATTTCTAAACAATCCCGAACAACGACTCTTCGTCCAATTTCCGAAAAATGCCCTCTCGAAAATTCCATCGTCCCAAAAAACGCACTTAGCGCACACTCTAATACTTCCTCGGGCTGCACACAAACGCCTTTCCCATTCCACCTCCTGCACCCTTTCACGTGCGCGCACCATCCACACACGCGAACACCTACGCGCTCAGGAACATCATGGAAAAACGCTCTGTCACGGGCACGCGGGCGCGCGAGAGAGAGATGATTCTCGAGTTGCAGGGGCCGAGGTCGCGTGCGTTCGCCCTCTCTCTCTCTCTCTCTCTCTCTCGCTCTCTCGCTCTCTATATACTCGCGAATCCGATTGAACCTCGTTCGAGGCACCAAATTTGATGGAACTAGCCCGAGGCGAGAGGGAGAGAGAGAGAGAGAGAGAAGCTGCCAGCGCTGTATATATACATATATATATATATATATATGTATGTGTGTGTGTGAATATATATACGACGCCGGGGGTATAGAGTCGGCGCGGCGCTGATACTGGTGCACCGACAGTGTATTGTTTCGGCATGATAAGCGGCTTAACGGAGCTTCGTTCGAGCCATTCTCTCTCTCTCTCTCTCTCACGCTCCCTCTCTCGCTCTCTCTTCCCCTCCTCCCCGTCGGTTCTTCTCCCGCCCTTCGCTCTCCATCTCTCGCCCCCTTTTGACCTCTCGCGCAGTACTGTTGCCGTCGCTGCCGCTGGCTGGCTCCTTCGGCCACGCCGTTTTATGTCGTCGATTCTTTTAACGCTCGTCTTTTTTAATCAAGGAACGGATGCCCCAATACGCGCTTACTCGCTCGCTCGCTCGCCCCCTTTTCTCTCCGATCTCTCTCTGTTTCGGTTGTACTCCGCCGCTGTTCTCGGGCTTTTCGAACATCGTGGAATGTAATTTATTCGGATTTCCGTGTTTTGCCTTAGCGCTATATCTGCGATGATTTTTTTGGTTTTCTTTTAAAGAACGGACAATTTTAGGATTTTGGTTTTTCGATTTGTAGATTCATCGTTTGCTTTGAATATCATTGAGCTAGTTAAAGAAATTGCGGTAATTTGCTTCGTTTTAAAAATTTTGTGAAATGCATAAGTATCTCAATATTTAATGTAAAACATTTTCGACTGATAGGTATTGATAAGTATAAATGCGATGAAATTTATCAGATATCATGTCAAAAAAAAAAAAAGAATGATATTTGTAATAGATATCCTTTTTTGTATTTAATAAAAATCATATCGTTATTCAATAAGAAAAGTAAAATGTCAGTTTTAATATATAGAAAATTATAAAGATAATTTGAAATAATAATGAAGTACAGCTTAATTGTGATTATGGCGACGTTATTATTTTTAATTATTTCTACTTCAGTTTATCATAAACCATGAATAATTAATTCTGTTCAAATATATGCTTTGAAATACTTATGATTGAATTCCGACTGATAATTTCAGATAATTCTACGAACGATTAAACTATTTATCTATTACAATAATAACGGGTATTTTCTATACTATCTGATCATCTACATAGTAAATTACTTATATGAAGTGGGATAAGAAAAATTTATAAAGTTACGATTTATAAAGTTCTGAAGGATTTTATTATTCTGCAAGTTGAGCTTTGACAATACATAGCTATGTCGAAAACCACAAAAAGTACTGTTTCAGCGTCCCAAAATAGCCAAAATTTATTTTTGAAGCACAACTTTTGTATTTATTTTTTTTGTTTTATGCCTTAAAATGTACTGTACAAATGTCGATCCTTTAAACAAGATTTTGTTTTTTCGGCATTTATTTTTTAAAAATCTCCAAAATATGTCTACTTGAGACGTAAACCCTCTAAGTCTCGTCAATAAGTGTCGTATATAAACTTTCAAAAACTAGAAAACACGGCTTTTCATTTGCTGTTTTAGAACTGAATTAGGTTTATTTCTTCAAAAGTTAGGTTAGTTCAAATTTGAGCGCAAACTACACAAAATATCGTGAAAATTCAGACATACAATGTTTTTTATTTGTTGATTTATTTAAAATATTTTACATTCAATTTTAGATTAACGTGATTTTTGATCAAATGAACATTTTTTTTTATTCCAAAGAAGCCAATGAAAGGCTGTGATCTCTATTTTTACTTGTCTTTTTGAAAGTTTATGTACCAACAACACTTCACGTTTATAGAAGGGGCATATTTTAAAATATTTAAAAAAAAATAAAATTAATGCCAAAAAACTGAGTTACAAAGGCTTTTTTAATGTTTTGATATTTGTTTGACATATTTTAAGTAATAAAAAACAAGCAAAATTAACTCCAAAAGGCGGGCTTAAAAAAAAGGCAACTTTGCTGGCCCTAAAATTATAAATTTTTTATGGATTTCGTTATACACATTTAGGTTGCATTGTCAATTTAGTCACCCCTCGGTCTGTGGTCGTTACCTATCACCTCACTGTGGTCTCACTTATTACCACTATGAATTTGAATACAAAAATATTGTTAAATATTTCGTTGACAATAATGACAGTACATTAAGTGAATATTATAATTCCCTGCACAACGTTTACTAATTATCAGTGTAACACACTCTTATATAATATAACAGCTATTTATAATTATTGTTCGAATTCTGATACGTACTTAGCGAAAATATCTCATACCATTATCATTCAACCTCTTCATACCCCCAGGTCTATTCGTCAAAATTATCTTTCTCATTTCCCAACAGACCAAACATTTTTATCACGATTCAACCCACCGCCGACCACCTGTATTATCGTTCCTCACGGTGATCAGTGCAGGGGCTTTCCACTTCTAAAAATGCTCGTTAGCGCCAAGTGTCCACGTAGGCAAAGTGACCGCGCACCGGTCAGCGCAGTCTGGACGACGGCAGCGCGTATCGACAAGTTGCCCGCGGGGCGCTCGCCTCGCATCCTTTCGGTCCTCTCTCAACCCTTTCGCTGTGCTAGTTCGCGCTGCGGCACACAGGTTGCGCCCTCGTCCGGTATCCCGCATCCTGCGTCGGTCACTCGACATTTGCCCTGTGCAATGTGGATGGATTGTATGAGTGTTTAGGGCAAAGTTTTGTAATGAAAATTTAGAATATGGTACGTGGTGAGAACTCGGCCGAAAATATCGTTACTGTTAGAATAACGCATTAACAATTACTATACGATAGTTATACATTAATCAAAACTATCGTTTACAGAATTTTAACCCTTTCGTACCGAGACCCCTTTCCCGGGGAAAAAGTGACTTTTTTGTATACTATAATTGTGGAGGCTTTAACTAAGATCAATCGACAGTTTTTTTTCTCCAAAAGTGTCGATAAGTACTATTTTCCAAGTGGGTCCTGGAGGACCCATACAACCCATACCCGCCAATAGAATTATTTTATTGAACTCGGATAGTAATAAATTCTTAGTACGTTGTCTCATTAACAAGATCCATCACTCAAAATAAAAAAAAAATAACCATTAACCATTTTTTTATTCTAAAATAAATCATTCAAGATCCGAATTTTCGTCAAATCCCAATTTTCATTGCCGAGCCCTTTTTTAATGTACTAAACGAAACGGAAGAAAACAAAAAAATTTAATTTTAATGGCCAGAGGGGCTTCCCCTTGAATAAGAGAACACGACTAAATAAGTAGATTAAAAAAATTATTTAATTTCAGATTTCTACAGCATGTTGAACAAAGTAGGTCCTACAGGACCCATACGGTACGAAAGGGTTAATATACGTCCCTAAAAAGCATAGACATTGTAATTATATTGTTGTGAATAAACGGTATGTTTTTAAATCGAGACTAATTCTTTGCAATTTTTCTAAAACATCATCAATAAACGATACAGTATCATTTTAGTTTAATCATATAGATAATCGTATTAGCAGGAACATGTTGTATGGAAACATCGGATCTGAAAGAGAGTAAACGTATTTATTAACAAAGAAAATGAATAATTAAGAATAAATTTTTTTGTTCCCAAAAGATATATAATTAAAGTAACGCGCACTTTACTGTTAAATTTACATACCTTACAAATTTCACTAACTAAAACTTAAAGAAACAATCGAAAAATCGATAAATTGTCATCGTTATGCCCACGACGTGAACAGAAGCTTTCCGAAATTCCAGTCGCTAGAACTACGAATAACTTAATTTGAGACCCCCGAAGAAGCCCTGTCTCGCGCGCGCATCAGGAGGTATCAAACGGCAATGAAAGACGATAAGTAGAAACTGCGCGTAAAAGCCGGCGAGAGAAACGTAAGAAGGGCCCGCCAGCTCGCTCAGATGAATAGGCAGCGCGCGAGATACTGGCACTCGGCCGAGGGGGTTGTTAAGGTGCCCATTGAGGTGTAACTAGAAGGGGGGATGTTATTAAATTTCGCCCGGCGGAGTCGAATTTCACGGCTCCCGTCTCCTTGGGCTGTGCTCGTAGTCGGAGATGAGGTGAGGCGAAAGGTGTCGCGCGACTATCTTCGTGATGTCCGAGGGTCGCCGGCCTTTTTTTCATGGCCGAGGGGAGTACAGGCTCTTATTGACCACTTTGGGAAGGTTATTGTCCAGTGGAATTTTTTTTCCTTTGAGTTTTTCTGGATAGGTAGGTGTAAGGGAAGGCAAGGTGAGGGAGGTAGACAGACGGTTTGGGTTGAGCTCTGAGGAATTTGGAGACATTATTAGTCAAAAAGTTTACTGACGACGGCTGTTATGGTAGATTTTAAAGTTATCTTTACGGATAGTAAATTATGTCTAGAAGTGTAATTCTTGTGGATTTAATTTATCGATTTAAGAAAGGTATGTGAGTGGGCGTTCTGTACAAGTGAAACCAATTTGGCTGTAATAATTTAAACAGTTAAGTAATGTTTAATTGTTAATTGGACAATATTCAATTATAATATGGAATGAAATAGAACCGTGTAATTGAATTTTCATTGAATTTTGTAAGTGATAAGGATATTTCGTTGCATGAACATCAATGATAAACTAACTAATTAAATATGTCTCTTGCAAAAATACCAACATTTCTATTTATCAAAACTGAATTATCATAATTTATCATAATTTATCAAAAAGTGCTACATGTATATTTTGGTCTTAGAATATTTAATGCTATAATACTAAAAAGTCATAATAAAATTAATAATAATAGAATCCACGTATCCCTTCGCAAGTATCTCATTACTCCACACAGAAAGTCAAAGCATTAATGTGAAAAAATGCAAATTAATTAGACGTCATTTGCATAAAATATTCGATAATTTCGATTTTCCCATTCTCATCGTACGATTAATAGCAATATTGCGCGTTAATTAAAATTCAAGCGAAATATGCAACCTCGTGGTGCAAGGCGAAACCGTTGAGTGTCAGGTGTAGCGCGATAAAGGGAAGCACACATTAGGGGCGGCGTCGGCGTAACTTCGCAGAAAGTTGAAGGGGAAATAAATTTCAAAAGTGTCCGGCGCTTATCAGAGTGCCTACTTTGGATAATGAAGCGACGTGATTTCTCATTTTGAAAATTAATTACCGCCCCGGCGGCGGAGCCGAGGACTTTGCGGTGCGACTTTGGTGCGGCCCGTCCGAAGAAGAGCAAACATTTTCATCCCTTCTCTTCCCTAATAATCTACTCTTTCTTCTCATCAGTTTCCCCTTGCGATTCTCTCTCTCTCTCTCTCTCTCTCTCTCTCTCTCTCTCTCTCTCTCTCTCTCTCCCGCTTCGCTTCTTAAACTTTTCCTCTTAATATATACTAAGTTATTTCAGCTTATTCTTGTTTTTTGCTATCGATATTTTCTGCTTTTCTTATGTTTTGTATTCATTAAAATCTCTTTGCATTTTATTAAAATTGGTGAATATTTTATTATAAAAATCATGAAATAGGTATGAATATCTAAATTTTGCCAGGAAATATTGTATGATGTAAATCACAGTGTGAAATAAGTTATTGCTAAAATAAAAAACTATTTGTTTGCTATAATAAAAAAATTAAACAAAAAAAAACAAATTGTTTACATTTACTATTTCTTAGAATTTCAAGTAAATTACAGATTGATCTTCAGTGTCAAATAATTCAAAAGCATGATTAGACTTTTATAAATTAATTTCACGACTAGAAATTCAAAACAAAACCTTGAAATTTAATTCTCTCCGCTCTTCTTCTTCTTTTTCGCCGTCCTTCTTAATTATTATCACTCTTCCTTCCACCAGCACCGCAGGCAGCTCCCCTATCCGTTTCGATCTCTATATCCCTCTCTCTCTCTCCTCTGCGCTTGCTCGTCTAAGGGGATGAAAAATTGGGAGCGCTACGAGATTCGAGTTAACAAGAACAGCGGTAGCTGCTGCTCTTTCCTCTGCCCACTTCTTCTACTCTCTTTTTCCCTCTGCTCTCCTTCTCTCTACCCCTGTGTCAATTAACCGCCTCTGGGGGCCTGGAAAAATCGCAACCCCTGTTTCAATAAGGTGGCCTTTACCTCATTTGGGGGAAGATTGTTAGGAGCCGCGCGCGTCGTGCCATCTCTTTCTCCCTCTCCCTCTCGCGCAGTTTAAAACTGTCGCTTTAGATCGCTTTGCACTGAATTCGCGACTTTTTACTCCGCCCTTCCGTCTCTCTCTCTCTCTCTCTCTCTCTCTCTCTCTCTCTCTCTCTCTCTCTCTCTCTCTCTCTCTCTTTCTCTCGCTCTCGTCCTGCGCATGGATCCTTCGTTTTCTCTCTGTTGGACGGCTCCTTTATTTTTACCCTCGTTTTTCGGCGACAGGCACTTTCGAAATTTCTGAGAGGCTGGCATTAAATAATTCTTTCACTGATTAACTGTTAAAGCACTGTGAAATTTGCGGAAACTAACAAAGAGATTTACATGTTAAAATAAATGAATATATTACTCACTATGAATTCATTCATGAAAATTGCGCATATATATATTGAAAATGCACTTGAATTAATTAATTATAATCTTTGTAAAATTCCATTTCCGTATAAACTTAGTATTAGAAAAAGAATAAAAAGACCTTATGGACAAACTCGTTAATATGGATATAAAAATTAACAATTTGAAAGTATATTTTATAATACTATGTATTTAATTCGTAAGTAATTATCGTTGTAATTTTCATGACAAGATGTACAGAATACCTAAATAGCCTTTGATGTCGGTGCAATCATTTGTCGTCAATAGGTATTCGTAGATTGTAGACCTTCGCATGAAAAGTCAGGCGAACTGCTTCATGCACAACCCTTCACGCGGTGTCTCCTTCAAAAGGAAACGAGAAGTCCTTTCACAGCGTGTCCTGGTTGTATAGTCAGACTGAAACGACGGGAATAATAAAAGTCAGAATTTCTTGTTATAACTTTTTTAGTTTTATTGTTTGACTAACAACTCACGTTACAATTGGTAATTATAAGATACATCTATTTATTATGATTTTTATATAGGCTTATATGGTATGAACTAAATGCCTGTCACTACAGATGAGTGAATTTTTCAATAAAATTTACGTCAGATAATAAACCAGTACTTAAAGTGAAATCTTATACAGTGGTTATACAGAAAAATTCAACATTGCCTAGAAAGCAATTAATCTGGTACATGAGTAAATTCACAAAACCGTCACACTTTTTGTGTTACAAAACTACCGAAAATTTCTTTTAGAAGCATACTTCCCATACATGATTTTTTCGTTCTTTATACCTTAAATTCTGTAAAAGTAATGTTGAACAAGTGAAAAAACTTTTGTGACACGGTTTTGTTTATTAAAAATGATTTTTAAAAATGCTCAAAAATGACCCTTTTTCAAAGGTCAGCCATTTTGTTAGGAAAAATAATACGAAAATTCTGAAAAAAGAGAATTAAAATAGAAGACGAGAGCTTTCATTTGCTTTTTTAAAGATTAAAAAATGTTGATTTCTTCGAAGTTACGTCAAAGCGACGTAACTTTTTTTACTCATACAATTAAAATTTTTACTCATTATAGTTAAAATTTGGAATCTTAAAACTCATTTCTTAACCTCGCAAAGCTCCCACACAGTAACCTCATACGACTGTAGGTTCAAGTCGACGCTTCCGCACGAGAGCAGTCTGCGCGCGTGTCAAATCAGTGCGTCCCGGGACCTTTAAATTCGCGTCACATTTCAGGCCAGTCTCTCTCTCTCTCTCTCTCTCTCTCTCTCTCTCTCTCTCTCTCTCTCTCTCTCTCTCTCTCTCTCTCTCTCTCTCTCTCTCTCTCTCTCTCTCTCTCTCTCTCTCTCTCTCTCTCTCTCTCTCTCTCTCTCTCTCTCTCTCTCTCTCTCTCTCCTCGAAAGGGCGTCGTCCCGTCTTTTAATCAGACGGCCCGGCCGCCCAGCGACCGGCCGACGGTGACTAATGACGGCGACCTTCGACCTCGCCTCCGCTCTTCTTCGGCCCGCGTCTATTCATCTCGAGCGCGTGCGCGCGGATATCAGGGTGGCAGGATCTATGGGTACGAAGAAAAATTGGCTAGTTCCTTGTAGAGAGACTGAAAGAGGGAGAGAGTAGTTGTACAAGGGGAAGATTCGAGTTATGTTTATCACGTTTCGCGTGTAGCCAGGTTGTGGACGCGTGGTGTGTCGTATAGGATGATTTGTGAGGTATAGTTGAGTAGAATTAATTGTAAAAGCGTGTAATTGTATTAAGGCTTGGTGTTGAGTCGGTATTTGAATGTAATGTAAGTATTTGGTATAGTTCGATTTGCCATGGTGATAGATTTTCAATGATTTATGTAGGAGTACATTTTTAAAAGTTTAATTTTTGTGTGATAAGTTATTAATTAAGAAATGAATATGTGTTAAATTGAGTTGAGTCTAGGGAAAAATATTTTTTTTAACTTATATTTGATGTATTTAAATCTAAATATATATATATATATATCATTTCATTTGTAAAGGAATCATTTGTTTAACTATCACGTTTCCTTCGAGTGCTCCTAACGCACATCATATTGTTACCAGGAACGAAATGTTTTTTATGATAAATCAACCTATCCAACCTATCTTTCTCTCTCTTCTATCCACGTCCTCTTTCTCGAACCCACGAGACTTCTCCGCGGTGCATTCTATCTCACCACTCGTATAGCTTCGTAATATCGCGCCGAGGAACGCGCTCACTCATCCGTTCTCTCCAAAGGTGCGACACTCTCTTTCTCTCTCATTCTCCCCCCCTCATAATCGAGAGCGCGTGCTTGGCTAAATAGCTCTCTCGTGCCTTCGCCTCTCTCTCTCTCTCTCTCTCTCTTCGATCCGTCGTCACCTTGCCGACGACGATCCTTTCTGCACTCACACGTGCGCGCGCGCTCTCGCTTTGGGGCGCGATAATGAGAACGGGCGGGAAAGTCGACCGAGTTTAAAGTGCGGCATCTGGCGCCTTCTGTGCGCACACTCTTTGAGAAGCGACGTATAAAGGGGGGAAAGGAGCACGAGTATTAAAGCGCGACGTGAGAGGAGATGCCGAGGATGGAGAGAGGAGGAGGGAACGGGGAACTTTGTAAGAGGTGGAAAATTGAAAAGTAGAGGCGGAGGGTTTTGTGTTATTTTTGAGCGGGCTTGATTGTTCGTTTCGATGAGGCGAAGACTTTCAGTCGCTTTGAACTATTTTTTAGAAAAAAGATGCAGGCAGTCATTAATGCACACTGTATCCTATTTTCAAGTAGATTACACTCAAAAACAGGGATTTATTATTTGAGATATTTAAGAACAGTATATCCGTTCAGGATTGTATTATTATTTATTTGAATATAATATTAATTGATTATATCATCATATCATTAATCCGATCGAGATCGAGCTTCGAATATCTAGCTAAACTATTGCCAATAAACAGATGATTGCGTTTGTCAGACCAAAAGTATCCAGTGTTTCAGGCTAAGCAACGTTTTACTTTATTAAATGAAATTATAAATAGCTTTAAATTTTTCCAATACTTTTTATGGTGTGTCAACTTGAAAATTGAAACTAATATCTAATAAAACGTATTCAGGAAAAGTCTTCCAGAAAATCTATCAAAGTGTATTTTTTAAGAAGTCGGATTTCCAACAAATTAATGTCAGACTCGTTATTTTCACAGCTGATATGCTTGAATTATTTATCGTGTGTTGTAAAAGAATCATTTTCCTTGAAATATCGATTGCTCATAATCAATCGCGCAATGCTCGGGAAGCGATATAACCATCTAACATTAAGACAGCCAAGAGGTAGAATAAAGCCAAGTGTAGGCTGGAGGGAAGAAAAGGATAGGTTTATCTCGGAGAAAATAAGCTAGCCCCGGCGAACGAGTCGGTCGAAGAGGGTAAGGGTTAAGTCCTTGAAAGCGGACAGAAGAGCTTTTTAACGCCTGCTTTGCATAGATCTGAATGGATAAAAGGCGCGCGCTCGCGCAAGGAGAGATGGGCGAATTAATTTATTATGTATCTCACGGTAACCGGACGAGCGGCTCTACTCTTTACTTTTCCCCGAGTTTACTAGGCTTTGCTCCCTAATGCCTCTTTAAGTTCAAGCCATTCGGATTTTCTTTAAAAAATAAATAGAAAAGATTTTCCCCTTTTCACGCGCACGCTCGAAGTTTTTTTATTCTCTCACATGTAAAAATTTTACAAGTTTCTTAGAGACGTACAATCGCACGTTAGCAGTAAACAAACTTGCTACATTACTATCATCATTATTAAAAAAATAAATAAATAAAATTCTGCTAGGCATGCGACTATTTCAATTTCAATATTAATACTCGTACATTGTTTGTAGTGTAACAGCATGATATTTTCTCACAAACAGTAAAGTTTAAATTATATTTGTTAAAAAATGTAAAAATTTGTTAGTTTCTTACAAAGCAAACAATCCGATCCAATGCAATCTAAAATAAAGTTCACTTTTTCATCACAGGTTGTACATACGCGTAACAGGCGAATCTTTGTCAATGAGACCTCCTTTACATCTTACACTCAGCCCTCGCATGCTTGCGCCTGTACACCCACCTACACGCAGTTCTCGCGAGCTAGCGAGCGAGTGAACGAACGGCGCAATTATCGCCCCGTCAGCAACGCAACAACGCTCTTCCTCTCTCCTTCCTGCCTCCGCACGACAAAGGAACAGCGCCGAAATCCCGCTCGCTACACGCGGGCTGCCACAAAGGCGGGCAGAGGTGGGGGGCGCGAGAACCGGGCCGATCGCCCCGCGCGCGCTCGCGATAATACATCATCCCTTAAACTCACGAGCCCCCGGTGGCTGCTCTCTCCGCTCTCCTATGCTACCAACACTACGGCACTTCTTCCCAAGAAACTCAGCCCCCGCGCACCCTAAGCTCGCGGCATTTCTCAGGGCTCCTTAAAAGGGTGCAAGCTGCCGCCGCGAACCCTTTAGCCCTCCCCTCATTAGTCTTCATTTGTTTTCGGAATTATCGCCCCTGTCCGAAACGCGGTGCGAAGAGGGAGACGGCGCGGAGGCGGCGTTCGAGGGTTTATTAAATTGAAAATATGTTACCGCTCGCGTGCGAACGAGCGCCGCGTTGAGCTGAAGATTATTGTATGGGAGCGGGGTGGTGAGAAGGGCTGGAGGAAAGTGTGAATGGGGTGGGTGGTGCGGATTCTTTGGAGAGAAAGTGTTTGTAGAGGTGCCGCGTGTGCATGACTGTCATTAGGGGGCAGGTTGCAGGATCGATATAGTATCGAATGTATTCGGGTGAAGATGTGACGAAGGCCTTTGGGAAAAATGTTTCTTCGCTGAAATGTATAGGTGTAAGGTTGGGGCATTGGCCAAGAGACACGATTGAAATGGTAATAAAAGTATCGAGATTTCTCAAAATTTTATTTTAAATGGTATTCGTTTGTAAGTCATTTTTACTGTAGCATTAATTTTTTTACGTGCAAAGTAAAATTTTTGTGTTTTATTAATTTATTATTAATGGAACTTAATTGTGATCTTATTAATTCTCATTGCGATACAATACGATAATTTTTTATTTTAACTCGTACAGTATACTCAAATTTTTATACACTGAGAAAAATGTTTTATTAAAAATTACTATAATATAGAGGAACCTGGGGACAAATCTCAAATACCAAAATTTTTACTATATTTTATAGTAAAAATTTATATATATATATATATATATATATCTATATATATATATATATATATATATATATATATATATATACATATATATATATATATATATATATATATATATATATATATATATATATATATATATATATATATATATATATATATATATATATATATATATATATATATATATATATATATATATATATATATATATATATATATATATATATATATATATATATATATAAAAAAATTGCTATGTACATAGTAATTTTTACTATAAAATATAGTAATAATTTTAGTATTTGAGATTTGTCTCCATGTTCCTATATATTATAGTAATTTTTAATACATCATTTTTCCCAGTTTATGAATTATAATTTAACTGTAAAACAGGCATTACAATAATTTATTTTTAATCTATGTATATTACTAATATCCTAAGAATGTACACATTTTTCACATACTCAACACATATTTGCCACATACTCAATTCTCAGGAGTTTTCGTAATTATGGAAAAAGAGGAAAACTAAGCGAATTAACCTTTCGGTTTTCATTGCATAATTCTTTACGTACGAAAATAGTACTATAATCTGAAATTATACGATTTTTCAGTACTAAGTATACACCATTGCTGTTTATAAAACCCTCAGCGCTCTCACGCAAATAACTAAAAAAAAAAAAAAAAACAAAAGAATCAAAATCCACAAAGATCACTCGTGCGAGTAGAGCTTTGCGCGTTATCCTCCTTATGCGATTCTGAAAAACGAAATTCTAGCTCGAGTTCTCTCTACGGGCGGAAAATCACAAACAGGCCTCTGATGCACTTCCACGCAAAATGCACCAACTAATTACCATCCACAGTGCTATTTCCCTCGCCTCTCGACCCTCCGAGAAAAAGGAAAAAAAATTCCTCTCCATACCGGCGCGAGCGCGACGCTAGTTATTCCCTTATCAACTACTTCCTCTCTCGAAAAGTCAGGCCCGCTGAAAGCTCCCGCTCTTTCTCTCTCTCTTTCCCTCTCTACCCTTTAAGCTCGCCGAGCTTTTCAAGTCACGCCTGTCCTCTCTCTCTCCCTCCCTCTCTCTCTCTCTCTCTCTCTCTCTCTCTCTCTCTCTCTCTCTCTCTCTCTCTCTCTCTCTCTCTCTCTCTCTCTCTCTCTCTCTCTCTCTCTCTCTCTCTCCTCCTCTCTTATCGTTTTCTTAATCCTCTCGTGAAGAGCGGCAGCAGCAGCAGCAGCTTCATGAGGGGAAAGAAACTATGCCTCCCCCCTCCACCGGGCACGTTGAAAAATTTCCCCTGCGCTGGCGTTCGCGGCGCGCGCTCTCCTCTCTCTCTCTCCCTCTCGTTCTCGCGCGCTTTTTTCCGGCGGCGCGCCACCACCGCGGCGGCGGCGTCGCGGCCCCCCGCGAAAAGGGCTTTGCGGCCAACCAATCCGGCAGGCCGCAATCTCCGCCCGCCACGCCCACGCGCCAGTGACTCCGTGGCCGTCCCCACCCCCGCGCTCGACTTCCCCGCGCGCTTTTTCGCGCCCTCTCTTCTCCTCGAAAAGCTCGCTCTACCCCCACTCCTCACGCCCCCCTCCATCACCGCCGCTCGATGCTTTTCCATCTTTCTCTGACGCGTTCGTGCCGATATAGCGCTTCTCTCTCTCTCTCTCCGAGCTTTTCTCGTCTTTATACGTATACCAGCGACTCCGTCGGCTACTACTATCTCTCCTCTCGCGCTGCAGCAGTTCAGGGCTTCCTTTTGCTCTCCCTCTTCCTCTCTTTCTCTCTCGTGCGGCGGTCGTTTATTTCGCTTTCTATCTCTCCTTACCTGCGTTTTCTCCGCCTCTCCTCCTCTTATTCCACACGCACACGCTCAGGAGTTTTTCTTCCCTTCGTTCTTTACTCCGAGTCTTCCTTTACAAGGTTTCGACTTTTTCTTTTATGTCGGAGTAGACGAAAGAGGGAAGAAAATTTTCCGATATTTGTTTCGTCTTTTTTTGTGGAGCTGAGAGTTTCTTGAACGTTAGCGCTTATTCATGGTCATATTCGTTTGTTACTATTTTTTACGCCTTTCAACTAAATTATTCCTTTTCAACAGTAAATATTTTCATAAAGTATATATTTCATTGGAAATTAGTGTTACTAAATTGAATACATACTATATACAATTTTTAATGTTGATTTAGTTAATATAAAAATGGTTTGTTATACTAAATTTTTCAGTTATTATAGATATTCATTTGCTTGAATGAAAGACGATGCTAGAGATTAAAAGATAGGTTTAAATTATACTTTAAGATATAAGAACCCTAAATACAATTTTTATAAATGTCTGTAATACTATGGGCAAAATAATTATCTTGGACCAGAAGAATATTTACAACAGCTTCTTATAAAATTATTGGGAATCCGATTTTACATTATATTTAATTATTCGATATGAAGAGCATCTTATTTTGGAATTGAGATTGGGGAAATTGAATAGTTGCACGTTATTAAAACCAATTAATTTTCTTCTTGTACCACTTGTACTTACAAAATAATACTATTAAAAAAATACACTCTAAATAAAATATAATACTTTTCACAAAATAATTTGTTCGCAAGTTTCAACTGATATTCTATTTTTATTGTGACTGGCGAAATATAATTTGATCAATGCATGTACTTATGCAATTTCCCTCTCCTCTATCTGTAAACGCAATACCAATTAGATTATTAAAAGATCCGGCAAAGATCCACTTTAATCAACTAATCCCCCCATCAGAAATAAAACTAAATTATTCTCAATCAAAGGCCCCTTGCGACGGATCTGTGCGCGCGCTCACTCGGTCTAAAAAAGTTTCTGTGCCTCAAAGGGTTAACCAAGTATTTTCCTATTTATTCCGCGTTTTCCTCCTCTCTTTTTTCCTTCGCCGCAGTCCTGACCCCCTCTTCTTGTTTTCCATGCCTGCGCAGATTTCTCGCTCACTCTCTTTTACCTTTGCTACACGTGTGCGTATATGTATATATGCGCGTGAGTCGGCTTCGCGCGCAGCTTTCAGGGGAATTTTTTTAAACTGCTCCGCACAGAGAGACGACGGTATAATCTGCTATTGATCATGGTTTTCTGAAAACCGATATTGCCTCGATTAACCGGAGCTTTCTCCTGCGTTGTCCCTCCTACATTGCCTTTTTCTCTCGCTCTCGGTGCCTCTCGTTTCGTCTCTCGGCTCTTTACTTTTTTCGCTTTTTGTCTTTTCTTTTTTGTTTTCTTCCTGCTGGTTCCGGTTCGAATGCAACCGTCTTTGTGCGGCTGACTGTTACTACTTCCAGTCGTTCGGTGGGCAGAATAATCTAAACGTTATGTCAATTAAACTTTGCCTTTATGAAATTGGCTTTCAAAGCAATATAAACATCAAGTAATAAAATATTAATTTACGTAGGTTTGTGGTAGTTAAAAGGAAATAACGAGTATTACAATTTTATTCTGCTCTTTTGTTACCGAGTTTCAATAATAATTATAATTTCGGAATAAGTATTGATTATAATCAATAATTATAATTATAATCAATAATAATTATAATTCTTTTACAATCCAAGCAGGAACAAACATTTTGATAATCAAATTTATCTTGAAATTTTTTAGAGGCTTGTTGAAATTTTTCGCTTATTAATATTTCGTTTTGAACTTTGCACGGTCAGAATAATACGAGCAGGATCGTTAAATCACGAATTTTAGATTAATTATGTAGAATTGGAACGAGCTTCTATGTGGCGTGCTAAATTACGCGTAACACACTACACCCATTCACTAAATCAACTACAAATTTCATGATACTTGTTTTGTTAACAGTAGATGAATTGACGCAATATTCCTTTCGACCTATAAGAATTCAAAATATTAGATGATGAATAAATTTATATACTTAATACTATTTAAAAATGAAAATGTGAAAAGTCGCTGGTGCGAATGAATGAATTTTCACTGCGTAATAAGTGAATATTCATTAAAGAATTAGTCAATTTTTTCACTTATTCGCACCAGTGAACGATTTTTCACATATTCATTTTTAGAGAGTACATACTAGTAAATAACAAATTTTGAAAATCAGAGTTTTTCATGCTATGTATAGGACAGTGTATATTGATCGATTATGTTTTTGAGGATATTTTCAAGATCTAGAACTTTTTTTAATCACTTGATTTTTGTTGCTATAAGCTGTTTTTCAAATTTTATTTTATTTTTCAATGCAATAGAGCTAATATTTTGGAATTTTATGAAATGTTTGCCAATTACCAACATTTTCTTTTTGTAAACTTTCAATTATCTATTTATAATCTATCATTTTTTTTCTTAAGAAAATATCACCTCCTTTATCTAATTTATAACTTCGAAAGTATTAAACGTATCTTCATGAAATTTTTACCAGTTATAAACTTATAACACCTCTGCTATTGATATGTAACGGGATATAATTTCTCTAGTCAGATATCAAAACAAAACAAACATCACAGCCATGTGTTTTGGAACTTACACTCTGAATTAATATACTCAATGTAATCAATGTAGAAATACATCTGTCGTACGAATAGCATCAGTCAACTTATAGAGCACTTGAATTTGATCAAATTTTATTTATTGCGAAAAGAAATACATTGAATCAAAAAATAAACAAGAATGCAATCCCCTAATTCAACATTTTACCACCCTATTCGAATTTCAGGTCGCAACTCAGTATGTTAAACTTTTTCTTTTTGGCATTAATAATCAATTTAATGAAACAATAAATTAGGTTCGAGGAAGCTAAATGCAAATGGATTGGCAGCGAATTTTTTATTCTACTTGAAATAGACTTTTTCGCATCATCAAGCTTTTCGACTTAACTTTGAGATTACTGTAATTCAACTGCTTGTATAAGGTTCATAAAAATTCTGTGAATATTGATATTACATCACAGAAAATTTTGAATAAAAAAAGATGTCAGTGATTTATGTCCACAAAAGTACAAAATACAATAATAGAAAGACGCCTCAGAGTTGCTGAGAGTTTTGAATTCGATGGTACCTACGAATCTAATCTAATATTTTAAAACTATTTTCAGATAAGAAAAATATCTAATATAATATGCGGATGTATCCTGTATATTTAGGTCCTATAACTATCCATCGTATTACCCTAGATGCCTCTGAAACATAGCTTGAAATTCTTTCATCTAGTCTAATAATTTTCCCATAAATGAACTCCACCTCGAAAACCAAAATTCCCTCAATCACATGACCCTTCTAATACAAAAGTACACCTTCTAAACAAGCTTACTCATCTGAAACCCTTTTTCTCGTCCACTCTCAGGCTTGCAACATCTGGGCTTGGAGCAGACTGCCGCGGGCTGGGGCGGCCTGCCGCGCGGCACTCTGCCCCCGCACTGTCTTCCGCCGCCTCCGGGTCATCATGCGCCACCGCCGTCGACGGGCAACAACGGCGGCGGCGGCGGTGGAGGCGCGGCGACCGCCGCCACAGCCGCGGCCGTCGCGGCCTCGGCCTTCAACCCCTTTCACCACGCGATCGAGCAGAGGTCGCCGAGGCTGCCAGTGCCCGCAAACGGTAAGGATTGTGCCTCGGATAACCGCGCGCTCGTTCTCCCTGCCGCGAGGAGTGGTAATTTTGGTCAGGTGGACCCGCAAATGGGCTTTTTAATGGGTTAGAAAAATTGTTCTGTCTCCGAGATCGACATTGTCCAACGAATATTTTAATTTTTACTTTTGATTCGAATGAAATAATTTGATAATTTTTATTAATGGCAATATTTTTTTAAACTGATATTGAAGCATTGCTTTGAACGTTTTTTGCACTCGATAACAGGAATGTTTTCTTTATTACAAAGTCAATAAACATCAATAATTTTTCTCTTTTTCATAAATTTGATAATATATAATTATTGTAAATATCACATGCTATATTCAAAATGTCTACCTTTTTTTTATACCAATGTATGAACCAGTGTAAATCATCCTAAAAGAATATTTTGATAACGAAAAAGCTTCTTTACAAACCAAATTGACGATCCCCCATATTATGTTCAATTAAAGATTCGCCGAGAGGCGAGCTGGGCCCGATAAGCGTTTCCGTGCGGGAAGTGGTGCCGGCGACGTCTCCTGGAAGCATCAGCGGCGGCTCGGGCTTGCTGACGACGGCAGCAGTGGGTGCGGCGGCAGCGTCCGTGACCACGCCAACGCCACCTGCAGCCGAGCCGACGACGGCTGTAGCGGCGACGGCGGCCACGACGGCGACGACAACAGCCTCACCGAGCAACTCCAGTCCGTCTGCACATCATCCACACTTCCAAAGTACATTTGATTAGTTTTTTTTTTTCGCAGTCTCGATGTAGCAGAGATTATTGATTTTCTCGGGTTCATAGCTTGCTTGGTTTGCATTAGGGGAAACGGGATACTGGGGCAAACCTGGAATTATCAATTTCTCGGTTACTACTAGTGCGATCTATATAACAGCTATGGTATCTCTTGAGAATGTTCCTATTATCAGTTTGTATGCGATCGGCATGTCAAAAATAGTCTCGTGTTGACTTTATAAGAGGTCAAAGATTTCTTAGCTAGCAAGACCGTGTTCATCGTAACAGACGTAGTGCGTATAATCTTCCTGTAAGCGACATATTCTTTCAGTAAGAATTATTTATGTTATAATAAATAAGTAGGCGTAATTCCATTTTTCAATTTTACATTTTATGGTAAAAAAAATGAATAATTACTTTTTTTTCAAACCTTGAGATAAAGAATGATGAAAATATCCGGTTTTACCCCGACAATTTTTTTATGGGGTAAAATCAGATACTTTCGTAAATTTGTAATAACATTTTTTACAAATATTTTCTTGGCTAACCAAGTCGATTTTCAATTACCTGAATGTATACTAAAAACAATTCTAGTGTAAATATTGTTATATTGTAATAACACGGTGTGTGTTATCATGTGAATTTATCCCTCGGTTATTGTGATTATATGTTTATTAAAAATAGGTAACAAAATAATAACAATATTTATATTGATGTGGGAATCTGTCGATCTTCCCGAGGCAGCAGGTGTAAGAAATGAAAACCCTTACAACGTGTAAGGGTTTTCATTTCTTACACCTGCTGCCTCGGGAAGATCGACAGATTCCCACATCAATATAAATATTGTTATTATTTTGTTACCTATTTTTAATAAACAAGATCCAAGAAGTATCCGGTTTTACCCCAGTCTCCCCTATACTAGGACTTTGGTGTTTTCCAATTATTAGAAAACTGTATACGTCGCCGCTTGGTACGAAGATTAGAAATAATTAGTTTCCTATAAAATCAAGCATATGGTTTAGTATTTAGGATGAAAACTACCACATTTTAGTGTTCGCGGTGAGAGCAAGAACGTTTCAGTAGTTACAACAAAGATAAATAGCAAATCGCGAATCTTCGTACAACGAGCTGCAATATTATCTGTATTATACGTTTGAACAATTCTCTTGTAATGAAGTTCGGTTGTTTTCTTTTAATCCAGTTTTTTAACTTTGAATAATACGTTCCTCAGCTGTATTCAGCGCCATAAGCGTATGGTATACAAATTGAGGGCTATGTAGTAATTCAAGACATTCTTATATTCTCGTACATTATAAAATGATTTTTTTTTCTCATTCCCACAGGTCTTCATCTTCTGGGTGCCACAAATTCGCTGTTTGGTTCGATATTCGCGCCACTTCTCCCCCAATCCTCTTGGCTCTACAATCCCCTGTACCACACGCAGCAGTACATACTTGAGCCCGAGTGGCACGCGCTGGCCCTCCGTATGGCTCAGCAACGGCTGCAGAGGCCCGACCAATCGCGTTTCGAGGATCTGCGCAAGCTGCGAGGCGATAGCGATAGCCCCGAAGACAAGGACAAGGAAGAGGCATCGCGTGATCTGGATAGTCCGGATGGGAGTATTGAGGTGGACGACAGCGAAGAGCCCAGGCCTAAGATGGAGCGGCGCTCGCAAAGTGAGGAATCGCTCGATCAAGATAGCCCGAGGACATCGCCTAGCAGGTATAGCAGGTAGTTCCTGAATTGTTCTTATTTAGATAATATAGAAACTTTTGGTAATCAATATCAGATAATTGACCAGCTGAATATTCATATTTCTTATCAGAGTAATTAGTTGACTATACACATGTAGTTCAGTGTTGAGATGATTATATCAATAATTCAGTTCAAGAAACTAAATGGGTATCCAGATGGTTATCGATCAAATTTGATCGACAATATCAAATGTGGTATAATGACATAAAGACAATAAATACATAATATTGCAAGTGTTACATAACGCAATATACTTGTTTCAGAACTGACATCGAACTGACCCTAGAAGACACCTCCAGTCGATTACGACCGAGCCTGGAAAATCTCAACGAGCACGATCAGGCGACGACGCAGGTGGACCAGGCCGACCAGAGCAATCAGCGCAGTCTGACAATGAAGATTCGCGTGGAGGGCACAGTGGATCTGAGCACGAAGACTAGAGTACATCACCAGGACAAGGAGAACGTTGGCCAGGACCTGACGACGACGGCCAGACGAGCTAAGGAGGAAGAAGTCGAGTTGACAGAGAGAGAGGCCATTATCAGGCCCAGAAGAGAAAGAAGTCCGAAGCCCAGGCAAGTCTGGAGGCCGTATTGAAAGTTACGACTGCCGTGACGCTCGCCGCGTTACGTCACCGCAGAGGATGAGACTCCGTTCTGACGAAGCGTCGTTGTAATTTGTTGATTAATTTTTATCGCATCACTTGACGAGAGTATCTTCCTACGCGTTTTTAGCAACTGGAATTAACGAGAAACGTCGCTAAAATGTTTATTGGTGATACTACGTGTTTATGTGCTGCTAATGTAATTTAGTTGTAAAAATACTGTTAATTTAATCAATGAATGATCAAAATTATGGAAAATATGGTTTTGGCTTGATATCATTATATATGTAAGGAAATCAATATGAATTCATGTAACCGGTATGACTTGAAATATTTTAAAAATATTTTTAGTCAACACTGAGGATCTGTACTTTTATTCGGTAAACATTAATGATTAATTTACGTTTTTACAGAATTTTACTGTTAATTTTGTTAAGAACTATTCGTTCTTCAATTATTATAAAATTATTACTATTAGTGTACTACGAAAGTATGCGCCGATATTAATTTTGTTCTGTTATTTCTTTACTATAAAAATGTCAGTAATGTCTACTTCGTCTTCAGCGAGTTGAATCCTTAGCAAGATATCATTCAAACAGTACTCATTTGGGGACTAACCAGGGTTTACGATCCAATATAGTTTGTAAATACACGAAGGTGATTCTAGCAGAAACAAACCATCGAGTAAAAAGAAAATGAACACTTTCTTAAATGAGAGAAAGAAAAATCATTGTACTTATACATGTTGTGGCTGCGCACGAGTTTAATAAACGAATGGCAGAAAACTAAAGGAAAAAAAACACAACGAGATCGTTTTATTGTGAATTCTTCATCTAAAACTGTTGTAAATAAATATAAATGTATGAAAAAATTTTTAGCAAGTAAGTCGAGAATAGAAATTATGAACCTCTTTCCACATACGCATCGTTTACGTTTGTCGACGTCAGATAAAAATTCTTTGAGTAAATTTCTATTGTATAATCTCAAACGAAAATTCTTGCCAGTGCAACACGAGATGAAGTTCGATGCTCAGTAATGAGCGTTTGGATTGTATGACTGTATCAAAAAATTCATAGGGAGAATCATCTATTGTTTAGCTACAATCACACCGAATAAATATCATTCGTTCCAGATATCGCCCTGCAACTTTCCTTTGTCTTCAAATATTCTGTTATAATGTCATGGGAACTAGTCATAAAAGTAACCTTTGTTTGAATTGATTTTCATTTACTGCGGTTATAATTTATTTAAACGTTTTTGTTTAAAAAAAATCATATGATTTTTATGTTATTTATCATTCAAATGTATAATTAATCATAATTTATGTAGTTATCTAGTTATGCAACAATAAAAAATTATATTTATTTGTTAAAAGTTTATTTCCATACACAATAAAATCACAGTTGACACGAAAATTCGTTTTTATTTACTTTTCTTTACCACACTATCACATGTTTCGTTGATTTCATTTTAACTCGTCACTTTTTCTGGATTAATTATCACTAGCTAAATATTAAAAATATATTATAAGAAATTTAAGGAATCGATTAAAAAACTGAACCTTATTTTTTCTTATAAAATCAACAATCAACACAAGTACACAACATTCTTATGATCTCTGCAGAGATCTACTCCAAAGTAAGTACATTTAATTTTATAATATATTAGTAAAATCAATAAAACCAAATATTTATGAAGTCATTTTGTATTTATTTCTTATGAAGAGTAAAGATTATATCATGCTATAAATATGGTATACCCTTAATATATCATAATTCACCTTCTCTTACTCATAATCAAACAGCGAACCATATCAATACTATAACAAATAAACTATCGATCTAATCTAATTCCCACCGAGAGTCCGAAAATTCGCAGCTAATCAAAGCGCGAATCTCGCTATAGAACGACTCATTCGACCTGCGCCTCATACATCAAGATACGCTCGCTTCTTCATCAACGTCCGCGCGAGCCCCACTAACGCAAAACCATCGAGCTCACACTTATACATGCAGGCATACACACACACACATACATACGCTTGTGCGAACTCGGCGGAGATTCAATTATTCGCCTCTATTGCAATTGAGCGGGCGTGCGCGCGCACCGCATGTAAAAACGAGCAAGAGCGATATCCGCGTGGGCGCGCGGGTTGTCGCGTGATTGATGAGAAACACAAAGCTGCGCGCACGCCCCGCGGAAATTGAGATAAAAAAAACCCGCAAACCATTTTCTACATTATTTTCCGATGCTCGAGCCATGCGCACGGTTGATTTTTATTCTTTTAGTCGAGGGCTTCGTTTTCCTCCGCTTTTCGGCATGCGTGCATGTATGTGTGTCTTCGGCCAGGATTGGTTTTTTCGACGGGAAAGCGGAGATGGGAAATCACAAATGAGCAGATGCTAATTGCGCTTTATTATGTGGGGTGTCGCTTTTGACAAATTATAAATGGATAGGAAGAACAATAGCGAGAGTTTCACGCTTGGTAATTGAAAGATACTTACAGATATGTTTCAAGTACTATTGTGTTGTTGAAGTATGGACACAATTTTTTATATTTATTTAAAATTAAAAAAAATAGATGATGGTTTAAATGGTTTGTTTTTGTAAAATGTTAATGAATGTTGATAGAATGTTGTACTTTCAAATTCACTCAATCGCAGGCCCTTGTCTTGTTTAAAATAATCATTGGAATGATTTTCTTAATTCACATCTATTTAATATGACATTGAAAGTTTGATGGTTTAGATCTAAATTGAATTGGGTCCAGGTGGTATTAACCAAGTGCTCGAAGAAAAAAAAGCTATTTGTAATTGGGTAAAACGTTATTTATTTTTTATTTGTTACTATGTGTGAACAGTAGTATTTTAAAGTTTTATTAAAATGGCTAAAAAATATATAATGTACTTCAAATATAAAATAACAACTTAAAATTGGAGGTATAATATGAAGCACACATACACACACCTATAATCATACCACTTCTTGTACTCGTATTAGTTTGTCAAAATATACGAAGAATAGCGTCATCCTGATAACCTTCCGCTGTAAACAAGAATCATCCCAATACGCGGTTGATCGTACAAAATCTATATTTGCATAAACATGCCCGCTCCCCCAGTATACCTGCCTCCCCCCCGACTGTTTTACGACGCGCGGACGAGCGCGCCGCGCAGGGGTCGCGTTTACTTATTAACGGGCGACCGGTATTACCTATTCACCCATCGATTTTCGCATAACGCATCGCATCCTCAAAAGCCCTGATAGACGGGGGCTCGTCTCTGCTCATCAAATATTCACGTACAAGCTAGCGTACGTGAAAAACAGTACCGAAAAATAGGTAATGGATGGAGAAATGAGCGGGAAATCGAGTTGGGAGATTTGACTTTTTGACTTGTGAGGCGATTGTTTATATAAATATATATGTGAGATTATTTATTTTTGTATCCTTAGATTTTCATAAAGATTTGTGAAGTCTACTTGTTGAAATTGGAATATATTATTCAATTGATTTTTTTTAAGTTTAGAATAATTAAAAATAATTCATCAAATAAATATACAACGTTGTATAAAAACTTATGGATTGCAGTCAACATTAGAGTAATAGTTTTTCGAAGTCTTCAGATAGAACGATATGTTTACCAAAGATATTGGATTAATTATAACGTATTATATTGAGTCTAATTGTCATCAACACATTTAGGGAAAGGTAGGCTATTATTTGTTTCATTCGCGTTGGTTATGTACGGAGCTGATGACCGATGAGGGGCATGCGATGCATTTAAATTAATTTACTGCCAATCACGTCATAAGAGCTATCCAATCTGTGCATAAAGGGACAGCGCTGAATGTCATAATACTGCACTTTACGGTTCAATTACAATCACTATTGTGATGAAAAATTACCATTATATAAGTCAAACAATACGTTGTTTTATAAATATTTAATTTGTGAGAGTTTAACAAAATAGCATTATCCTACTTAATTCTTAAAATTAAAAAGTTTTTGTATAGAATTAGCCGATATTAGCACATTAAAAACTATTTGAACTATAGATTTTTATAAGCAGAGATTATTCAATGAACGTTTGTAAATAAAATTTTTAATTAAAGCATCGTAGTTGTTATAAATGGAAACAGCATTGAAAACCAACTTTCGCTTTAAAAAAAAACGTGTAAAAAAAGACGAAAAAAATTTTGATATATTTTTTAAATAACTTTATTTAGCGTTATAGAATTTTTTCAGATATCATAGATTCCAATCCCTCATTCTCAATTAACTTGCAGTCAAAAAACTGCGCCGACACCGTTCCGACCGAGAAAAAAGTTACATCGGCTCTTTTGGTGCGGCCAGCCGCAAATAACACGAGAGAGCGAGAGCGAGAGAGAGCCATCGGGGAAACGCGGGCGGGTTATCGTAACAAACTACCCCAATGACGACGCGATTAAAATTTCACGGCCGGAGCCTGCTGGACACGTGTGTGTTCCCTCTCTCTCTCTCTCTCTCTCTTTACGCGCCGCGTTTTTTCTCTCTTTCTTTCTCTCCTCCACCAGCTCCCTCGTTCGCTATTGTATTCCTCTCTCCCGAAAATCGGCCGCTCTCTCTCTCGCTCTCGAAAAATCCCCGCGCCCGTGCGATTGGTACGCGACCGCAGTCGCCCTCGTCTTTTTAATACACCCTCACCTCGGCCGCAATTCCACTGTCATACGGCTGCTCGTGCGCGTCTCGTCAATGTCACCGGGAAAACGGATTGATTCATCGATCGCGATGAAATAGCGCGACAAAGACTCGACTTCTCTCTCTCTCTCTCTCTCTCTCTCTCTCTCTCTCTCTTTCACCCTCTCTTTCTGGTGTACACGCGTCATTTCGCCTCTCTCTATCTCGCTTGGACTCGTTAGCGCGCGTGATGTGCGGGAAATTCGACCTGCAGCAGAGTGCGCGGTACACGAATCGCCGTTATGTTGGCCTAATGCGCGCGTCTTTCTTTTTGCCGGATGATGAATGCGCGTGGGTGAGCAGTGGTCGATGAGTTTTCGTGTTGTCACAGTAGAGGTTTGAATTAGAACGGTTTAGAATTGCAGAATATCTGATATATCAAAATTTGGAAAAACTGTTTTATTTTTCGGTAATTCATTTCATAATAACAGGGATCGTATTCTCTTTTTTTTTCAAAATGGAGCAATAGGGGAACGTAACAACGGAAATAGGCGAGCAGATTTCTGAAAATAACATTCAAGCTTGCCAGAGTTGGGAAAAGTTTACAAATTTGGAAAAGTAAAGTTAAAACTTACTAATTGATATAAATAATGAAGTGAACAGTTAAGTTAAAAAGTTAGAAGTTAATTATAACAAAAAAATCAAATCATACCCTTAAACTTCACTAATCCCAGAACAGCAAGTGCAAATATAGAATGGTTTCAACAATCAAATAAATACCCACAAACCCCACTAATTCAAGGGCAACAAATCGAAATCCAAGTAAATACTTGAACAATAAACCAAAAGCTTTTAAATCCCACTAACGTAACGAGGGGCGTGCTGAGCATATGACCGAATCTGTGTAATAATCGTAATGGCATAGAATAGTATCTATACGTACAAGCTAATAGGCGGTAAAAATAGAAAAGTCTAACCCTAAATAGTTGGGTGAGGCAAGTTCCACGTAGAATAATATCTATATGTGAAAGCAGGAGGCGGTTAAAATTTAAATATAATAGAAAACTCTAATCCTAAACAGCCGGAGGCGGCAAGGACCACGCATATAAGGGAGTTGCGTAGACGTACGACATTAGGCGGGACGATTATTTTTAAAAAATCTTTAACCGAAGTAGCCGGCAGATGCCAGGTCCACTTAAATAAAAGAGTTACGTAGGCGTGCGACAGTAAGCAAGGGGATTATTTAAATAATTCTTTAACCCAAATAGCCGGGGAATGCGAGGTCCACCCAAATAAGAGAGTTACGAAGCGGTGTGACATTAAGCAGGACAATAATTTAAACAATTCTTCAACCCAAGTAGCCGGAGGATGCAAGATCTACGCAAATGAGGGAGTTACGTAGATGCGAAACATTAAGCGGGATGATTATTTAAACAATTCTTAAACGCAAATAGCCAGCAGACGCCAGGTCCACGCAAATGAAGGAGTTACGTAGGCGTGCTACAATAAGTAAGACAATTATTAAAATAATTCTTTAACCTAAATAGCCGAGGGACGCGAGGATCATGCAAATAAGGAAGTTACGTCGGCGTGCGACAGTAAGCGAGTGGATTATTTAAAAAAAACCCTTATTTGCGTAGACCTTGTATCCCCGGCTACGTGAGTTTAAGAATTTTTTAAATAATCTTCCCGCATAATATCGCACGTCTACGTAACTCGCTTATTGGCGTAGACCTCGATTCCCCGGGTATTTGGGTTAAAGAATTTTTTAAATAATCATCTTGCTTACTGTCGCACGTCTACGTTGCTCCCGTATTTGAGTGGACGTTGGGTCCCCCGGCTATTTTGGTTTAAGAATTTTTTAAAGAATTGTCTTACTTAAGGTGGTGTAATAGTCCTACTTTACCACTAACCCTGTTTTATCGACGGAACATGTCAAAATAATTAATATAAATAAAAGGATAATGATTTGCGTCTTAAACAAATTCACTTGCCCTGCGTAGTCCTCTAATACATCGTCCTACGAAGTTTTGAGACAAAAAAATGACGACACCTTTGTTTATTTTTGGAACGAAAATTAACGAAAATTAACCAAATTTCATTCCAAAAATAAACAAAGGTGTCGACGTTTTTTTGCCTCGAAACTTTGTAGAATGATGTATTACACCATTACGCAGGGCAACTGAATTTGTTCAAGGCGTAAATCATTATCCTTTTATTTATATTAATTACTTTTACATGTTCTGCCGATAAAACAGTGTTAGTATAGTGCGACACCCCCTTAATGTCGCACGTCTACGTAACTCCCTTTTATGTGTGGATCGCGCGTCCCTCGGCTATTTGGGTTTGAGACTTTCTTAAGTCATCGTCTCGTTTACTGTCACACGTCTGCGTAACTCCCTTTTTTGCGTGGACTTAGCGTTCCAAAATGATAGTAGAAGTAAACTCAGCTCCGATAGAAGCTTCCATGTGTTTGGTATGCATTTCGGAATACGCCCGATATCAATTATAGGGGAAATAGAGGAAAATTTCCAGGATTAAGGGTAAAAAGGGGAAATCGTTAAAAATAGGGGAAAATAGAGGAATAGGAAAAAGAGTATGGTCCTTGAAATATAGATGAATTTTGGCTTAAGACTGTAAAAATAAATAAAAGAAATAAGCGAATAAAGTTTGAGGAAGTCACGATTCAATAAATTGTTGATCGTTTTGAAATATTCTACTCTATATAGAAATAACAAAAAAATTACGCTAGCTAGAACTGGGTAGGACTCTAGTTTCTATTTTTATTGGAGAAATATAGTTATAAATTAATTAAACTTGTCGTTCTACAAAATATTTTATTCAATTGTTTTAGTTTGTGTTATTTTAGTAGTCTAATACTAGGTCAAATTGAATTTCCTAGCAAGCGATTGATTATTTGATACTAGAAATGACTGACCAACTATTCAATTGAAATCGAAATTTCGTAGTATTGATATTTCCTTTATTAAAATAAGTCGAATGGCGATCAGATAGAGGAGAGAAAATATCAATTTATTTATTTATTTATTTAAATTTGTTTTTTGTTATATAAATAGTTACCAATTAGATTCAATCTCTAAAATCTTGGATTTTAAATCGAAATAAAAGACTAAAATTAAAATTAATAAAGTTAAATGTAGTTCAGTTATTCAGGCGCTCAAAAATGTGTAAAAAAAAAATGATCGAAAAACTACGCCGTTTTAACCCTTTTCCGGTAACACGAAAAGATGAAAAATAGAGAAAAGCTCACGGAAATCAGCGTAGCTGCCGCGCCAATATACCTATCCATTCCTCGTCCGTCAATGCTGCGCCTCGTCAAAATCCTGACCCACCTGTACGTGCATCGGCCGATCGTCGACCAATGTATATATACACACGCACCAACATACACATCTACGACCATGCGACAGAAAGCGGACGGTCAGTTTTCTCTTTCATGTCGTATCAACGAGCCGTCAACTCGTCAAAGTTGCCCCGGCGCAGGAACAAAAGGCGAAGTCGTCGCGACATCGCGCGTCACGATATCCTTTTGTCTTTTTTTTCCACCCCCGGCCAACCCGACCGCCCCGAAGCGGTTGCGTGCGTCTGTTTCCGTTTTTGATGCGGGCCCGGCAAAATCATAGGCAGCCGGAGATGGGCAGCTTTCATTACTCCGGACGAGAACTCTCTTCGCCGCGGAGTGATCCGAGATTGACTCTTTCCTGGGGATTTGTATATATGTTCGTCGAGGTGGTGAGTGAGAGAGAGAGAGAGGCGAGTTATTAAATTCTTTTTGTCTGCGTTTGATAGCTTTTGCGGAGATGCGAGTGTATCTGTGGAATTTCTTTGGTCGATCATACCGTGACGTATTGGTTTTGCAGTAAAGTTATATGCAAAATAAATATTTTTTCACCAAAAAACAATTTTATAAATAATAATGTTTTTTATAAATCAATAAGGTTATCAAATAATAGTAAAGGAACGAAAAATTATCATCACAAATAAGACTAACACTCTGAAACATTAGTTTCAAAGGTGAGAAACCATCAATTCACATACTATGAATGATATTTTACAAATAATTCAGGTTGAGATGCATATTAAAATTGAAAAATAATAATGGCTACAGTAAATACTCTCCTTTACACGTATAATAATTTTAAAACGAACGAAACTAGTAATTTTTTAAAAGCTTAGATAGGAATTTGCGCCAAAAATACTTATAATTGAAAATATTAATAATATCAGAGCAAATTAATCGAATTAGCCCTCAGAAATTATTACTCATAAAAAGATTCATCTTTCGGTGGCTTTGTAAAGAAAAGCGCTGACAGAAGGTCCCTGATTAAAAAAGGAAAGCACTCGTCCCTCACGAGTTCCCCTCGTCCTTCCATCTCGCGTGCATACGTAAGTACACACGTCCACGTCCACCTCTGAGAAAATTATATCCGCGTCCCTTTGCGCGCTACTCTCTCTCTCTCTCTTTCTCTCTCGAAGAGCAAAGACAAAGGCTCGCCTCCGCTAAATTGCATCGCCTCCTTCTCAACTCTCGTCCCCTTCCCCTTTCTCTCCGTATAAAACGTCCCTGGCCGGCTTTTTCCTTGCCGCCTTGCGCGCGGCGAGCACTTTAGATAATAAGGCCACCGCCGCCGTACGAAAGGGTAAATTGGGTATTCGTCCGAGGAATTATCCCTCTAATTTCTTTAACGCGAAGAGCAGCGCTCTTTTTGCCCGATACGCTTTTTCGAGAATCTGAGAGAGAGGAAAAGAGAGAGAGAGAGAGCAGTGTGTGAGTGTGAGTTAAGGGGACGCCGCTTGGAATTTCGCTCGAAAGCGGCTAACACGGGTTCGCGGGCCGCGACTGCCGACGTACACGCGTTTGCTTGAGAGATAAGGCGAGAGTCCTCGCTTTTACGTTATTTAAAGCCTTTACGTGGACGGAGAAAGAGGGAGGGTTAGTCCTCATCGCTTTGAGGACGCCGGAGGGTTTAATGTCGACTGGCGCTTTTTCGCGTTTTTGTTAATGATATGTCTCACGGTGATATATTGCTTGCGGTTGCTGCGAGATAGATAAAAGGAATAGACGAATTGCCAATACAAATATGTTAGAATCAAGAGTAAATGAGATTTATACGTAACCAGGTGAATTAAAAAATTGCTATTTTTAAAGGAACTGTATTAATAGTGAATCAAAGAATGTATTTCTGGTACCGTAAAAAATACAAGAGAAGACGACTTCATGACAAACCGTATAATGGCAATCCTAGTAGGTAACATCAGTATACAGCCAGCCATTGATTTTTACTTCACAATAATGTATTTCTTACCAATCACTTTAATTATATTTGCGTGGTAAATGTAAAATTCAATCTTTTTTCGTAAAGAATTCAATAATTGTAATTATAATTTTAAATAAACATATATCTAGTTAAAAACTTTCTTTTTTCATCACTTACGCTGAAGAGGTCAGGATTTTAAAAGTTGTGTACTAAAATTGATCACCCGCCTTAAAAATAAACAAAGAAGATTATTCTGAAATTAATAGAAAGGTTTACAAAAATAAAATTTTGAAAATTATTCACGTACTTGATGCCTTACCAAGCCTGACCAATTTCAACGTTTACTACTACATTCACTTCCAATTTTCCCTTTCACAATTTATTTTAATCCGTTCGTTTGTCACATGTAAGTCTCGCATAGCTCGTGACATATCACCTTTCTCTCCACTGCTTCAAAAAGAAGCGCTGTAAAAAGACAAAAGGGAAGACAACGAGGCGCATGAAAAATGCAAGGAGAGCATCGCGCCGAGAGGAAGAACGAGCGGGCGAGCGAGCGAACTCGAGACGCTGCGTTATATGCGGAGAGAGAAAGGGAGGGAGGGGGAGGGAGAGACAGAGAGTCAGAATTAAAGTCGTCGGTCTGACGTCAGGTGAGGTGGCGGCGCGGCGGCCATCTTGCGTGGTAACAACGAGACCGAGCCCACGCCACTCATTACCCACCAACTGCACCACCCGACTCCCCAAGCGTCGACACCTCGACCTCCCTCTCTCTCTCTCTCTCTCTCTCTCTCTCTCTCTCTCTCTCTCTTCCTCTCTCTCTCTCTCGCTTCCTCTTGCAGGCGTCTTTGTTTCACTACTGCAGCGGTCCTCGAGGAGTCGGCAAACATCTGGATTCCTTTGCATGTGCAGAGGGTAATGCGCGTGCTCTCTCTCTCTCTCTCTCTCTCTCATGTATACGTGTGTGTGGGTGAATTCTTCCCGTGAAGTAAAAGAGGTAGACGGGGAGTGCGCGGCCTCAAATGTAGTATTGGGTCTTTGTATCCCGTGTCACGTGGATGATGAATCCATTGAAGATGGAAATTAATAATATATTTTATCAAAATAAAATAAAAATGACTATATTTTGATGTTTTCTATAGATTTATTTCATGTTTTAACAACTATCTGGCAGATCACAATGTAACCATGACAATGTTTTACGAAATCAGGTAGGTGACTATATTATATAATCATCATAAGAGAAATTGTAATTTTATTATTTTACCTTTTTCCAGTTATAAAAAGCTTTTTACGAAAATTCAACATCAAGTATACCGCGACTAGTAGTTAATCACACGATTCCTAAAGCTAAAGCAGTTTCGCACCATGTCCGAAGTAACTCTGTTCTCAACACAGACCCACACGAACACATCCATCGGATCGCCACCTTTCATTTTTCACGGGGCTAACCGAATTTGTCGAAGGCCGAGGGTGCGGGTACCTAATTTCGGGACCATACCGATGGATACAAGAGAATGGGAGCCGATAGTCGCGGCGCGCGTCCGTCATTTATACGAATTACGTGCGTTCGCCCGTCCACCCTGCGTCGATTCTGCGTTAGACCTCAGGGGTTACCGAGTCGTTTGTTATTATTAGTTTCGGCACGTCGCCTTGTAATGCGCCGTTACCCTCGTGTTCGCTGTACTTCTTTTTGTTTTTTTTTTTGTTTTTTTTTTATCGCGATTCTTATTTTCGACAGACTGAGATTTGCTTTTTCAGTAGGAGTGACTTTTCACTGGAAACGCCTTGGCGATTGGCAATATTAATTTTGAAACAGTGAGAAGAAAAACTTTTGATCTAGAGGATCCAGTAATTTCTGAATATTTTGTCTTATTTTAAAATATTTATATAATGATGCTAAAATTTTACAAAGCATCCCTAGTGCAAAAAGGAAATGTGAAAAATGGAAAGAATAATAAAAAAATGTGTATTTGTGTGGAATACTGGGTATTTATAGAAAATTTGGAACATTATTAATAAAAATATATATTTATATGTTTCTACATTTTCTCACATTATTAGTTTAATTAAACCACTTGATTATAACCAAAAATAGATTTTTTGAGAAAAATGCGTTTTTCCAAAAAGTGCATTTTTTTTTTTTTGTAAAAACTGCATAACTTATAAATTTTTGAAATTTTTTAAAAATACCTGGCAGGGATAAGAAAGGACTTTAAACTGAGTAAAATAATGTATGATATACTCAGAAGCATACAAAAACTCATGAAATGGCAACTGTTTAAAAAACTTTAAAAGAAATTTAAATGTCAGGATACGTTAAGAAATTTTGAGCATGCAAATTGGATGCAATTTTAATACAATCTAAAAACAAAAAAATACTTATCAAGTCATTTCACTCGAAGAACAACCTACTCAAATTTCTAAAAGATCGGTGATGGGGCATACTTTGGCCGTTCGATTTGAGATGGATTCGGCCTGGTATGAAAAAACAACCACAGATGGAGCCTTCGTTCCTACATGCAAAAACAAGCGCTCAGTCTATAAATGTTGGTCGACTACCGTCATTCGACAGATGTTTGATCGAGGCTACTGAAACATCACTAATGAGTCTTCTCAAGTAGTCCGAACGAAACCCGAATTTTTATTCAATTTTCTCAATTTTTTTATGTTTTCACTTAATTTTGTCTTTCTACACTTTTTCTTTGGGCCTTTATTGAAAAAAGAACACAAAGAAAGAATGGTGTTATATAAGCAAATTTATAGCCTGTAAACATATTTGAGTCATGTTCTTCAAATAAAATTCTTCTAATTGTAATAACACAGAAGAGATCAATTGGCTATAACTCTTATGTAAATCATTCTGCTAATATTCTTCTAGAAGCTAATTTTGATAACCCCATAATACACTGCGAGAAGGATTTATTTATAGTTAATTTATTTAGTAACTGTTAATACTAAAATAGTTGATTTTGGCAAAATAAGGAAATTATATAAGTGTGAAAACATTCACATTTGACGGAGATTTTCTAAGTATTACTATTAATGATACACATTTGTTATTTACGGTAAACGTAGAGTTTCTTGGCGTTATCTTTCAGTTATTTTCAATGAAAAATACATATGAGCAATTTCTGGGAAATTTCCCTCTTACGTCGCCAAAAAAATGAAAATTTTTTTTTAATGCACACTTACCATACAAGGTTTTTCTCGTTTTTTGAACCTTACAGAACGTGAAAAAACGTGTGTTCCAAGCCGATTGAGTGGTATCATTTTTTTACAGCACTTTTAATTTTTCTTATGGAAATTGAACATAGGAAAAATGGGTGAAAAGTTGTCATTGATGATGAACCAATAACAAGCTATTGAAGAGGCCAAACCAAATTCCACAAAGAAGCGATTAAAGTTGAAGAATAGAGCTTTAATTTGAGAGGGCAATCGTTAAAATCGGTCGATTCGGTGCAAAGCTATGTGAATTTGAAAATGAATGAAAAGTGCGAAAAATGACGAAAATTTTAAGAATTACGATGATTTGGCAAAAATCGCTCATTTTTGGTCATTTTTCGCCATTTTCAAATTCACGTAGCTTTGCACCGAATCGACCGATTTTAACGATTGTCCTCTTAAATTAAAGCTATATTCTTCAACTTTAATCGCTTTTTTGTGAAATTTAGTTTGGCCTCTTCAATAGTTTGTTATTGGTTCATCATCAATGACAACTTTTCACCCATTTTTCCCATGTTAAATTTCCATAAGAAAATTTAAAGGGCTGTAAAAAAATGATACCACTCAATCGGCTTGGAACACACGTTTTTTCACGTTCTGTAAGGTTCAAGAAACGAGAAAAACCTTGTATGGTGAGTGTGCAGTCAAAAAATTTTTTCATTTTTTTTGGCGACGTAAGAGGGAAATTTCCCAGAAATTGCTCATATTTATTGAAAAAAAAAAAATCGCTGTTAACAGAAATTTCGAGATCTGATGAAAATTCCTGCAATAAAAATATGTATCCGTACTGGTTCTATTCTCAGTAACTGTAATGAATTTAAACAATTGTAAATAAATAA
Organism: Torymus aiolomorphi; assembly: GCA_036365515.1. Taxonomy (NCBI): domain Eukaryota; kingdom Metazoa; phylum Arthropoda; class Insecta; order Hymenoptera; family Torymidae; genus Torymus; species Torymus aiolomorphi. The sequence continues at coordinate 152,832,272 of CM070876.1, read as the reverse complement.
GGAGAGAAATAAAAGATAATTTTTTTTATTAAGAATTTATTCTAAATCTCTTAAAGTTATTAATAATTTAGATTGCATTCTATGAGCCATAATAGGTCTTAAATATTGATTTTTGTATTGAAATAATAAATTTTTAGCATTAATTTGGGGCATATTAATTTCATATGCCTTTAAGTGGTTATTAAAACCTACAGTTCCACAAAGTTAATACATAAAAAAAACATCGTTTTTTCGGGGTCACAGTTTGGCGAGTCAAGCACCGCCCAGTCGCAGCTTGCAGCTCTGCAGGTGCTCCAGTAGCAAATTTTGTTTGATGTTTTTGAAATCTCGATAGAAAAATAATTTGCTATTCTGGCTGGAGCCTGTATGTTTAAGGTTACGTCTATGATGTTGTGTTTGCTGTGACAGGATGGTGGTTAGTTGCGTACGACGCTGATGTCGTCATTGTCATCAACGAGGATAACATCAATTCAGGTATGGGATGTGGAGGTGTGATGTGTAGCATTGTGTTGAATAAGCTGGTGGGAGAACTCAGCCATGAGCTTGCGAATAAGTTTGGCACTCTGTGAGCAAGTTGGCGTTCCAATCACCCATGATGACTTTGTTACTAAAATCACTACAGAAAGCGTTCAATCTATCCACAAGAGTGAATTCCACCAGAATAGGAACGTGGGGTGGTCGATTGATGACGCTAACAAAGATAGGGGGTAAGAGAGAATAGAATTGAATAGAATAGTATTTTATTACTGCCTAAGGACACATGATCCTTGATAGCCAGAGCCAAAATACAAGTATAGTTCATGGATACAGGTGAGTCAGTAGCGGTGAGGTATCGGTCCCCTCACAAAAAAAAACGAAGATATACATTAATAACAATGACAATAACAATAATAATAAAAATAAAAACAATAAAAAAGAAAACTGTACATAATAAAAAGAATAAACAAAAGAATAATATAATCAATAACAAAGCATTTGGCATAATAATATCTTGCGCATCGCACACTCATCGCTATATCGTTATAAGCAGGTGTTCGTAGAGCTTCGTTTTGAAGATGGGCCTAGAGAATACAGTTTTGACATCATTCGGTAGACTATTCCACGCGTAAGATGCGGAACGAGTTTCGGAGGTATTCGAGGCGAAAACTCGGTATGTCAAGCGCGAGCGGCGAACGTCTTTTGCTGCCAAGTTTGTCTGCTGGGATGAAGTTTATCTCATTACGGAGATATGGAGGGCTATCTTAACGTAATATTTTCGCAAGAAGACATAAAACAAGGAACTTGCATTGAATTTTAAACGGGAGAATTTCCAATTCTCTATACGCCGGTGTGATGTGATCGAAGATTTTTAGACCAGTCACAAAACGGAGAGCGGCGTTCTTACAGCGGCCCAGCTTCAGAGTAAATTCGTCGGAGAGGTCTATGAAGGTGCCTACGCAATACTCCAGAGGGGGGAACACGAGTGAATTGACTAAAAGAAGCTTGATTTCTGCTGTCAGATGTCCATGACACTTCTTGAGTCGCGCGAGCGAAGAGTTGCACTTCTTTCTCAGGTTATTGCAGTGACCCCTCCACGATAGAGTTGGGTCGATCGTGACGCCGAGAAGCTTTAGTGACTCACCAGGGACGATCGATGTGCCCTCAAGAGAGATCGATGGCAGATTGGATGTGTCTAGTTGACGTAAAAAGAGAGAGAGAGAGAGAGAGAGAGAGAGAGAGAGAGAGAGAGAGAGAGAGAGAGAGAGAGAGAGAGAGAGAGAGAGAGAGAGAGAGATGAAAGAGGAGTCTGTCGGTGTGTCGTACACGCAAAGAGGACGCGCACGAGTTTTCAATTCTACTGCGGCTGCCGCCAATATATACTTGTAGTCTTAAATAACGTGCGAGAGAGAAAACCCAAAGAGATTAACGCGTGAACATAAACGCCTAAAGGGTGGGTCTAGATATATCAAAAGACTGATAGCATGAATTAATACCGTCATATACAAAGTGCTTGTTAAGGGTAGTGAATCAGCTACCGAAACGTTGCACAAAAAAAAAAAAAAACTACATTATTTTGAACTCATTAACATCGATATTACCTTATCTAAATATTTGGAAAATGAGTGGTCAACGAAACAAATTTGAAAATTCGAGGTTTTCTTTCCACTTAAGGAGGTTCGATAGCTCTCCGCTTGCGTGGGGTGAGGAGGGGGTAAGCTCACACTGCGCACCACCTCCGTAAAAAAATCCGCGTATAAGAGTTGAATTTTGAATTTGAATACCTGTACCTTTGAGCCAAATCTTTGATCTTTCCCAGTATGCATGTTTTTTTTGACGTTAAGATTTAAATTATAAAAAGAAATAGTATAAATAATGAAATATTTATTTACTGTTAAGAATTATGGCATTTAATCAAATATATATTACTTTCAAATAAAAACGCATTTCTTTGAAATTAGCAAATACATAGCAAGAAATTAACATTAAGCTCAAGAAAATCATTACTTTGCCGTTAATACCTATATCATTGAGTAAAAAATATTGACTATTCCTGGTATGCATGCTTTCATTGAAGTTATGATTTACATTAAAAATATTTAAAGTGGAAACAATGAAATATTTATTTGTGGTTAAAAATTATTGTATTCAATCAAAAATATATTGCTTTCCCGTATATATGAGTTTCTTTGAAATTAACAAATACATTGTAAGAAATTTACATTATGTTCAAGAAAATCATTTCTTTGCCGTTAATACCTGTATCATTAAGTCAAAAACATTGACTATTCCTAGTATGCATGCTTTCTTTGAAGTTATGATTTACGTTAAAAATATTTATAGTGGAAACAATGAAATATTTATTAGTTCAAATAAAAATTATTGTATTCAATCAAAATTAGAGGAAAGAATCGAGGAAAAGAAAACGGACAAAATGAAAATTTAGCACAGAATCAGCAGGAGCAACCAATTGACTTGGTAGACACTGAGGCTGATGAGAGTAATGAGCAGGATGAGATTCTAGAAGAAGAATGAGAAGCAGAGTTAGACTGGCAATCTATAGTAAGTAGATATATGTATAGATAGATATATAGATAGGTAGGCGGAATATTCAACGCGACAAGTGTAAAAAGTGAGGTTATACTGTATGCAATGTAAATAAGTGCTCGTACGTGTAACGAGACATAGCGTTTGCTAGAGTAGCAAAACAAAATATTCATTGTTTCAGTTAAAGCATACTAAATAAAATAGCGGGAGTGTTTGTCGAGTGCCAAAACCCTACAAAAATAATTATTTAATATAAGAAAAATTATATATTAATAATTTATATATGCAATGAGGTTGGCGAAGATCTATCAGTCTTGCGTTCAGTGGAAACCTTAATCAGAGCGGACTTTGCATATTCCCGCCAACATGGGGTGGGACTACATATATCGAAAGGCTGATAAAGTTAGAAGTCTTACCCTCCAGAAGATTAAAAATAGAACACTCGCGCCCCATTAACAGAAGCACGCTTATCATACAGGATTTAAAACAGAAAGCACGATTAACAGAATGCAAAAATACATAAATATATCTACAGAATAAACTAATTTCATACTACCACAATTGTAGAAAACACGTAGTACGAAAAGTGCATTTGTAGAAAATGCACAAGACGATTGCCGTATATATATATAGGCAGATCCATTACTTTTCGACAAAAGTTGTCCGGGCCACCCCTGCGATTTATCCCATAATTTTTTGTCTAAAAGTATATTAAAAAAAATAACGTCTGCTAAGTTTCAGTCCCAAAGGTCTCATTAAACATAACCTAGAATTTTTTATAATTTTTAAAAACTGCTTAAAAATGGCCATTTTCAATAATTTTTCTTGAGCCTTCTATTCAAGATTTTAGTCGTTCAACGCGGCATTTTTTTCGTCTTTCTGCCAATTTTGAGGATATATTTTTTTCGTTTTAATCCCTCTTTTAGGTAACGCTACATACGTAAGAACGTAAACATCAAAATTTCGAGTTTTTTGATCATTTTTAAACTTACCCTGTTCTCTCAAATCAAAAGATAATTAGATTCTTAAAAAAATCTTTCCCGGTTTGTATAATATCAATCAAAACCTCAAAATATTTTTCAAACTCAAACGAATACAAAACGAAACGATACATTATAAGAAAGGAAGCATCCCCTCAATAACCAGCACATACCTACTCTTCCACACCTCCCGCACAACTTGTGCTCAGATGCGGATACGCGTATCGTTTGACTGAGCCGCGTATACGCACGTCGGAGAGATCACGGGGGTGCGCGAGCGCATTATAACCTCGACTCGTAGAGAGCGTGCGGACGGAATTGAAACCCGGGCCCACGGAAGAGGGTCGCACTCTCATATCTCTCTCTCTCTCTCTCTCTCTTGCTCTCGCTTCGGGCACTCGTCATATTATGTTTACTCCTGCTGTTTACAACTCTCCCTTGCTTGCTTCTGCGCACGCTATCTCTCTCGTCCCCCCCCCCTCTCTCTCTCTCTGCACTCGAGGGATGATTTGATCAAGAGACGCTCGTTCCTGAATTGAGTTGATTTCAAGAACCTCACGCGTATATACAATCTCTCCCAGTTTTCGTGCCGTCTACTGTTAATATTCGTGGCCTTTTTCAAGGGTTTTTGCCTAAGCGATGCTCGTCTGTTGGGAGATGAGAGTTGCGTGTGTTGGTTTAGGGATGAAAAGGTGCTTGTAATTAGTGGGATACTTAAGAACACGTCGAAATTTGGGCGAGTGGCTTTTGATATGAAGTGCGGTTATGTATGAGGTTATTAAAGTAACGGGTAGATTTTTGTGTAAAGATGAAGGTTTCATAAAGCCGAGCAGTTCTACAATTTTAAAGGAATTAAATCACAGCTGCTTTATTATTTATAATTTTAATATAGGTATTAAATAAATGATTATTGTCATCAAGTATTATTTTATTAAAAAAAAAAAAAAATTTAACTGGATCTTTTTATATTATTTAAATATTCTATTTTTCATAGAATGTTGACAATGTAAGCAATTATTTACAGTATATCATGTTTTACTTTCCCATTGATTTGCATATTACTTAAAATATTATTTAAGGAGGTTGGCTACTACCTCTGCTCGTGCGGAGCAGGGGGAAGGAGTCCCCTCGAACCGCGCACCCCCTCTCGCAGCCAACGAACTCGATCGTTTGTTTACGTTTTGCCGCACACGCAGAATCGGTGTTGTTCGTCGTCTTCAGATTTCATATATATATTCTTCTGTATATTTTCTATATTGCCAGTAGTTTTTAATTCATTCTTAACTTTTTTAAAGAATCGCATCCCCTAAGCGTCTTGTGTTTTTAGAACGGTTATGGTTTTACTCCCATAAGAACCCATGTATAAGAGTTGAACTGTGAAGTTGAATTATTCCATATAACCGAGTTGTCAAACGATCTGAAATTTCGCACACTTATAGGAAATGAATCGAAGAACAACAATATTATGTTTTTGGAATGATCTTAAATTATTCATTTTGATAGCTAACCTCCTTAATAGTATTAGAAAATAAAGTATATGAAATAATTTTCATATAGTTGATATTTATACATTTTGAAATACGTTTTTCAAAATCATGACTAAAGAATATTTTTTCTTATTCAAACGACTTTAAAACAGGTAAAATCCGCCTTCATTTAAATAAAAGTGTATTCTAAGATTGCTCTACTTTATACATCTTGGCACGTCCTGGTCTTTCTAACCTTAATAAAAGAAATCGATTTCATTAAAATAAATACAAAGAGCAATCGCTGCGATAATAAGAGCAGAATGAGGGCATTATAAGAAACCTTCTCCTCCGTGACTCGCGCGCGTTTTTAACTTTCTGCTTCTTTAATTCACTGTCTCTCCATTATTATTTGCAGAATGCGATCGCGGAAAAATAATGAAAGCGAGGAGAGCCGAGTAGTCGACTTCATTACTGACCGGGGAAACTCGGATTTAATGGCCGTATAAAAAAAGGTTTTTTTCTTTATTTGTTCTTTTAGCTCTCCCCCACCTCTCTCTCTCTGTACTCTCTCTCTCGCGGATGCGGTGCATAAAGCGGTGACGAGTGGACGAGCATAAACTCGTCAAATGCATCTTCTGCTTCTCCCTTGATTATTTCTTGTCCCCGCTGCGGGTAGAATTTCGTTTATTATATGCATAAACTAAGTGAAGTAATACCATGAATCTTTTAAAATTTATTTTATTCATATAGTAAATTTTTTTCTTCTTTAGTTGTTTACTTCTAATGACAGTTCTCAATAGTTATGAATGTGAAAGGTCTACTGGTTCTCTTATCTAATTATCAAAATGAATGGGGTTGCAAACGCACCTTGAATTTTTAATTTTTTGCAATGTTTCGGATACTTTGTTGTACCCAGCTTTAGGCAAAACATTGTAGAAAAAAAGAGAAGTAAAAGACTTATACGTTATAGACAGTAAGACTACCGTCAGTAAAATTTATTTTTTAGATTATTTTCAACAATATGATCATTAGTGTTTGTAAATTTATTTATAACTCGTTATAACAATGACGATTTTAGGACAAATACATCAAAACTGTTTTTATAATATAACAAATAATTTATATTAAATGTAATATAAACTATAATATCAACCTGACAAAAATAGTGATTGAAATTTATATAGTGATTGAATATATATATGAAAAAGAATTGCAAACTTTGTTCGATTCAGTTGTTATGATTATCTGAAACATAAAATTTTTCGTATTGACAGCTCATAGAACAGCCTTCATTCCCGGATTAATTTTATTCACAGTAATTTTCAAACCTCGCAGATCTCATAAATCTTTTCAACAAAAAATATTTCAACACTTCAAAAGAAGGGGTGGAGTTTAAATTTTAATGTTCTACGTTATGATTATCCAGTCAAGGAGGAAGAAAGCGTGCGAGACACATAGAGCAAAGAAATTACCACACAACTCGCGCACTGACAGTATAAAACTCGGGACAACAGTGTTGAAGGGAGCGAAGCGCAGAGTCATGCGCAACGGGGCATAAGGCAGGGGTGGATAGACAGTCGGATTGGAGGTCGTAAATATCATCTGCTAAATAAAGCTTCGGCTCTCCTCAAGTGTTCCTCCGCGTCGGCCCCTTTCCGCCCGCCTACGCGCGTGTTTGCGCGCGCGACGGCGACGGGAGCGCGCAAAGACAAAGACTCTGTCGTCGCGATGAGGGACACGCCGAGAGCGATGAAATACGGCGCCAGCGAAGACGGTGACGGCGGCGGCAGTGGCGGCGGTGGCTTGTGGGCGGGATTGAGGCTGGGGCGAAACCATGCGAACGCGGTAATTTATTGACTGAGGCGAGTCCAATGAATTGTTTATTTTCTCGTGGATGCGATTCGATCGCGAGGGGGCGAGAGTGGGGGGGGGGGTCCAATCTCAAGGCATGTAAATGTGGTGGATGTTACGTTAATAGCGCTAGGTATTTTCTTCAATTCGGTTGGGTAGGTTTATAATTTCTTAAGTGATCGTATTGCAGAATACTTATGCTTAAATCATGTTGACTTATCGTAATATTGAGGTTTCAATTTTCATCAAATTGGTAAGTGTGTTAACACATAGGCATTTCGTATATTCATTCACTTCTTTATCACTATGTCGAGACCGTATTTCTAAAAAAGCAGAGGTTATTTGACCTGTATTTGTTCAAATATTCTTAAAAAAAAGGAATAATTATTGGTTTCTGTCACGATAATAGAGGAGCTCACGGAGTGTAAATCTAATTATTTTTCAAAAAATAGTTTGTTTTACTTGTACTATTACTTGGACAATACAAAACTATAAAGTTAAAAGAAATTGACCAAGAAAGATATAAAAATGTTGATTGAAAATCAGGCCTGTTCAAACTCGGGTTACACTACTTCCATGTGTTTAGTATGAGAACCAAAATAACCATTTCAATAACTTTCCCACTGAAACAATCGACGTATTAAATTAACAGAATCACTCTATATTTGTTACTGCAGCATTGATTTTGATAATTTTTTTTCTTTAAGTAGTTATAGCCAGTTTCTTCAGCCGTCCACATTTTATAAATATCATGCGTGCGTATAACAACTCTAGAGGCACAGACGTGCTTCTCCATATTCAGTTAGAAACGGTAAAACAAAAACAGCCGAGAAAACAAAGCCTCACCTCCTTGCACAGGCGAACCAACAAATCCGACAATCCAAAGGAAACCGAGCGTCCGCGTGCACGCGTCAAACTCGTCACCGTCGGAAGTCCTTTCATCCGCGTCGCGGTGCTGTTCCTCTCCTCCTCCACTCCACCCTGCCACCTCACTCTCTCTCTATTCCTTTCGCGGGCCATTAAGCAGAAGCGTTTGACTAACCGAGACAAAAATCCGACAACGACATTTTTCCTTCCTCCTGCGCGCAGCCTCGCATTCCGCGCGTTCCGCCACCCGCGAACAAAAGTCGAAGAGCAAAAAGAGGGAGAGAGAGGGAGAGACGTGTATACACGCGCGCGCGCGTCTTTCATTTGTTTCAAGCGTCATTTGTTTGGCTGCCGCCGGAAACGGAGGGTAGCGCGCGACTGTTTCGCTTGCGCTGTGGCTCTTAGTGCGAGCGCGAGGTTAAAAAATCGTCTCGGTCCTCGTTGTAATGATTTGTGTCATTTTTTATGATACGGATTTTTGCCGGGAGCTTTTTGAATTGGACGCGGGAAAGATTTTCATTGTGATATTTTGACAATGACGCTTTTGTAAAAATCAGAAAACAGTAAGAAACAATTTTGCAAATATAGAAATTGTTGTTATTGCATATGCTTGAAATGCTGACTTTATAAAATAAAATGAATGCTTTATGAAAAACATATTTCACAATGTCATTTCTTCACTCAGAAGTCAAGTGTTACATGTAATAAGTGTAAATCATTTTGCACAGAGGTAGAGACAAAGCACTTTTATGATTTCGAGTTTACTTCGCCAGCGGGCCTGTTAACATGTTATTATATTTAGTTATTTCTGTAAAATTTAGAAGTAAGGTTTATCAGTGATTAAAGAAAATTGCCATACGACATTTGAAAAACAAAAACTTATGGCAAAAACATAATTGCACATCTGTACTCATGATACAGCGATGATTCGAATGCCAAAGTGGGGAGAACGAGGCAGAGGAGCATGGATACAATAAGGTGCGAGTGGTTTTGAAGTCCAGACACTATGAGAAAAGACTAGATCTCATGTGGCAGATGAAGCTGGCAGCACAATTTTTACTATTGAAAATTATGAGTTTGTCAAATTCATACGACAATTTTTCCAGGTATATTGTGGAATCAACAGGAAACTAGTTAACTGCCAACTGAATTATTTTATTCATTTCAAACTAAAATGTTTCATTTTTCACACTTTCATTTCGGTTGAACACATATGCATCTCAGATGTTTATGATTCTTCAAGTGAACAAAAATTATGAAATCCACATACCTACCTAAATTTCTCTTACAGTCCAAAAAAATTAAAAGTAGAATGGATCTGAGTCTTACACAACGAGTCATTAATAAATTTGAATTTACAAAATATAATATTTTTTTCAATTTTACTGTTATAAAAAAAAATTCGGTAATATTTAACTGTATAAAGGAATTAACATTAGAAACATAAAATAAATTTGAAAATAACCACATTTTCCAATATAGCACGACCGGAGCGGCAGCGCTGAGCAAAAAAATAAAAGCGTAAAACAAGACAGAGGAAGCGGGCGACAAAAGGAGCGAGAAAACGGCGGAGAGAGAAAGGGAGAAAGAGTGCGAGCGGAAAAAATATGAGATAAAACGAAAGCGAGAGAACGAGAAAGAGAGAATAGTCGGAGCTGCTGCTCCACTGGCTCCGACTACACCGTTTTCTCGCGTGGGAGGGAGAGGAAAGGATGCGGGAGATGTGGGGTAGCGCTCGAGCAAGGCCACACATTTGAATGCCGCCGGATGAAGCTGGGGGCGCTCTTTCATCTCGGCTTTGTCGCAGCCTTTTCCTATACGCCCGTACCCGGATTCACGTGTCTAGGCTTGAGTCTTTTTTTTTTGCTAGTGCTCGGACGCTCGGATTGAGGGATGTGGTGTTCGAAGGTTTGAGGATAATTTCGATGTGGTTTTTTCGCGAGATGAAGGAGTTCGAGGTTGACCTAAATCATGATTTTCAAGGGGACAAGGCGGTATTTTTAGTTGGAAAGATAAAACCGCTGCCAATTAATTGGCGAGATGCTTCCTCAAACTAATTTATCGATTCCATTTTTTAAATTTAAAAAACAAAAGTAAATTTTTCACAACAAAACTTTATTAATAAATAAAACTGTTTTCTTTGCGGATCTTTGTTGTTTGTTAAACAATTTGACTGAATATAAAAAATATCTTTTCGTTTTTTCATTTCTATGTCCTGTACAAACAATTAATTATTGTTATAAAAAATTTTAAAGAAATACATTAGTTTGAGAAAGAAAAGTATGTATTGGCAATAATCTAATAAATATTTGTTTTGAAACAGGTATTTAACTACTATCCTGCACGACTTAGTGGTTTAAAGTTAATCCATCATTGTAACAAACATACAAATATAATAACTAAGTTATACTTCTTAACAAAAGACAACGAATCGTTTTGAAATTTAACAGAGAGGTAGTTTTTTTCATATTTAAGAATCGATATTTTTATGAAATATTTTTATAAAATTTTTACGAAATTCATATTTTGAAAGTCAATTGTTACCGTTGCCCTAGTACACGTTGCCGCGGGACTCAATCTGAATATCCCCTAGCACACAATAGTTATTTTATTTATATATGATATACAAATTAAATAGAACTATTGCATATTTTGCTCTAAAACTTTATATTTATGTTTTGTGACTAATTTGGAATGAGTAAAAAAATTTTGACCAACATAACCTCTTGAAATTTTAACACAATGTTGTACTCGATAAGTGTAATAAGTGGTAAAAATTTTGAGTCAATCAGTTGAATATTCTTTTTAAAAATGCAAATAAAAAAATTTATAAAAAAATTTTAACCTCAAATATCTTTGGTCACAACGGTCAAATTTTCTTCGGCAAAGAACTTAATCCTTAGATATAAAAAAGCTAATTCTTTGCCAAATTTCAAAACAATTCATTGACTTTTACTCCTGATATCGTTAACGAAAGAAAACGCACTTGTTTTGAAAAATAATTTTTTTCTCGAAAACAAATCAACACAACCTCTTGAAATTTTAACATAATTTTGTACTCGATAAGTGTAATAAGTGGTAACAATTTTGAATCAATCAATCGAATATTCTTTTTAAAAATGCAAATATAAGAAATTTATAAAAAAATTTTAACCTCAAATATCTTTGGTCACAACGGTCAGATGTTTTTGGGCAAAGAACTGACTCCTTAGACATAAAAAAGCTAATTCTCTGCCAAATTTCAAAACGATTCATTGACTTTTACTCCTGTTATCGTAAAGGAAAGAAAACGCACATTTTTCCAAAAATAATTTTTTTCTCGGAAACAAATCAACATAACTTCTTCAAATTTTAACACAATGTTGTACTCGATAAGTGTAATAAGTGGTAAAAATTTGGAGTGGAAAAATGAAAAAGTTTGAGATATTAATTAAAGAAATATAAACCACATTTTCATTAATAACAAATGATAGGCTAGAGATAATTTAAATTTTAGAAAAAGAAATTGTAGGTAATTTAAAGACCTTTTAATAAAAATTTAGTTTATTAAGTAATACTGGCTGAAATAAATTAAAAAATCAAAAAAACGAAAAATTCAAACTCGTTTTTTGGTTATAAAAAAAAAAATCAGTAAAATCAAAAAGTAGGTTATGCTCTCTCTATTCTCCTCCGAAACGAAGAGAATATGCCTTTTCCGATGTAAATCGGTCGATCGGTTCAAAAGCTAATCCCTGCACACACACACACACACACACACACACACACACACACACACACACCACCTACACCCACACACACACACACACAGATACGAAAATTTTTTTTATCAAAAACAACGGATTTTAGCGCCAAAAGTCTTAAAACATGTTTTTGAACATTTTTTGTTTCAAAAATTTTTTTTACCATTATAATAAATTTATTATAACTCCGTACTTGCCTTGCTACAGCTTTATCCATGTGTCGTCGCACCAAATCGTGCAAGGCAGGCAGTCGACTGGCTCGATTCTTCCACTTATCCAAATCGGGAGGGGAGGTAGGAATAGGATTTTCTACATGATTTCTTAACAGGATTGAAGGAACCGGGTTACGCCCTAGGTTGAGAAAAGCGGGAGAAACTCCTAACGACGAGTGCACCGCACTATTCAACGCGAATCGTAGCTCGTTCAAGTGCAAATCCCAATCTCGATGGTCGTCTGCTAAAAAGCTATTAATCATGGGTCGTAAATTTCGGTTGACTCTTTCCACCGGGTTGGCTTGAGCATGATAAGGCGCGATGGTGGTCTGCAGAATTCCGTACTCATCTAACCTCTCAGTGACCATCCGGTTAGAGTACTCTGTGCCATTGTCCGTCAGCAAAACCCGGGAGCAACCCCAACGATTCACGATCAACTCCTCAAAAGCTTTCAGCACTGAGGAAGCATCTGCTTTCCTCAACGCCTTCAGTTCGACGTATCTGGTAAACAGATCCTCGAAACCAATTATGTATCTGTTACCCGTACGCGAGGGTGGTTTTGGGCCCATTATGTCGGAAGCTACGACAACCCAAGGACCTTCCAGATTTCTTTCGGTCATAAGTCCAGCTGGAGCTTGCTGTGAACTTTTGTGAGCTTGACACACTTGGCACGCGGCCACATACCAACAAACATCTCTGTAGTAACCGGGCCAATAATAGTATGTCGCGACTCTCGCAAACGTCTTGTCCACGCCCAAGTGTCCTGATTGCGGGGTGTTATGACATTCCGTTAGAGCTTTTTCTCGGTCGGCTTCTGGAAGAACGAGCTTCCACGCGTCCATGTCTGGCAATAATGGATCTGTGGTCTTATTTGGACGGTGCGCGTACAGTAAGCCATGTACTACCTTCCAATCCGGGTATTTCCGAGGATTTTTCTCGATATTTACAATTCTCCCCTGATACCACGGATCTTCAGCTGTAGCAGTGGCAATAGCTGCAAGCTCAAAATTTCCTTCCCAAGCACGCGAAAGCGCGTCTGGAACTTTATGCAGCGCCCCTTTTCGATGCACAAATTCTATGTTATACATCTGCAATGCTGTGTTCCATCTTGCTAATCGTCCCGCTGGATCTTTGAGGTTATTTAGCCACAATAAGCTGTGGTGGTCGGTGATGACTGTAAACTTTTCGCCTAGTAGATAACCTCTCAGCCTCTCGACGGACCATAAGACGGCGAGGCACTCCTTCTCGGTGACAGTATAATTTCTCTCTGCCTTAGACAGAGTCCTACTCACAAAATAGATAGGATGCTCCTCGCCATCCAATACTTGCGTCAGTACTCCAGCTATAGCATAATCACTCGCATCTGTTTGCAGAGTGAAGGGTAGCGACAAATCGGGCCTTGCAAGCACAGGAGCTTGCGTCAGTGCGAGCTTCAGCTTCTCAAACGCTTGCTGTTGCTCTTCATGCCATTGCCACCGCACATCCTTCCTCAGCAGCTTGGTTAGCGGCGCCTTATACTCAGCTAAGTGGGCGATAAATCTGGAGTACCAGCTGATCATGCCGAGAAATCTCCTCAGCTGACGGATGTTGATGGGAGCTGGATACTCGAGAATGGGCTTCACCTTATCCTCGTCCGTCTTCAATCCATCCTCGTTGACTACGTAGCCTAAGTACCTAACCTCAGCACAACAAAACTCAGACTTTGCGAGGTTGATTTGTAGATTGGCTTCTCTTAACGCGGTAAGCACGATCTCCAGCCACTTAATGTGCTCCTCAAAGGTGGGTGAGACGATAATGATATCGTCCAAATAAGCGAACACATTTGGTTCCCACGCGGCTTTGATGAGGCTGTCCATGATACGCTGGAACACTGCTGGAGCGTTCGTGAGTCCGTATGGTAGCCTGATGAAATGGAAAAGTCCTCGCCCTGGCACTGAAAATGCGGTGACCTCTCAACATTTCGGATCCAACGGAATCTGGTGGTAAGCCTGACTTAAATCTAACTTCGAGATATACCTAGCTGAACTTAGCTTATCAAGTATATCATCCATGTTTCGCAATGGATACGCGATTAATTTGGTATTTTTGTTGACTAATCGGTAGTCGATACAAAATCGAAACAAATCGAACATTTTCGGAACCAACACAGGGCAGCTTCGCCAGGGGCTATCAGATGGTTCGATAATTCCCTCGTCGAGCATTCTATCGACTTCAGCCCAAGCCGTCTGCAGCATCTTCGGAGTATACTTCCGAGGAGCTTGGCGTATGGGTTCATTTCCTTGAATATCAATATAATGTGGGGCGACTTTAGCTAACCCTAGTTTTTCCGGCGTAGGAGGAATAAGCTTCTCCTTCAGAGCTTCCAATATTATGTGCTGCTCAGCTGTAGCATGACTCAGTCCTCCGATGCTGGCTAAAGCGGGGAAACAGGTTGGATCTTGGCCGTACGGGTAAAACTGATGAACCACTCCCTTCGGCGTCCACCATGAATCAGTCTCGTAGTCGATCTTCATCTTGAAGGCTCGTTTGAAGTCGATCCCGAGAATGCAGTCGTATTGAAGCTCGTCAGCGACTCTGAAGGGCATTGTTAGCTGCGTATTATCAATACTAACTGTCAGGTTTAATACCCCTTGCAACCTAACTGCGCCTCCATCTGCAACACGCACTGAAGCTGTTTCCCGATCTAGTTTTCCAGCAAATTCTTTGCTGAGGCCTTTGTCCAGATAAGAGTGAACTGAGCCATCGTCGAGCATGCCTAAAAGTTTCCTTCCATTCAACTCTATGTTGAAGAATAACCTTGGCTCGACATTGCTGACAGCGCTCCTCATAATTAGCGATTCCGGAGCGAGTACTTGAGGGTGATCTCCCTCGCTGTCAGCTACAGCTGCGCTGCTCTCTTTTCCCCGAGAATTTGTATCGGACGTAGGAGGAGTCACGTTTAAAGAAGGAGGGGGTAGGTTGACTCCATCATCATCCCCTCTTACTCGTTTCCCGTTTCCGAGGCTGAATTGCACCTCGTGCACTTGCGCGCCGTCGTGTTCGGCCGCCCGCAATTTTGGCATACCGCTGCGTTCATGCATTCTCGCCTCCAATGACCAGTCTGTCCGCAACGGAAACATGGCTCTCTTTGTTTCCTTCGCTGCATGTCTTCTTGTTTGGCCTTCGGCGGAACCGTCTCGATCGTCAGCTCAGTCTGCTTCTGCTCGGGCTTCTGGTCTTCCTCCTTCGCTCGTTGGCTTCCACGGCGGCCTCTGCTCTTGCTGCGCGCATCTCGGTTACGTTCCTTCGGTCCACCTCGATGCGCGTCCGTCGCTTTCGTCTTCTTCTCTCTCGACGATCGTTGTATAAGTTGGTCCTCCGTCTGCGTGGCTGCTACTGGAGCTACCTGGCTGGAGCTGGAGAACTCTTCCACGGCGTTATCTGCTGAGGTCTGCGCGACTGGAGCTATCCTCACCTGCCTTTGCGGTTTTGGAGGAATATAGGCCGAAGCAGGGAATGCTGAATCCGAAATAGGAGGCGGCGGCTTGTACGCTTTTTCTTGGGCTCGGCGTAACTCCTGTTTCTTCCCTAGCTTCTGCAACTCCGGAAAGTTCTCGAAATCCGTCCTCTCTATGCGCAGCCGATACGAAGGATGAAGCTTCTGGTATACACGGTCTAGCTGCTCTCCTAACGTTAACGGCGGCTTCAGCTGATCCATCAGGTCTCTCACTTTCAGCAGATAGGTCGAGATCTCCTCATTTGGCCCTTGGGTGCGCACCTCCAGCTCCTTCCGCAGCCTCTCCTGCACGTCGTCGAAGCTGTACTGCAGGCGGAACGCGTCCACGAATTCTTCGTATGTTCTCCAGAACTGATACTCCCGGCGGAACCATTTCCAGGACTCATCATCGAGAGCTGTTGGCAAGGCTCTTACTATTTCCTCGAGCGTCAGTCGGTAAGTTTCCTTGCATCTCGTGAGATCTGCGAGGAAACTCTCGGGGTCTCGTTTTCTATCCCCTTTAAACGTGATGTGCCACTTATTCAAGGATTGATGGAAAAAGGAGCGTAAGCGAGAATCTCTCAACCAATAATCTCATAAAACGAAAAGGAGAATTCTTAAGTGAACTAATACTAGGCCGACAAAATGCCAATCCAACAAAAAACTTTTTAAAAGGTAACAATTCTGCCGTGCGCACGTGTTCGGAGAGTTACTCTTAATCTCAAAATCTCCCCGAGCACGTTGCAAAAATTCTTAGAGTGCCGCGTGGCTAAAGCTGTAGCAAGAGGTGATTTTTCGAGTACTTCATACTTTCCTCTCGAAAAATCACACGCAAATCGCAATAAATATCCGGTAGGTAATTCAAAGTATTTATTTAAGGCAATTTTCATTCACTTATTCGCAATCGTCTGGCTAAATTTTCGGAAAAAAGTTACGGCGTCTATAAACGCTTGCTCGCGGTAATCGTGACCTAAAATGGCCGCCAGAACGCTTCTTCCGCGCGGTTCCCCGTTGTGTGTGCGCGCCGCGATGGCGAAATCACGACGCTGATCCCTTATACTGTGCCACGGCCTTTACCGTGGCCCCACGTTGGCTGCGCCACTTGTAACGCTCTGCCGGGGATCAGGGCAGAGGTTCGCGGGTAATTCTTAGACACACCAAAAATTTAAACAACAAGTAAAGAAAATATCTAAGGATTTATTAACACTATTCACTAATTAATGAACAATGCATGGGGCGCCAGGTGCACGCGTCACTTGCACCGTTCCAGTATTCGCCGGCTAGCTTCAGCCGGGAGCAGAAAACCTACTCTACGTTACAGCTACAGCACGAGCTGCAGCTGGCGCGAATTCGGAGTTCGCTTCTCCCGACGCGGACGCGCACACACACAAGCGGAAAACCGGGGACGGGGATAAAAAGGGCAAACCTCGGCCAGATCCAACGCTGTAGCACACTCGACCTCGCTCCTCTCGTTCTCACTCTCTCGTACTCTCGGCGGCGCGGGAGTCCGGGTGACAGAGTCTTCTTCTCCACGATCTCAACCACGCGGCACGGCGGTAGGCGTCAGACTCCCAAAATGCCGGCCGGCGTGCTCGCTCTCCGCTGCGGCGCAGTTCCCCGATCGGCCGTCTTCTTTACTGCGGCGCGCGCAAGCAGTCCTTCTCGGTTGCCGATGCTCGCACGCGCCGTCGGCCGGACATCCCTCTCCGCT
Source organism: Torymus aiolomorphi (assembly GCA_036365515.1). Taxonomy (NCBI): domain Eukaryota; kingdom Metazoa; phylum Arthropoda; class Insecta; order Hymenoptera; family Torymidae; genus Torymus; species Torymus aiolomorphi. Next base: position 152,814,943 of record CM070876.1, on the reverse strand, counting down.
GGTTCTCGTCGCCTCTCTCCCTGCATGCTGGCATCGTCTGCTCCTGTCAGCCGCATGGGAGAGACAGGCTCGCTGATGTCCTGCTACAGCTTGTTCCTGCTGTAGCTGCTACTGGTCGGTTTCCTGGCCGAGCTGTTGAGATGGAAGAAACTTGGGGGAAGGTACGCGCCGGGACACGAGGATTGGGAGAGACAGTGTGTGCGTATGAGTGGGTGTGTGCACGTTCTCGCGCGTCAATCTGTCGCCTTTTGCAACCGCCGCGCTCTGTTCAGTAACTGGCGATTTGCCGTGTTACAATATAGACCGTTTGCCGAAAATTTAAGCATTGACGAAACGGACAGTCTCCCGTTATTATTACATCTTGACGTAATGTAAGTGTACTTTGTTATATATAATTTGTTTAGAGTTGCGAATTGTGATTTATTAATTTTTAAGTGATTAGTGTTTAATAAATATGTAATTATTTTGAATTGGAATTGTAAAAACTACGTTTTGTTGTGTAAAATTTGTAAGTTCAACATACTGTATATGTTTTTTGTTGTGTTGAATGTAGATGGATCGTGGACGGTAGAGGTCTCACGCGTGACTTGGGTAGCTCGCCCATTAAGGGGGTTTCACCCAAAACGCCTTTTCTTAGAAATTTCTCTCAATTTTGACCCGGTGTTGATAATACTATTATTGTCTATAAGATATTTCCATCTAAAAACTCCCAGCGGTTTAGTTCTCGAGATATTAAGGGGGTTCATCCAATTTTCAGTTTATTTAGGAAGTCTTTGAAACTTTTTTCACATGTACCTGACATCATTATCTATATGATATCCTCACAAAAAAGAGCCTAGCTTCACCGTTATCGAGATATTAATTCTCAAATTTGAGCATTTTAACACGGCGTCTTATGGGACGCACACGCGCGAAAGATTGATTCAGTCTATAACTTCAAAGATACATTTAGCGTTTGTCTGAAAAACTAATATGTTATTAAGATCAATAATTAGAATATCATATTACAAGTTCAGAGATACTAGCTTCACCGTTTTTAAGATATTGTAGTTGAAAGTATGGAATTTTAGGTGTACGGCAGCGCGTGCAGACGACGCTGGAGCGGTGGGGGAACACACAGACGAGCGCTGCTCTGTGTGCACGCTCACAGACGGCACGAAGCTATGTGTATGTGTCAGTCCCGTACAGCGCTGTGAGAAAAATCCTTTCAACATGGCCGACGATGGCAGCCACTAGATTTCTAGTGATTTCCACTAGATCTAGTGACTGCCATAGAGAGCGGTGCGCCGACGCCACTGTCGGCGGCGCCTGGGGCTTACGGGGCAAATTGGGACGGAGCATTCTGAAAATAGGCGTATGCAGGTTATATTAGCTGAATTCAAAATCCAATTTAGAGAAATCGTACGGAAGATATGTCGACATTAAGTAATAATTTTCAGAAATACGTTTTAGCAACGAGAGAAAATTAGATAAGTATTACTTATTATTTAAATTTTATTGTGTATTTGAATAATTCTCAAAGCAATAAACTACTTTGAATAATCATTCAAATACTCAAAAAATTCTTCAACAAATATAAATTAATCTTTGTATAGATACTTTGTGTGTATTTTTTTTTATTTCAGAAAATCGTACAGTTTTAATAGAAGTATGAACTTGAGTTCATTCATATCCAAAACAGATAACAAGCCATGAAGAAGACAATAAGGACGTGCATTAAATTTACAGTCAACCATCAAGATTGTTGAATAATTATAAAATAGTTTCGTGGATAGTCAAGAAGAAAATACTAGAAACAAGCAGAACAGCATGTAAAAAGGAAAAAGACACCAAGTTCAGTTGTGACGTTTATTAATTTCAGTGAAAAATAATTTTGTACTCTAGGTATGCTGTATTAGAGAAAAATCCACAAATGATATTTAAAAGCTCATAAATGATGCATGAGCAGACTCGTCCACAACTTCTGGCTTGGATGAAGCTTTAACGAGCCAGAGTTTTTGTGTTTACATTTTATTTACAATAGAAGAACATAAATCACATGTAGTACTATTTCCAGAAAGAGTGCTAAAAAATTACCCTTTTTCAAATGCCAGATATTTTGACAGGTAGAATAATACAAAAATTATTGAGAAAGAGAAATAAACTAGAGGACGAAAGCTTTTATTTGCTTTTTTGAAAATTACAAAATATCTTTTCCTTAAGAAGTTACGTGACTTTGGAGATAAGCTTAAAATTCATAAACTAGTACAATATTCTAAACAATTACCCTTATGTAATAAATAGCCCTAATTGGTTATGTGGTTGAAGTTTGCAGCGCTACGACTCCAACGAAAATCCGAACTTCCAAAAAATTATGATTTCCGTTCGGAATCGATTTTACAGCGATATCAGTGATGTTAACAACGGCTACAAGTGCATAAAAATAAAAAATAACAAAAACTCACCCTCTACCACTCCATTATGTCGTGGTGGAAAAGAAAAAAAATTCTATTGCCGTTGTTTTCGAGATCGCTAATAATTTTGTTGCTGGAATACAATTAAGAGTATGCAGGATAACTGCAACAAAAATGGGCAACCCTCTAAGCACCGCGGAACACCACCGAACTACTCCATTCGCCCTTAAAAAATGCAAAAAAATCTATCCAGTCTGTTTTTGAGATAGTCAATAATTTTATTACCGGAATACAATTTCTAGCGCCCAAACTAGTTTCAAAAAAATTAGCAGACCTTCAAGCACCGCGGAAGACCCTCAAACTACCCCTCTTTGCTCTGAAAAAATGATAAAAAATTCCAATTTCGCCGTTTTTGAGATCGCCAATAATTTTATCGCTGGAATACAAATAAGAGTGCACAGACTAGCTACAAAAAAAATTGGCAACCCTTCAATCACCGCGGAACACCCTCAAACTAGCACTCATAGCTCCGAAAAAACGCTAGAAAATTCCAGTTTCGGCATTTTTGAGATCGTCAGTAATTTTATTGCCGGAAAGCAATTTGCAACACCTAAACTAGATTCAAAAAAATTGTCAGCCCTTCAAGCACCGCGGAACACCTTCAAACTACCTCTATTTGCTCCTAAAAAAAACTCAGAATAATTCTAATTCAGTGGTGTTTGAGATCGCCATATTTTTTTTATTGCTGGAATGCAATTTCTAGCACACAAACTAGTTACAAAATAAATGGCAACGAAGCAAGTACCGCGGAACAGCCTCAAACTACCCCTCTTTGCTCCAAAAAATCGAAAAAAATTATAATTCAGCCGTGTTTGATATCGCCAATAATTTTATTGTCGAAATGCAATTTCTAGCACAGAAATTATATACTAAAAAATTGGCAACGATGGAAGTACCGCGGAACACCTTTAAACTCCCCGTCTTTGCTCCTAAAAAACGCGGTATAATTCTAATTCCGCCGTGTTTGAGATCACCCATTTTTTTGTAGCTAGTCTGTGCGCTCTTATTTGTATTCCAGCGATAAAATTATTGGTGATCTCAAAAACGGCGAATTTGGAATTTGGTAGCATTTTTTCAGAGCAAAGAGGGGTAGTTTCAGGGTGTTCCACGGTGCTTGAAGGTTTGCCAATTTTTTTAAAACTATTTTGGTTGCTAGAATTTGCATTCCGGCAATAAAATTATTGATGATCTCAAAAACCGACTGGATAGATTTTTTTACATTTTTTAAGGGCAAATGGAGTAGTTCGGGGGGGGGGGGGCTCCGCGGTGCTTAGAGGGTTGCCAATTTTTTCGCAGTTACCCTGCATGCTTTTAATTATATTCCCACAATAAAATTATTGGCGATCTCAAAAATGACGGTATTACAATTTTTTTTTTCCACCACGACATAATGGGGTGGTAGAGGGTAAGTTTTTGTTATTTTTTATTTTTATGCACTTGTAGCTGTTGTTAACATCATTGATATCGCTGTAAAATCGATTCCGAGCGGAAATCATCATTTTTTGGAAGTTTGGATTTCTATTGGAGTCGCAACGTTGCAAACTTGAACCATATAATTGGTTTTAGCTTAAGGGGATGCCATACTCGTACCATTACCGACCGAGCAATTCACACAGTTTTAAGCTGATTATAAAAAAAGTACGTCGAATCATAAAAAATCAAGAGAACACTCTTCTGTGTTTTTTAACGTTCTATCACCCAGTCAAAGTTTGGAGTCGGAATATCAAGCCGTTTTTTCAAAAACTTTGAACGAAATTAAATTTCGCTTTGTTCAAAGTTTTTGCAAAAACAACTTGATATTTCGACTCCAAACTTTGACTGGGTGATAGAACGTTAAAAAACACAGAAGAGTGTTCTCTTGATTTTTTATGATTCGACGTACTTTTTTTATAATCAGCTTAAAACTGTGTGAATTGCTCGGTCGGTAATGGTACGAGTATGGCATCCCCTTAATGAATGAAATGCTCTGCTAGTTATTAAGGATGTACTGGCTATAAAGTCCCTGCCAAAAGTTTGTGAATTCGATAAACTGCAATAATTAATTGTATGCGATAATTGACCAAATTTAAATTCTTGTGGGCGATTCAGGAGTATAATATCAATATAATGAGCTGTGAAAATTTAAAATCAAATAAAAATTGACAAAGTTCTCATATTTTTTATAGTTGCAAAAACCGAGACATTAAGTAAATTTTTAATACTGGAAACGACAAAGTGCCAAAGTTTTAATTTTCACTCGATTTTTAATTTCTAAAGCTTATAATATTCCTGACATGATTTGTAATCAATCGCGAGCATTGAAAATTGTCTATTTATCCTACGTAATTTGTTATTGTTATTTTAATATTAGTCACTTAAATTTTGGCAGGGACTGTAATTGTACATTTCTCAAATGTAATAAAGATAAATAATCGATTTTCAATGCTCACGATCGATTACAAATCACGATAGGAATATTATAAGCTATAGAAATTAAAAATCGAATGAAATTTAAAAGTTTGGCACTTTGTCGTTTTCAGTATTAAAAATTTACTTAATGACTTTGTTTTTGTAACTATAAAAAATAGCAGAACTTTGTCAATTTTTTTTTCGATTTTCAATTTTTAAAGATTATTAAATTCGTATTATACTTCTGAATCACCCACACGAATTTAAATTTGGTCAATTGTCGCGTACAATTAATTATTGAAGTTTATCGAATTCACTTTTGGCAGGGACCTTATAGCCAGTACAACCTTAATGTGCTGATTATACAATTTATTTTACATTATTGCTTCCTCCTAGAGGAAGCTTTGTAATAGTAAAATTTTCAACTTCGTTAAAACTCTCTATAAACATCATTAGAGGTGTTAGAAGTTTGTTTCACATGATTTTAGAAAATGTCTGTATGGATGTGTGTGTGTATGTGTATGTCGTGCACCTCGCCGGCGATCTCGAAATTGACGTCGTCGAAGACGTCGTCAGGCTGTCCCGACGTGGGGCTGACAGCGGCGTACCCGGTGCTGCTGGCCTCGTCCTCGCCGGGCTTGAGCCAGGCGATGCCGCTCGTGCCGACGCGCACGCAGTTGAAGTGCATGACGAGGAGGGGCGAGTGAGCGAGACGCGTCTCGAAGTCGATACAAGTCTGCAAGTTGCTGCCGCCCGGCAGGGAGACGTCGTAGAAGCGCAGACAGAAGTCGACCACGGGCACGTACACCAGGGGCACGCACATCGGCGGCAGGTTGCGAGCTGTGGATATGTAGTTTGCTTGCTTCATTATGCTTCGTTTGCACCGACCAAACTTTAGTAACGAGGACGAATTGACCATGGAAATCTAGTCGGATCTAGCTTTGGGATATGATTTCCGATAAAAGTATGTATACCGCCTTATCTCCGGATCTACGCGGTCGATTTTAACCAGCAGGTTCTCATTTTTTTGTTTTTTTATTCCGAATTCGGGAAGAAAATAATTTTTGATGATTTATTGATTCGTTTTTGTTTTATGTCGAATTTTTCATTTTCGAAAAATTTATTTTTGATTTTTTTTAATGATTGGATTTAAATTTTATAATCGGATGGGTAGCGTTCGAAAGATAAAAAAACCTATATTTAAAAAAAAAAAATTCTCTAGCTATCACGGTTCTCTTGTTATTAACAAAAACGTGTTTTTTTTTTTAAAGCTAATAACTCCTAAACTAAACGGTCAATTTTTTGGAGAAAAATCACGATAATGCAGAATATCAATTGCTATAATCTGTGAAAATTTTAATCTATTCTGTTGGTTATTTTTTGAGAAAAAAATTAAAAAATGGAAAAAATGTGTTTTCTATGTCCCACGTTTTTGGAGTAAATCTGTATTAATCGCTTTGTAATTTCTTATAGAGGTAGATTTTGGATAGATCTCGGCTAAGTTCTTTGGGCTACATGATCGGTCCATAAATTTCTGAGATATTTGAGGTTAAAATTTTTTTAACCTTTTTTTCAAATCGAAATTTCTCGAAAACGGCTCTATGTATCTGAATGGGATGGATGGAATTCGAAAGCGAATTTAAATACCTATATTTTCTAAAAAAAATTATTTTTCTAGCTATCACGGTTTTTTTGTTATTAGTAAAACCGTAAACATAGAAAAATGAAAAAAAATGAGTTTGGTATGTCTAACCATTGCGTGAGTAAAAATTGACTTAATCGCTTCAAAATTCCTTGTAGAGGTTGATTTTGTATAGTTTTCGGTAGATTTATTTGGGCAATATGATTGGTCCATAGATTTAAGAGATATTTGAGGTTAAAATATTTTTAACCTTTTTTCAGATGTCAGTTGAAAAAATAAAAAAATATTGGAATTATGAAATTAAAAAAAAAGTCAAAATTAAATAGTGATTTTATTTAAACGATGTCTAATGCAAGTAAGTTTTTTTATTTTTTATTATTTTTTTTTCATTTTTCATATTATAAAATATATAATTTTGATATTTTTGTATATTTGGAAAAATATTTGGAATAACCATAGCTATCCAAAATCTATCTCTGGAAATAATGTCTTATTTTTGTAAATAATGATGAATTTATAAATTATTAAAAAAAATGTATAATTAATAAACATATTTTACATTTGAACTATATAATATACATGTATGATTGATAAATTCATAGGAGGAAGCAAAGTGCCAATATATTGGCAGCGGTTTTTTAAATGTCATTATTAAAAACGAAACTGTTTTTAAAAAACAATATTAATCGCTGGCACACTTACAAGTTTAATGTAAAGTGACCTTTTTGTGGCGTGATCACATTATATCCCTTTTAAAAAAACAAACCCCATGTCGAAATTGGTAACTAAGTAGTTTTTCACTTATTTCATAAAAACCGGCGACTTTTCTACAGAAGAGATTATCACGAACTACTAGATGTTCCCATAGCTTTCATATGAGTTATCCGGTAAAAACAGCACTTTTTCACTATTTAAGATCTAGAAAGGAAGAAAAAAGGTCCTGACTCCTGTGAAAGTGTGCTCTTAATTTTTTTTTTCAATTTCTCTCTAGTTTAAATTTGAAAATTTTGGCTGAATTACTGTTATAAGTATACGAATAGGAATCAAAATAATGATTTTGGCATATTAAGGAATAGCTACATGTATAATATATACATACTATAATGTAAACATGTCGCGAGACTTGTGCCGTAACAAGAAAACAACTAGGAGCCACTCGTGAACGGTGATAGTTCAACAAAATGTGGCTCTTTAAAAAGAAGAAAGAAGAGGTTTCATCAACTGACGAAGAGGATAAAAAAGCCACTACAGCTATATTACAAGCCACAGTGACGTCAGTGACAACGACCCAAACAACGATGACGGCGGCGAAAGGTCCGACTGTCATCCCGACCATCGGTAAGTGCAAAAAGTACGACTTACTACGCTCGGACGAAAAAAAGACGATTCACTGCGTTCAGACGAAAAAAGCATGACTCGCTGCGTTCAGACGAAAACAGCACGACTCGCTGCGCTCGAACAAAAGAAGACTATTCAAAATTCTGTTATATTTAACTGAAATAAAATGTCAAATTGAACTGAAACTCAAATTTCAGTTAAATTTGACTCCAATTCGAGAAACATTTTGAAATTTCAGTTAAATTTAATTCAAATTTAAGTTGAAATTTTAACTTTTATTATAGAATTTTTAATAGTATTTATTGCATTCTTCTAAATAGTACACCCTGCAAGTAGCAAAAATACAAACTATTGCTAACTATATTACCAGATTGCTTTCTCAAAGAAAATTCATGTTCATATAATGTTATTTCATTCATTATTGCATCTACCAAAGAGCGATCGATTTATTTTTTGACTAAACGCATCAAGATATGCTAGTTATACTTTTTTATTGCAGGCCGTCGATACATGGTATAAATTTGCTGTTTATCAATCAGTGCAATTTAATTTTAAATTTCAGAGCGTCCCATTCCATCTTCTTCGGATATGATCACCCCCAGCCACGTGATAACTCTAGACTCGAGGATGAGTGCTATCCCGGGCACGTATGCAGCGGCATCTGAAAGTTCTGCGCAGAGAATGGCGAATATGAGTGCAGGGCAGAGAGCTAATGTTGGTGATATTAGCCGATCTTTTCCAAATATGCGAGTATTCGGCACAAACATGTCGACCACGCCGTCACAAGGTACGTCACGTAGGCTTGATTAAGGAGAATATTATACTGAAGCAAACATTGTTTTAAAAATTTTGTTCTTTAGTATAGGTAATAGCGAAATCCATGCGCGCTGCGCGCGCTCTATGTGCTGTTTTATTAAACGCTAAGAATAATTTTCATTCTTATAAGTCGTAAATCTTTTTGTTTTAACTTGTATGCATCTTTATTGATGAATATAATACTATATAGTACATGTATTTTTAACAAACTCAAAATTTTGAGGCTAAAATAAAAGGCTTTTAAAATAAAATCTGAACATAATATTGACATAATTTATTCTAATATTAACATAATTATTAATTCTTCTAAGATTAAAACATTGCTTATTGTGTTCCATTTTTTACCGTGCAATTCAATAACTAATTGTATTTGACTTTAATCATTTTCGTTCCAATAAGTAGTTCCAATAAATAATACCTAATTTTTAAAGAAAATGCATATTTCATTTTAAATTCTCACGCCTTTTATCCAAGAGTCAATCACAGATTAAATCTATAGAAGCTTCACTTCTTCTGATCATCACATTTTATGAAGGAATCTCATTTTTACGGTGGTTCTATGGGTAGATATAGTACTTAAATATAAAATATTCAACAATAAATTGTTCTCATACTGCAAAGTGAGAACCTATATAGTATCATAGACCGGTACTTTAAGTTACGGAAAAAATTTTTTTTAACGAAATGTCAGTACTAACAAAGTAGATATCGTCAATGTAAAAAAAATGATACAACAAATACTTTTAATCTTTTTCATTTTTGCTTCAATTTCAATTTTTAAACGCTCATTTTCATCTTTGTTAGATTTCATTAGGAGGTATCATGGATCAAATTACAAAACTTTTAAAATCTTAAAAGTTACAGGCAATTGTTTATCAAGTTTTGTACGAATCTGGAATGAATTCGTACAAAACTTGATAAACAAGTGCCTGTAACTTTTAAGATTTCAAAAGTTTTGTAATTTGATCCATGATAACTCCTAATGAAATCTAACAAAGATGAAAATGAGCGTTTAAAAATTGAAATTGAAGCAAAAATGAAAAAGATTAAAAGTATTTGTTGCATCATTTTTTTACATTGACGATATCTACTTTGTTAGTACTGACATTTCGTTAACAAAATTTTTTTCCGTAACTTAAAGTACCGGTCTATGATACTATATAGGTTCTCACTTTGCAGTATGAGAACAATTTATTGTAGAATATTTTATATTTAAGTACTATATCTACCCATACACGGAAAAAAATAAACAATAAATTCAACTTTTTACATAGTTGATTCAACTGTATAAAAGTAAGTTTATTTTACTTTCATAAAAATGAGTTGAAACTGCTTTAAAAAAAAAGTAGAATTCACTAGTAAAGTAAGATTGGCATTATGCTTTTATATACATTTCAAATAAACAGTAAGTAGTTTTTACTTTTAAAAGTGAATTCTACTTTTTTTTTAAAGCAGTTTCTACTTTATCCTTATCCAGTTGACTTAACTTTTGCAAAACAGCAAGATTTACTTTATTGGTTTTTCCGTGTAGAACCACCTTAAGAGAGGCCACCACAACTGGCCCCAATTCGTCCGGCTTTCAAGTCACACCTTCTACCTTCTGGGCCTGCCTGGTTTTTCTTACTCTTTATACCACATAATACTTATAGCATAAAAATCATGGACACTTCAAAAAGTTTGGTGGGTCCTTTTTCTCAAATATTGAAAATTTTTATAAAATGCAAAATAGTAAATTTCGATACTAATGCATTAAGTAATTTTATCATCGTGTGGACGTTTGTGCCCGAGCGAAGCGAGTGTGAAAAGGTCACATGAGGTTAAAATCGCCTTCTCACTCGTATATCGAACACTATTTTTTGACATTGTGGGAAGCTCAATTTAAAATTTAATTTTATATTTCAGAGCGTCCCATGCCATCTTCTTTTGACTACATGACCACCCCTAGCCACATGATATATCCTGACTCGAGGATGAGCGCTATGGTCGGCACGTATGCGGCCGCATCTCCAAGTTCTGAGCATGGAAAGGCGAGTATGAACGGAGGGCGGAATGCACATGGTGTGCATTACATGCACAACGTGCACAACACAAGCGCAGGGCAGGGAGCTTATGTTGGCCCATATATGCCAATGCCGTCCCAAGGTACGTCACAGGGGTTCGATTTTGTGGAAACATATTATACTGAATAAAGCCTTGTTTAAAATTGGCAATTTGTTTTTTAGTGTATTATTGGCAGTCGCCACAACCGGCTCCAATTCTTCCGTTAACGCAGAATGAAGTGCAGAAGCTAGGTAACAAAAACTTGGAATATTACAAGGCGCAATGCGAGCGCAAGGAAAAGGTAAGTTTATTAAAAAAAAAAAAATATATATATATATATATATATATATATATATATATATATATATATATAAATATATATATATATATATTTATATATATATATGCGTAACTTCATGTCAACTGTTGAAGGCCAAAATTTTAAAATTGCTCAAAATTTTTTTACTGGTTCCAAATTAGCCCCAAAACACAACCCTAGAGTTTTATAACAAAATATTCAATCGTTCAAAAGTGAGAATTAATTGAAAATTTTAAATTTTTTCATAAATCTTCAACATTCGTGATTTTTTAACTCAAAAATTTGAAATTTTTTGTATAGCACATTAAATGGGAAAAAGTTTCCAAATTGTAAGTAGAATTGCTCAGAATTTTTCCAGATCGATGCCAATTATTTTGCTAATTTATACTTGAAAGAACATCATTCAAAATATGCTTAAGGCGGATGCGACAATATCAATATCCCTCACCAAAGGCTAAAAAATTTGTAAAAATGGTTACCTTTAAAATGCGACCTTGATGAAGATGGGGCTAGATCGCAGAAAAAAGTTACGGGCAATTAAAACCGTCAAAACACTGAAAAATACTATTATAGTAATGTTATAGGTAACCTTTTTTACAAATTTTTTAGCCTTTTGTGAGGGATATTGATATTGTCGCATTCGCCTTAAGCATATTTTGAATGATGTTCTTTTAAGTCTAAATTAGCAAAATAATTGGCATCGATCTGGAAAAATTCTGAGCAATTCTACTTACAATTTGAAAACTTTTTCCCATTTAATGTGCTATACAAAAAGTTTCAAGTTTTTGAGTTAAAAAATCACGAATGTTGAAGATTTATGAAAAAATTCAAAATTTTCAAATTTTCGATTAATTCTAACTTTTGAACGATTGAATATATTGCTCTAAAACTCTACGGTTATGATTTGGGGCTAATTTGGAACTAGTAAAAAAATTTTGAACAATTTTAAAATTTTGGCCTTCAACAGTTGACATGAAGTTACCTATATATATCCAAGAACTTGGATAAGGTGTTGTCAGCATTCATCTCTGCCTCGGGCGTCTTCGGTGCCCTTGACTCCGACTCGTGCAGAACACTATGTATGTACTATTATGTATAATTTTTAAGTAATAAAATATTTATTTTAGATCATTCAGAGGGAGAAAACAATAACGAGAGAACTGAGGGCAGAAAATGCTAAATTGAAGAGCAAAATAGAAGCCCTCGAAGCAGTAGTTTTAAAGCAAGACGTAAGTTTTACATATACCAGTATAAATATACAAGTGACATTTTAATACAAAAATTTTAATATTTAAAAATTGTTTACAGTTAAATTTTAATGTTTTGTTTTCAGCAAAAGGCAAGGGATAAGCCCTATTATAGATATAAGAAAAGATATTCATAATACTGCGAAAACCGAGATGAAACCAAGAATAGTATCTTTAAGATGCAGAGGAAGTAGGAGTCGTTTTGGTTGTCGACTACAGTTTTGTTTCTGAGCACGAGAAATTAAACCGTTGTAAGAGATGAGGAAAACTCTGGGTAAGCGAGATCAGTCCAGATATGGGATATGTTGGCGATACGCACGTAGATTATGGATGGATCTTAAGGCGTGAGAAATCATTAAGTGAGTGAGAAATCAAATTTCTAAAAAAAATGAATGTTGTTAAAAAAATTTGTAACATAATGTAAAAATAAAAAAAATTATTAGAGAACATCGCGCGCGCTCTTATAATTACTTTTATTTTTATGTTACAATGTTCTAAATTTTTTTTAATAATATGTCTTTTTATGAATTTGATCTCTTACTCTCCGCCTTGATAACCATCGATATCCTATATGCATATCTTCAACGTCATCTCGTACCTATACACTGGTCTCCTTCACCTAAAGCGAGTCCATCTTGCTCTGTATCTTGAATGCCGGCGCACTCTTGACCACATTCTGTAGAACGATAAATATAGAACAATTATTAGGGGCGCCAAAAAAGGTAGTTTTAAGGTAGATTAATATATATATATATATATATATATATATATATATATATATATATATATATATATATATATATTATAGTTTAAATTTGAGTTGATCGTTCGGTTCATCGGAAGATTTCGTGGCGTTGCTCTATTTTGCCACGAGACCTGGCGAAGAGCGGTTCGCTCGCAAAATTTAGTTGCGAACTTATTGACAAGTATAGTACCTTTATGATAATAATACTTAGCAGACATGCTTCCTTTGAAGTGTTCTATTACATATTTTTACTTATGTAAAGTTTGTACCTTTTTTAAAGTTTTTAATTTTGTAGACCGTTTTTTTTCAAAGATGAATTATTAATAGAATTATTAAATGATATTGTTATCGATAAAGTTTGGTTTTTAATATTTTTTTACGAGCTTGATTCGTAATGTAGTCATATCGACACCGTTCTTTTTTGAATTTTAATTATTTTGTATTTTCTAATTGTTAATAAGGATTGGTAAACCAAGCTTATACCTGGCTAAGTTTTCATAACTTATTAATAATAATATTATTCAGTGTTATTGTAATTGATTGATGATGATCATTTTATGAGATGAATATCATAAAATATATTGATTAAAGTCATAAAATTGATTATACTTATTTATTTATTGATTGATTGATTGATTGATTGATTGATTGATTTATTGCTTCCTCCTAGAGGAAGCTTTGTGATAGTAATTTTTTGAGTTGTTGTAAAAACATGTTATAAGTGTTATTAAACATGTGTGTGTGTATGTGCGTGTGTATGTGTGTGTGTATAGCTGGATCTCAGCTTCTACTCGATCGATTTTAATCAGACAGGTCTCATATTTTTTGTTTTTTTTGTGTGATGGCGGGTTAAAAATCGGTTCGGTTAATTTAATTAATTAATTTAATTAATTTTTAATCAAATTTCGATTCGGCTGATTCGTTTTTGTTTTATTTCGAATTTTCGATTTTCTCAAAATTTATTTTTGATTTTTTTTAATGATCGGATTTAAATTTTTGAATCGGATGGGTAGCATTCGAAAGAGCGTAAAAAAACCTATAATTTAAAAAAAAAAGAATTCTCTAGCTATCACGGTTCTCTTGTTATTGATAAAAATGTATTTTTTTTTTAAAGCCTGTAACTCACAAACTAAACGGTCCATTTTTTTAAAGAAAAATCACGATAATGGACAATATAAATAGCTATAATCTGTAAAAATTTGAATCCATTTCTTTGGTTATTTTTTGAGAAAAAAATTGAAAAATGAAAAAAACGCTTTCTCTATGTCCGACGTTTACGTAAGTAAAATTGACTTAATCGCTTCAAAATTCCTTGTAGAGGTAGATTTTTTATAGTTCTCGGTCGAGTTCTTTGGGCAAAATGATTGGTCCAAAATTTTCAGAGATATTTGAGGTTAAAAATTTTTTGACATATTTTTAAAATCGTAATTTCTCAAGAACGGCTCTATTTATCTGAATGGGGTGGGTGGCATTCGAAAGAGAATTAAAATACCTATATTTTTTAAAAAAGATTAATTTTCTATCTACCACGGTTCTTTAGTTATCATCAAAAACAAAAACGTGTTTTTTTTTTTTTTAAACTCATAACTCCCTAATGACGTTATCATCGTTATTATATTATAAAAATATATAGTATTGGCGTTAAAATGTAATATGTTTGAATTTTCAAGGTTGAATTCTTGAGTTTAAGTATTCAAAACTGATGAAAAAAAGTTGAGTAAAAAAAGTCACTTTTTAGGACCTTTTTTTAGGTAGGAAAACGCCGAAAATCATTCATGTGTTACAAAAATTAATTTAATCTCTAAATTCAAAAAGATTTATGTTTTATTTAAAAAAACGCGCAGTGATATCTACCGCTAGGCGGTGTGGAATGCAGAAATGTCATTGAGTAGGCATTCGATGATGTTTTTTTTTTAATTTTTAAAAACCAACCAACAAAATGAATTAAAATGTTTAAAAATTATATCTATTATAATCTATTATAATTATGAATTATGCATTATGAATGCATTATATTCTGCATTATTATAATTTATTTGTGAGTTATGAACTTTTTAAAAAAAAACACGTTTTTGTTAATAACAAAAGAACCGTGATAGCTATTTTTTTTATTATAAAATATAGATATTTTACTTCTATTTCAAATGATAACTTTATTTATCAGCTCAAAATTTATATAAATTTGATCTAAATAAAAATGAATTTAATTATAATTATGCAATAAATTAAAAAAAAAAAATAAATTTTGTTATTAAAAATTAATTAAAGGAATCAACAAATTAAGGTTGAGGAAGCTACGTGCCAATAAATTGGCAGCGGTTTTTATTTATTTATTAATTTATTTATTCCAGAGTATATTAATACTTAATATTAAATTACTTTCTCCTGCTTGTGCAGGAACTTTAAAAATATAGAATAGTAAATTGAATATATAATTAAGTAATTTTTCACTGAATGTATTTAACATTCGAGTTGAAGTTACAAAACTCATGTTTTTCGCTTACAACTTGTAAACCAGACGTTGCACGAAAAAATGTTTGGCATAAAAGTTGTAGAGCTTTGAAAAATTTACAGTAATATCTTCGATTTATCAAAATCGGTCAATAAGTTAAGGTACAAAATGACAAAAACAGTGAAAATAGGCCATTTTTCAAACTCTTAATAACATTTGAAAAAATTAGGAAAAACCATTGAATTCGCGGGTACACTTATTGCGTTTACTATGTTAATAAGTGTTCCAAATTTTAACTCGAAAGATTCATTTGTTATTAATAATAGCCTTTGTTATTAAAAAAACAATCGCTTTACGCCAACTTAAACTCGAAATCACAACTTTGATATGATTTTTCGGCGCTCGTAGTATAAAAATATAAAATACAGTTCCAGACTAGTGCGTAAATATATTATTTATCTTATTTGACTTTTCGCTCTGACACCTGTGTGGTTTTATATTAGCTATTTAGAAAAGTGTTATTTTAGCTTCATTTTTTTATCATCTAATTTTCAAATAGTGGACCATCCCCACTATTGACACTTCATATTTCTGTATTTTAAATCTAAAAGTAAAAAAATAATTATGAAACAAAGTATCGTATTCGTTTGTTAATAATATTGTTTGCTATGTTAGTAGTAAAAAACTTTTATACTTATCTAATAAAAGTGTATTCTGACATTTATTTTCTTGTTCCATTAAGTGCTTTTGTTTAAAAGAATCAAACAATTATTAGTTTATCAACACACCATAGCTGGTGTACAAAAATTGTAATACCTTCTAGTATCATT
Organism: Torymus aiolomorphi; assembly: GCA_036365515.1. Lineage (NCBI taxonomy): Eukaryota > Metazoa > Arthropoda > Insecta > Hymenoptera > Torymidae > Torymus > Torymus aiolomorphi. The sequence goes on along the minus strand of CM070876.1, from coordinate 152,798,673 downwards.
GAAATCTGGAAATTAAAAATAAAAATTTTTTATATATATATAAGGTACGTGATTATTATAAATATATATTACGGTGAATACTGCGCTATTCGTCTTTTTATATATATAAAATTAATTTTATACATCTTACATGAGTATATTGGATTTGATCTGAAAATGGAAAAAAGATTGAATCAGTTTTTATTATATAGTAGATTTTTTATCTCTTAGCCTCTTAGCCTCTTAGGCAACATCTTTGTCTCTTAGACAATCTCCTTGCCTCTTAGGCAACAATCCTTCACCTTTGTCTCTTAGACAATATCCCTGTCTCTTAGGCAATATTTTTTATCTTTGTCTCTGAGACAATTTCCTTGCTTCTTAGGAAACATCTTTATCTCTTAGACAATCTCCTTGCCTCTTAGATAGCATCTTTGTCTCTTAGACAACTTCCTTACCTCTTAGGCAACATTTTTGTCTCTTAGACAATTTCCTTACCTCTCGAAAAGATGTGTCGTTTCCAAGTACGCTCAACCACAAAAGTGTACTTGGAACAACAATGTGCAGAAAACTTGAAGATAGGCCAATTAGATCTTTTAAAAAACAAACATGTAAAGTGTAATTTTGATAATTTGGCTCCAAGATCTGTATGGTGTTTATAATTTTTAATGGCCTGATGAGGGGAAAAAGAAAAGTTCCGAAACGTTGGTAATAAAGTTATACGTTGAAACAATGGATTCGTTAATGTCAGACAAATTTTTAATTCTAAATGAAATTACTATGAACGCTTTTTATTTGATTAATCTCCTTACCTCTTAAGCAACATCTTTGTCTCTTAGACAATCTTTTGCGTGCTGTGGTGTATGTTGAGAAAGTGCAGATAGCAGTTCAATAAATAGTTGTAAGAACATTTGTATATAAATCCTTGCAAATCTCTTATTGAACCTCCACCTGCAGCTAACTAACTGCGATCCCTGAATATTTTCAAAATATTCACACTTCCATTATTACTTTATTTATACTCTTTTATTGTCGTTGTAAGTATCCGTATACTTTCTGTATTTTTTTTAATGTTTGAGCCTTAGGTAGCCGAATTTCATCTAGTGTGTTCTTGGTAGTATATCTATTATACTTTTATGTTCATTATAAATTTTAATGCTCAACGTTTGTTAATTATTAATACATAAACGACATACGTTGCTGCAAATAAAATCTTTCGAACATTCGTAATGTAAGAGTCTTCTGCACTTTTTACACTTGATTGTATCGAACATATCTCTACTATAACAAAATAAACACGTTGACTGCATATCTTGCGATTGATCTAAAAGCATTCTGCATAAAACCATCCTATGTTTCTCTGGATCGAAGTCCGCATCAAACGTGGCGTTTTTTCCAATTACTTCCATATAATAGATGATAAATACGCCACAAGAGTAACCGTCATTTTGAAATGGTCGCTTTCCGGCAACTGAAGTCATCTTCTATTCTTTGTAGTTACTTAAAATATTTGTTATATTTTTAGCACTACAAACATTTGCATATCTTTGCAAAAGATTCCGAATTCTTCTTGATTCCCGATCCAAACTTTCGCGGCCTAAATTAAGCGGATCAATTATGGTCATGGTCTTCTGATCAATATCTACCATGAATAGACGCCAGTGATTGATGTGAAGATACGGTAAAAAAATTTTTCCCGTTGACGGAAATTTCATCTGAAACAATAACCACCAGTTTCCAGGTGCTGCATGCCACTGGTCCATAAATAGTGTGAAGGTTTCTCGTGTAGAAATAAATGTTGCATTCTGCCAATCCTTTTCGTATATTGATGCACATACATTAATTACTTCACCATCTACGTATCTTTTTGGTTTTAGTGAATGAAATTCTCCTGAAAATATTTCAAAATTTTGCTTCGTCAATGCATTTATGTCTCTACTATACTTAGCAACTGTATATGACTTGATTTGTTCTTTACCTTCACTATCAAGATAAGTCAAGTCTGTAAAATAATACAGATAATCATCAATTAGGCCGTTCTTAAAGAATTGGTACGGCTCCTGTTCTAGATTTTCATAATTATCAGCTGTAGGTATGATACAGTCCACTGTATGCTCTGTGATTTCTGGTAATACTTTATAATCGCTTGGCATAGAAGAGTTTGCTTCCCAGTCTACTACTGGTTCTACTATTTCCAATAATGTTTTGTAATCAGAGTACGAACCCATACTGTCTCCAGATAAAAGTGGATACTTCTCTTGCACTTTAACATTCTTTCGTATCTTGAATCTCGATTTTTCTTCCTCCTGACACTGTTTTATGTAAGCTTTTGTACATGGCATACCTTTGTACGTGCTGTAATCGGCTATATCTTTTCGCGTTACTTTTTTATCATATAAATTTCGTATCATTCTTGCATACATAGGGTGAATAGGTTCAAAAAATTCAATTCCTCCAGCATCTCTTACGCATTGTAGCGTTAATAACATTCCTCTTATGTTTGCAAAATCTAAACTTGCTCTACATTTTGGTTTTTCCAAATTATAATCGCTCCATATTCGCTCTGAAGGTGCGTTCGAATTTTGTAAACATAAGACCTTCAAAGCGAAGGTACTAATGTTTTGAAATAAAAAATGTCCATCTTCGTCAATACATTTTCCTATCTTATACCAAAAAGAATCTGGGCGTTGCTCTTCCAAAATTTCTTGCGGCAAATGAAAATTTAATAATTCTTCCCATTCTTCATTGATATTTATTATGGTTATTGCATCGTGATAGTTTGTCAATTTTGGCAAGTATTTCAAGACAGTATCCAATGTTTTCTGTTCATTATGAAATGAACTTGAGAGTGCATTCTCCGGATGGAAACATCTGATTTGCATCAACAATTCATCTTGAAAATCACATCTTTGTTTTAATCTAAGGCATAATTCTCTTAAGAATCTCTTACAATCATAAAGAAACGTCATTTTATCGCTATCACTGTTGATGTTTGCAAATTCCTTTTCTACCATAGGTTCTAATACAATATTATTGATTGGCTTACACATTTTAATATTGTTTGGATCAATTTTTTCCAAATCTGTATCATTATTGAAGTCACCATCCATGTACATATTTAATAATGATATATACAGTTCTCGAACGATGTTGTTCTCTTTCGGAACAATCGGAGTCTCTGCTTGCAGTGTGATATTCGCCATATATAACTTGCGGTAAATAGAGACAATGAAAGCGTGGTAAAGTCTATTTACAGGGTTACTAAAATACTTTAATAAAATAACATCTGGTGGAGGATCATCCCCTTTGTGTATGCTATTTTGACATTCTCCTTCAAAAAAAAATTTTGCTACGGTCCATCTACTCAAAATGCGCTCCATGCACAAATAATATGATAGCCACCTTGTCATGATTGGTTTCAATATTTGTAGAGCATCTACTTTACTTTTAAGCTGCAGTGTGTCCCAACGGTTGCATCGATTTGAGCTGTGTGCTAAATAATTATAAAATATGCTTGGGATCAACTCGTAAATATTGGGTAGAGATTTGATCCCATCTCGTGCACATAAATGTTGTATGTGACAAGCACATTTTATAATCTTAATTCCAGGTATTGCCTTAACAAATTTTTCTGATACGGAATTGTGCCTGCCCATCATTAAATTACAAGCAAAATGCAATAACATTTTCTACAGGTACGTTTGCATTTTTTATCACACTGAAAACTTTATTGAAAATCGTTTCTGCGTCTGCTTTTCTATTTTCGTCACCGTCGAAGACCGGAACTAGATCCCATAGAGCATCACGAACCATAGACGATTCCTCGTGAAAATATCGAACTACAATGCAAATTGATTGTTGTGTTGTTATGTCTGTACTTTCATCGATGGATATTGAAAAGGGGACTTTCTTTAATATACTTGTCAATGTTTCCTTATGACTTGGACCTATTACGTTTCTCACAATTGAAGTTGCCTTGTGTCTGTTGAGCTTTACATTTTGCACTATAACTGAGTCAAAAAAAACTGTTTTTGCAAACTTAACAAAGTGTTCTACGTACAAAAATGACAAACTTTTAGCTACAATCATTGCTGATATTTTTATTTCTGTCATGGTCTTTTGATAATTAAAATTATTGAAAATGTCGTCCAATCCAGCGTTCAAACAGTATTTCTTTGTAACTGCATGATCTTTTAAAACACTAACGTTTGCCGTTAAAATTGTATTACAATATATACATGCCACTTTCAAGTTGTTTCCTTCTACTGGTTTTAACCATTCCATCGTTAGTTGCCAGTCTGTTCTAAATTTATGTATATATTTGGATCATCTGAAACTACATTATGATTTATATCTCGATTAAAACTGTGAGTATTATCATCACTGAACTTGTCGAAACATAGCTGTTTGGAAAAATATGTTGCGTCATTAATTCCGTTATCTATATCATTTTCATACATTTTCTGAGTGATTAAAACATTCTCCCCAATTGCCTCGTCGTTCGATAGATTATCCAAATGAAAACTTTGAGGGCTGCTACACTCGTCCATAAATTGAGAATTGTCACATTTTTCGACGCATAACCGTTTAAGAAATTGTGTTTCTTCATTATTAGCAGCATTTTCATACATTTTCTGGTCGATTAAAACATTTTCCCCAATTGTCTTATTATTTGAAACATTATCGGAACCGAAACTTTGAGGATCACTACACTCGTACAGAGATTGAGGATTATCGCCATTTTGAACGCATAATCGCTTCAGAAAATGTCTTTCTTCATAATCTGAATCCGGATGTGTTCTCTTACGAGTGGAAACATTTTCCATATTTTGAACATGTGTTTTGCATGTACCATGGTTTCGTATTATATCTTTTTTCGGCGTAATGCTTAAACTACACACTTTACAGTAAGCGCGTATAATATTTGTCGGATCATTGCAGAGCCAAGACTGAAATAATGGGTCTTCTTCCCATTGCTTATTATATTTTCTGCTCATTTTGCATCTACAAAAAATATACAACATTGCATTTTGATTTATATTATAAAATTAATGTGCCGTAAATAGAAAAGTATGCCTTATCCTGAAATCGATTTATATTTAAAATGTGTAAATTACATCCAATAATAAAATTGTAACCAATGATATAGAAATACTACAGTTAGTATCTTGGACAGAAAATTGAATTTCACCCTTCGAACATTGAACCTAGCGCAATTATTGATGAAAACGTTATTTTTTATGAAGTGCGCGTAATATACCTATTGTACGCCTTCTTTGAAAAGCATCAAATTTAATATCAATTTCGTGCCCCAATAAGATTCGGGGTTGCAAACCGCGTTGGCTATTACAGGGGCAAAACTCCAGTAGTGGAAATGTTAGGTACAGTTTGCCTTCGGCCAAGTCCATCGCATTCATATTCTCAAGTTTTGCCAATGCACCAAATCTCATTTTCCATCAAAAAATAACGCGGAACATCAAAATTAACCCGCTTCCTTTTCTATAAAAAATGATATGCACATTTAGTGCTAAAACGATCACCATTTGAGATTCTATCACTCTTTTTGAACGATAAACCTCTTGTGTAAAAAAAGTCTGCCAAAAGTCTGCTAAAAGTCTGCCAAAAGTCTGTCTAAAATCCGGCAAGAAATCTGGCGAACGTCTAGCTAGTGCTATGTATTATGTGAGACTTACTATTTTTTTTCTACTCATTTCGAGACAGAAACCTGCTACAGCGAGGGTGCTGGAGAGTATATTATCCAATGACCTGTTTTTAGGACGTGATTTGAAAAAAAAAAACAAAATACACAAAAAATTACGTTTTCTTTTAAATTACAATAGTATATAAAAATTAAGCATAGACTAATTAAAAATGTGTGTAAAAACGTATGTATTCATTTTCTGTGTTATGATCTTAACATCTAGGTATCAATCACTGTATAAACATCCAACTGAATATCACATTTTTAAGTATTATAAAGTAAGGTAGCAACCAATTTAAAATATAGTTGGTTTGAATCGGATTTTTTAATAGAATATTAGCGAAGTAAAACTAATTCAAACGATTAAAACCGATTTAGACCTATAACAAATTAATCGTCGGGTGAGAGGTGAAAGAAGACAACTCGGCCGAGAGCTAAGAAACCAGACAATTCGGGTGAGAGCTAAGAAACCAGACAACTCGCGGGCTCCTCTTTTTCATTCGGTTTTTAGTTGATAACAACGGTAACGAATTACAAAATCAAAAATTTTTAACACCCTTCAACGGTTCTTAATAGTCACGAAAATCAGAAAAATAATAAAAAAAAATTTTTTGAAGGTATATAAAGAACAAAGGTTCTTAATGAAAAAGCGAAGGAAAAAAGGAGCCCGCGAGTTGTCTGGTTTCTTAGGTCTCGGCCGAGTTGTCTCCTTTCATCTCTCACCCGACGAAATATGCATACGTTCTATTCTGATCCAATCCATTATATTTATCTTTTGCGGTTTCATTTTCTTCAAGAATATGACTCATCAAATCCGAATAGAACCTATTCATTTTTGTAATCGGTTTTAATCGATTTCAATCATTTGAATTTCTTTTACTTCGGTAAAAACCCGGAGATTTTTGAGGCGCTATTTTAGAACAAAAAATTAAAAATAATATATTATTTTGACACTAGGTGCGCAAAGCTCGATAAAACTTTGCACACGTCGTGTAAAAATAGTATATTGTGCAACTAGGGGAGAAAATGAGCTATTTCAAGCAAGGGTGAGGTGTTCAGCACGAGTTGTAGTCGAGGGCGCCGAATCTGAAATAGCTCTTCTTTCCGTGTTACACACCGTAGTTTTTTCAACGAGTGCATGAGAGCCGAGATGGCCTTTTTATATACAAGAAAGTTGTGTAGGGGATCGTGCATTTCGTGTCGTGGATAACCGAATAGTGAATTAATACTGAAGATTAATAATAAACTAAAAATGTAATTAATAAAAAAATTATTATAAATAAAAGTCTCATGCAATTATTTCTTACCTAAAAAATTTATTATTTTGCAATGTAATCTTTAAGTTATTTTACATCATTCTAAACAGGCCAAAAAGCCATCAAATATATAAATTTCACAATAAGAGAACAATTTCACAAGGATTCGTTGAACCGGGGAAGAAATGGATTTTTGGTCCGCAGCGGAGAAAAATAATTTATTTTTTACTTCTTTCCTAAATCACGCTCTAAATGCGCGATTTTCTACACGGCTTTTAGGCATGAAAAAGAGGTCCATTTCCTGCACATGCTGAAAAAAACTATTAGGTACACGAGCGAGAAAGGCATTTTAACCTCGTATGAGCTTTTGACCCTCGCTTCGCTCGGATGCAAACGTCCAAACGAGGATAAAATCACTTCCCCGAACTAGTATCGAAATGTACAATTTTATAACCATTTAGGTAAAAAAAGTAGACAACAATTAGACTGTAAACCTAACAGACTAATCACTTGACGCAAAAATTTGGAGATTAGGAACTTACTTTTCTATGAAATAGTAAAATATTACTCTTTGTAAAGAATAAATGGCGAACTTTACTCATTTGTAATGGAAAAACTTTTGAAATTGTACTTTTAAGAATTAAAAAATAAAATATGACGTCACCAGCTCAACCTCACCATACCCGAAAAGATTAATTAAACGAAATAGAGAAATAATAGCTAGGAGATGCTAAATTTACTTAGAAGAAGTATGCATGCAGACCATGTATTTGAAATTCCGAACGTTCATAGAGAATGAAAAAACTGAAATTTGGGTTTTGCATTAAAATAGGTTGAAAATAATAAAACAGAGTAGAAATCAGTCAAAAAACAGCGCAAAAACAAATTTGGCACTTCACAACCCCCAATAACTATCCTTAAGGTGGCTCTTCCCACTTTTTCCGAGTGAACTTTAAGATTTTTTTAATATTATATTTTCGCATACTGTAATATAAGTAAAGGTATAACTTGAATTATGGGAACTTTAAATAACGAATAATATTTTTTGTAACAAAATTCAACTTCTCTTAAAGTAATTACAACCACCTAAACAAAAGTTCAATAAAACATTGAAATCTTTTTGAATTATTATCCGATTTTAATTGGCAAGGTCTCATTTTCTTCCTTGTTCAATTTGAGGGAGGTACTAAAATAAAAAATAAAAAATTATCAAGATCTGCAAAGCTACATTCAATTGTTTATAACAATGTGCCTGCTTTTTACGAACAAAAAGACGTAACTTTGCAGGTCTTGATAATTTTTTATTTTTTATTTTAGTACCTCCCTCAAATTGAACAAGGAAGAAAATGAGACCTTGCGAATTAAACTCGGATAAAAATTCAAAAAGATTCGAGTGTTTTATTGAACTTTTGTTTAGGTGGCTGTAATTACTTTAAGAAAAGTTGAATTTTGTTACAAAAAATATTATTCGTTATTTAAAGTTCCCATAATTCAAGTTATACCTTGACTTATATTACAGTATGCGAAAAAAAATATTAAAAATATATTAAAGTTCACTCGGAAAAAGCGGGAAGAGCCACCTTAAAACCACCCTCAAAGACAATTGATTTTTGCATAGCCAAGCGAACAAAAATTCCCAGAGCCGCAATGACTTTGTTAGGAAATGTTTTTTGACGGGTACTTGTAGAAGAGGTCCCCCTAAGCTCAAAAAAAATTAAGAAGATAATCGCTTTTCCGGAAAAGCCTCTTTCAGCTGATATACCATGCCGTAAACTCGATAAAAAATTCCTAGAGTCGCAAATACTGCATTAGAAAAATTTTTCGACTGGTTCTTGTAAAAAATGTCTTCCAATGGTCAGGAAAAAATTAAGAACAAAATCATTTTTCCGGAAAAGCCTCTTCCCCTGATATACCATGCCGTAAACTCGTAACAAATATCCATAGTCGCAAATACTGTGTTAAGACAAACTCTTTAACTTGCACTTGTAGAAAAGGTCCCCCAAAGGTCAGGAAAAAATTATGAAGAAAATCGCTTTTCCAGAAAAGCCCCTTCCACCCTATATACCATACCGTAAACTCGAAAGAAAATCCCAGGGTCGTAAATACTACGTTAAGAAACACTTTTTCGACTGGTTCTTGTAGAAAAGGTCTTCCAAAAGTCAGAAAAAATAAAGAAGTAAATTGTTTTTCAGGAAAAGCCCCTTCCCCTGATATACCATGCCTTAAACTCGAAAGCAAATTCCCATCGCAAAAACTGCATTAAGAAAAACTATTCATAAAGTCAAACAGACATACTGAGACTTTAACTTATTTTCTTACATAGCGCGCGAAGCATTAACACTACATAAAATCACATGGCGACTAAGTTTTCTTATAGTAACTTCTTGAATGTTTCGTAAATTTGAAATATGAAACAAAATATTTACAAAAACTCACCATAAGAAATATTTTTACCAACATTTTATTCACCTAGGTTTCATATATTTTGCTATTATAATTAATACGAATAACTATTGCATAACGAAAAATTAAATATAAAATCTTGTGAACAGGGCATACTTTTCATGATTACAAACAAAAATGTGAACGTTATAAAATGTATTCCATATAAGGCGTCTATAAATTAATTCAACTATACAGGCCAGTCAAGGAAGGTCTGAAATAAACTTCTCGAAAAAATGGGTGCACTTTGTTTGGTAAAATGCACACCCCCGTCTAAAAGCGATGGTAATTTGGCGAAAATACACCCTCGAAATCTGTTTTTCGCTTATAACTGGAGAAGGACAAGCGATATCAAAAACAATCCCGAGCAAATAATGTAGAGCGTGAAATTTTACATAAGAATGCCCTATCACTTTTTTCCTTTTGATAAAAAATTAAGTTTAGAAAAAGCACGGAGAAGTTGCAAACCGTGAGCGCAGCAGCAGCGCGCCTTGACTGCTCGCACGTGCCAGGCCCCCCGCCGCACGTGCGGGTAGCCCCCCCCCCCCCCTGCCGGCACTCTCTCGCTCCTGACGCTCACGGTTTGTAACTTGTACGTGCTTTTTTCAATCTTAATTTCATCAAAACTGAAAAAGTGATAGGTTATTCTGGTGTAGAATTTTACACTCTACAATTTTTGTTTGGGAATATTGTCTATATTTCTTGTCCTTCTCGAGTTATAAGCGAAAAACCGTTTTCAGACCTTGGTTGACATTCGTCGACTTGCCGATATGAACGCCATTAAAGAACGCCGTTAAAAAAGACAAATAAAATGTTTATACTTACATAAAATTTGAACTGTATGTGCACGACTTCTTTTTTTGCGTTTTTTTGCCTTCACTTTGTTGGTGTAGAACCGCAAAGTTTATGACCAAACTAATGTGTTATTGGTACAACACTGTATTTTCACAAGGTACAAGTGTCTTTGCTTATCGCACTAATAACTAGCACTAAAAACCACGCACTAATAACTAGCACTAAAAACCACGCACTAATAACTATAATACTTAAAAGAAAGCAACTATAACAGTAAATAATTTTGTGATCTTTATGTAACATGCGTACGCGCGCAAAGACAAAAGATGAATGTTAACATTCAGTGCTAGAAACTCGCGACTGTGCGAGCACGTCGTCTGCGCGCGTATGCTTAGATAGGACAGCTGACAGCAAAGGGGTAGGTGGTAGGTGTTTAAGACAAAGGAACAACAACGCCATGTATATTATACCACAGGCGTTTTAGTCCACTAAAATTATATTAAAAATGGACTATTCACGAAACTGGTTGCATTTATTTTCATATAAATGAATATGGTAAATTCATCAGATTGTAAAATATCGATGAGCAAAAATGCAACTTTAAAAAAGCAACGGATCATGCCTATAATTAATACAAAATAGTTGAAATTACCTTTTTCGCTTATAACTCGAGAAAAATTGGAGATATTAAGTAAAGTTGGAAAAAAAATCGCAAAACCAAAATTCTCTATACAACATTCACATATTATATTGACGCCTCGTACGAAGAAAGGCACAGTCCAAAACCTCTGCGACGAAGACTAGGTAGCACAATTCAAAACCTCGGACGAAACAAAGTACAACTCGTTGCGCCCGGATGAAGAGTATTTAATGCATCCTTTTAAATAGTACACCTTATATATACGAATAGGAAAAATAAAAATTGCTGCTAACTATTATCAAATTGCTTTCTCAAAGAGAGTTATTTTATTCATTATTGCAATTACCTATCTAATAAATCTAATAAAAGAGCGATCGCGTTGTGCTTCTTTTCGTCCGGATGCCGCGAGTCGTGCTTTTTTTGTCTGAGCGCAGCGAGTTGTGTTTTCTTCGTCCCAGCTCCGTGGGTCGTCCTTTTTTACGTCTGAACGCCTCGAGTTGTGCTAGTTTTTGTAACGGCCTCAGTTGTATTGCTTTTCTTCGTACGGGGCGCCGATATATATATATATATATATATATATATATATATATATATATATATATATATATATATATATATATATATATATATATATATATATATATATATATATATATATATATATATATATATATATATATATATATATATATATATATATATATATATATATATATATATATATATATATATATATATATATATATACACACACATATCCGATTTAGATCAAATTAAACCCAAAGAAACGATATAAAAATAAAACCTCGGATGAGAGAAATACGAGTGGCTCGCGCGCCTCAGTTCGGCTACCCTCGGCTCGTTCCGACCACGAGTCGGCTCTTGTTCTAAGTACAGGCGGGCTGACTGAAAGCTTCGGTAACGAATTTAAAGTTGAGGCTGAAGTTGCAATCAGGATTGAGCGTCGAACAATTTTTCAGGCGTCTTAAGGCGTATTACATAGCCAATGAAACCTGTAATGGAATTAACTTTGAATAAAGATTTTTATTTTTAAGCGCATGGTTTCGTTAGAATGGTTTTTACAAAGTATATTTCTATACCAAAAGTTGACTCGCAAAACATCACAATTTTAAAAAATTGTCACTTTTAAAAAAGATAATAATTTTCACACCAAAGGAACTCATATGGTTACTAGAAAGTATATTTCTAAACAAAAAGCTTACACGCAAGCCATCACACTTCATCAGCAAGGTTTATCGATTATCACTTTTGAAAAAGATTGCCATTTCTACACCGAGGAATCTCAAGAGAATGGTTTCTATAAAGTATATTACTAAACTACTAAACTAAAAGCTTACTCGCAAGCCATCAGATGCCATTTTCAACATTGCCATTTTCACACCCAATGATCTTATGAGAACGGTTTCTATAAAGTATATTTCTAAACTAAAAGCTTACTCGCAAGCCATCACACTTGATCAACAAAATTCAACAATTATCATTTTTAAAAAAGATTATCATTTTCACACCCAATTATATTATGAGACTGGTTTCTATAAAGTATATTTGTAACTAAAACCTTACTCGCAAGCCATCACACTTGATCAACAAGGTTCAACGATTATAACTTTTAAAAAATATTGCCATTTTAACACCCAAGGATCTTATGAGAATGGTTTCTATAAAGTACATTTGTAACTAAAAGCTTACTCGCAAGCCATCACACTCGATCAACAAGGTTCAACGATTATAACTTTTAAAAAATATTGCCATTTTAACACCCAAGGATCTTATGAGAATGGTTTCTATAAAGTACATTTGTAACTAAAAGCTTACTCGCAAGCCATCACACTCGATCAACAAGGTTCAACGATTATCACTTTTAAAAACGATTACCATTTTCACATCCAATGATCTAATGAGAATAGTTTCTATAAAGTATATTTGTAACTAAAAGCTATCCGCAAGCCATCAAACTTGATCAACAAGGTTCAACGATTATCACTTTTAAAAAAGAGTGTCATTTTCACACCTAAGGATCTCATGAGAATGGTTTCTATAAAATATGTTTCTAAAGTAAAAGCTTACTCGCAAGCCATCACACTTGATCAACAAGGTTCAACGACTATCATTTTTAAAAACGATTACCATTTTCACATCCAATGATCGAATGAGAATAGTTTCTATAAAGCATATTTGTAAATAAAAGCTTACTCGCAAGCCATCACACTTGATCAACAAGGTTCAACGATTATCACTTTTAAAAAAGAGTGTCATTTTCACACCCAAGGATCTCATGAGAATGGTTTCTTAAAGTATGTTTCTAAACTAAAAGCTTACTCGCAAGCCATCACTCTTGATCAACAAGGTTCAACGACTATCATTTTTAAAAACGATTACCATTTTCACACCCAATGATCTAATGAGAATAGTTTCTATAAAATATATTTGTAAATAAAAGCTTACTCGCAAGCCATCACACTTCATCAGCAAAGTTTAACGATTATCATTTTTAAAAAAGATTGCTATTTTCACACCCAAGGATCTTATGAGAATGGTTTCTATATAGTATATTTCTAAACTAATAGTACTGTATTTATTGTACACATTTGTAATGGTATTCTTGTAATTTAAAATAAATAGCTATAAAAAAATACTTTATCTGATACGTCAAATATTAATATACTATAAAAAACTAATCAGTCACTATAATGTGAAGCGCACACAGTACATATAGTACTACATGTGATTTATGTTCTTCTATTGTAAATAAAATGTAAACACAAAAACTCTTGCTCGTTAAAGCTTCATCCAAGCCAGAAGTTGTGGACGAGTCTGCTCATGCATCATTTATGAGATTTTAAATATCATTTGTGGATTTTTCTCTAATACAGCATACCTAGAGTACAAAATTATTTTTCACTGAAATTAATAAACGTCACAACTGAACTTGGTGTCTTTTTCCTTTTTACATGCTGTTCTGCTTGTTTCTAGTATTTTCTTCTTGACTATCCACGAAACTATTTTATAATTATTCAACAATCTTGATGGTTGACTGTAAATTTAATGCACGTCCTTATTGTCTTCTTCATGGCTTGTTATCTGTTTTGGATATGAATGAACTCAAGTTCATACTTCTATTAAAACTGTACGATTTTCCGAAATAAAAAAAAATACACACAAAGTATCTATACAAAGATTAATTTATATTTGTTGAAGAATTTTTTGAGTATTTGAATGATTATGCAAAAGTAGTTTATTGCTTTGAGAATTATTCAAATACACAATAAAATTTAAATAATAAGTAATACTTATCTAATTTTCTCTCGTTGCTAAAACGTATTTCTGAAAATTATTACTTAATGTCGACATATCTTCCGCACGATTTCTCTAAATTGGATTTTGAATTAAGCTAATATAACCTGCATACGCCTATTTTCAGAATGCTCCGTCCCAATTTGCCCCGTAAGCCCCAGGCGCCGCCGACAGTGGCGTCGGCGCACCGCTCTCTATGGCAGTCACTAGATCTAGTGGAAATCACTAGAAATCTAGTGGCTGCCATCGTCGGCCATGTTGAAAGGATCTTTCTCACAGCGCTGGCCTCGAGTCTCATCAGCGCACACCGATATACACACACATGCGCGCACGCACACGAGCCGTCCGTTACACCCCCCATCCAGACGCGAACTATCTCTCGGAGAGTCTGCTCTGCTATCTCGCGATCAGCATCTTCAACGGCGACACGAGACTTCTTGAACAGGGGTAAGGTGTGTGCGCGAAATAATAAGGAAGACAGGTTAAAAGACTGACGCTCTCGCACGCCGCTGCGCGCGAGTCGACCGCGGTGAGGCATCTCGATGCGACCTCGGCTCCTGTCGCTTCGCGGAACCTTTCGGTCGGCCCCGGGGTTTTCCCGTCCCGGAGTTCACCTTCGCTGTCGCGCGCGTTTTACCGGGAATCGCGCGAACCACGACGCGAACCGTTTTACGCGGACGTCCCCGAGGACGTCTTTCGACGGGACGCGCATCGCTCGGCGGCGCTCCGCCGGCCTCCGGTGGGTCGCTCATCACCGGGACGCTTACGTCTTCCCTCGGCGGTTGCGGATCCTCGACGTCGTCGACTTCTTCGCCCGTTTCGTCGCTGCTTTCTCCGTCGTAAGGCTTGAGGTGAGAAACATGCAGGATCTCCTCGCTCGCATCCTTCTCGTCTCTTACTCTTACCGTATTGGAGCCTGTTATCTCGATCACCTTCAGTGGACCGGCGTACTTCGCCGCGAACTTCGCCGATATTCCTTGCGCTGTCGAGGAGAGGACTCTGTTCCTTTTCATGACGAAGTCTCCTATCTCGTAGGATACTTCTCTTCGGTGCGCGTTGTAGTATGCAGCTTGTCGCCGGTGCTCGTCGGCAGTTTGTGCGACAGCCCTCTTACGCAGAATATCCATCTCATGCAGGCGCTCCGCCCACGTATCCACAGCCTCGCGCTCTCGTTGCTCAAGGGCCTCGCGCTCTTGCTCGCGTATTATTTCACGCATCCTGTTTTCAATTCCCTATTCGGTGGCACGGTGAAGAATACCGCCGGCCTCCGCGGTCGCGAGTACGTAGTACTGGCGTGATAACTGAGCAGCTGGGGCAGCACGCTCGAGAGAGAGCGCGACGACGAAGTCGCGCGTTGTAACGGAGCGAAAAGGCGCGGCTGCTGCTGAAAGCAGCCGACGGCGAGCAACAGCACGGAGCTGACGGGTCGCTAAGCATCGAGGGTTGGCACGAGTAAGTGCTCGCGCCTGTCAATTGCTGCGCCGTTCATCGGCAAGTCCCCGTTGAGATATAGCGCATCGAGGACAGCTTTTAGCCCGTTACAAATAATAAAATAAGAACATAATATTAATATAATTAATTCTAATATGATCATAATAAATTCTTGTAAGATTAAAATATTGCTTATTATTATTTTTTTTTTTTTAATTTTACCGTCCAATTTGATAGCTAAACATATTGTGTTTTTTGAAATACTACTACTTCTAACCATTACCTTAAAATAATTAAAACGTGTTATTTATATTTTAATTTCGGATTGTCGGGCCTTTAATTCAAGAGCCAATCATAGATCACTTCTTCTAGTGATTAGTTTTTCTTTTTCTTTTTTTTAAGAAGGAATGTATATATTATCCTAACAAGAGTATGCTGATGAATGTGTGTGAAATTGATTATTTGAAAAATGAGTGTCTGTATCATTATATTTTATTCCACATAAGCTATAAAAAAAAAAGATAGAAAATACTGAGAGCCCCAACCAACGCTCACAGCTATGAGGAAGAACCATATATTTTCCCCTCTAAATTTTCTCTCTTTTATACTTTATTTATGAGTTTATTTATTATAAAATTTTATGTTACATTACTTTACACTACTTTACATTAAATTTTTTTTTTAATTTTTATAATTATTACGTATACATAGAATGTAATAATTCCTGTGTGAGCGTATT
This sequence comes from Torymus aiolomorphi, assembly GCA_036365515.1. Taxonomy (NCBI): domain Eukaryota; kingdom Metazoa; phylum Arthropoda; class Insecta; order Hymenoptera; family Torymidae; genus Torymus; species Torymus aiolomorphi. The sequence goes on along the minus strand of CM070876.1, from coordinate 152,782,378 downwards.
ACTTCCTCGAGGCATTGATGCAACACCCAAACAGCACTCCTCTTGATGATCGCAGACATCCTTATTTTTCCAGGATACGTTAGGTGAATCGTGGGTGTAAACATTTTCTAGCAGTCACCATCTCAACGAATCTGCATTCTTTGCGGCGCAGTTTGGTTTTGGACAATTTGAATGGTGTGGACATCTTATTTTTTCATCTTTATGGATTTTTTTGAGCGCCGGGCATCCATAATTCTCAATATTATTTACTAGTCTAAGAAAAAAAAATATTTAAAAATGTAATTAATGAAAAATTATATAATATACTTACTTTCTAATATTTACTTTCCGGGGACCATTTCCTCAATTCATCGTTTTTTCTCAAGTCCTTTTACATGGATTTTTGTAGCGTTCTTGAGTTTACCTTGTAAAATACCTATAAGCCATCTGTATGGAAACATGCCAGACTCCCACGCCATTCCATGATAGTTTTTAGTGAGCCATTCGTTTACTCTCTTTTCTTCATCCAGAAGTTTTTTCCACTGACAAGGCAGCTGGAAATGGTACACCGATGGGACAGAGTTTTCTGAGAGCTGGAGGATAGCCAACTCCTTCACCATGAATAAGTTGGAAGATCTCTTGAATCCCTGGACGTCTACGATGTACTCCATTTCCATAGCTCTTATTCTGGTAGTAGTGTACTCGAAGTGGAGCGCTCGATGAATGTGCCGCTGTCTCTGCTGCACCGCTTCTTATAGCCGTGGCTGCTTCCCCAACTCCTTCATTTACCACCACCGCTGCTGTTCTGGAAGGTTCTCTCCCCTCTCTGAAAATTCTCGAGCTCGAAGAGGGCTATAAGAGGAGCTGCTGTACCCGCTTGGCCTCATTCACTCATCCGGCCAAACACCAGGAGGACCTGCAGAGAGAGCCGTCCACCGGGAGGAGTTTATGGCTGAGGTGTCCAGGACTTGCTGCTCCTGCTGCTGCTACTGGCTGACAACGGAGCGCTCGACGAATGTGCCGCTGTCTCTGCTGCACCGCTTCTTATAGCCGTGACTGCTTCCCCCACTTCTTCATTTACCACCACCGCTACTGCTCTGGAAGCTTCCCTTCCCCTCTCCGAACATTCTCGAGCTCGGAGAGGCCTATATAAGAGGAGCCGCTCTGCCCGCTCGGTCTCATTCACTCAATCATCGGTCAAGGAAGAGAGACACCAACCAGGAGGACCTGCGGGAGCCGATAACTTTAGGACTTGCTGGCAACGACGGAGCTGTTCAGAAAATGTGGCTGTTATCCATCTGGAAGTTTTACTGACTATCAACGACTGCGCTATATCGGCTATCTGAGAGTTGTTGGTGGTCGAGTGAGCTGGAAGCTTGAGCAGGTAGTATTTATAGGTAATATTGTTTTCTCTGGAAGGTTCTCTCCCTACTCCATTCGAATCTTCTCAACCTCGGAAAGGATTATAAAAGAGTTGTGCTGCCTACTCAACCACATTCGCCTGTCTTTAACTCTAAGAGTCAACATGGAAGTTATTGTGAGTGTCTAGGGATATTATACATCACCGGACAAGATGTTTGTCCCCAAGGAGATAGCCATTCTCGAAGTCGCTGACAATTCCACACCAATAATTCTTCACCTTAAACCTCCTTATCGTTTAACAGAAACGGAGCGGATAATCGCAAAGATGTTTGAAGAAACGGTTCATGGAATACCATGGAACTCAGGCAGCATCTCATCTAAATACATCTTCCTTTTGATAAGAAGCAGCATATTGGCTGATGCGAAAATCATTTATGTTCATGGAACGGTTACTTACCATTGGTTAATGTTATTTTTCCCCCTTAAGTAAGTAATATATATATAAGTTAACTTCTTTCTGCTGGAAACTGGAATTATGATTTATAGATTCATCTCTAATTTGGGAAATAAATGCCAAGACCCGGATGTACCAAAGGATATTTTGAAAGAAATAGATGTCTCCTGTACAATACATAAGAATCATGTCAATTCAGCATGTGCAGTGAGAAAGGTTATGGCTCTCCGCAAATGGCTCCTCGAGCATCCACGAGGGTATAGTAAACCACTTTCCCTTTGGGGTGATAATATTATTGAAAATCGTGAAGAATATTATTATTTTGAGGAATAAAATTAGGGGAGGTGATACAAAAAAAATTTTTTTAAATAAAAAAATAAAAAATAAAAAATAAAAAAAAATAAAAAAGACAGAGAAAACAATGGAGAGGAAAATTTTCTAGATAGTCGGTGGATGTTCCTCACAGGTCGGGAGCGGTGGTTGGGGCTCCCACCATTCTCTCTCTTTTTTTTAAATATCAGTTTCTATTCGACAATAATTGGTCACTGTGCTTCTAGAAGTCTTCCTTACATCTTAAAGTTCTTGGAATACCCCCCCACCAACACCACCACCACCACCTTTCCTCCACTACCAGGATTGGAATATAAGGAAGCTGCGATCGCAGGATTGATCATTCCAGCGAGACGCATCGAGTGAGAACAACCTACTATTGAGAGATCAGCATATAAGAAGATCATCGTTTCAGCTAGCCATCATTTGGGACTTCATCTCATCGTGGAGCTACATCACTTCATTCAGAAAGGATGGCGCAACTAAACATTTTCGGTGAGAATATCAAGTGTTTATGGAAATCTTTAGAGTATGCAAAGAATGGTATTGCAGTCACTAGTGATATACAGCTATGGTTTGACATGTGTGTTGGCCTTATTGAAGAGCTACAGAAGATAATCTTTTCAGGAACGCTCACTAGAGCTCAGAAGAAGAGGAGTCAAACTTTTATTACACACTTGCTCTGCATTCAAAATAAATTACGAGATTTTCTTAAGACAGGTGGAGAATTAAGACAAAACCCATCAGCAGTGAGTGAAACTAGTGTAAAATGGGATGATGTGTTTTCGGCGTTTGAGAGACGAATAAAATCAGGCGTGATAACAAATCTGGGGCATTTAGACATCGTCTCATTCATGAAGGATGCTCAAGCTGTCTTCAAGTCAAAGATTGAATCATCCCTCAAGGAGTATAACGCGCTCAAGGTGAATGCTGAACTTGCTGCGGAATATGTGATACAAAAAGGTGACTCGGCAAGTGCTGAAGTAAAATACTTTAATACAGAGAATGTACCTATTTACAAAATTACGGATTTGAAGGAATGTTTTGAACTAAATATCATGCAAGTTATTCAGCGAGAGATGGAAGAATTCGCGGAAAGAGATTCGGGGTGGAGTTTACGTCAGATTTTAAGTCTTACGATAAATATTAATAAGTTTGAGCCGATGAAGGGTAGTTCTTATATACCACTTCCTAAAGAAATTCTTATAAAAAAGGCATGTATAAATGTTCAAAACGAAGATAATCAATGCTTCAAGTGGTCTATATTAGCTGCACTACATCCTCAAAAATGTAATTCAAAGCGAGTTAGTCTGTATAAAAAATTCGAAAATGAACTTAACTTTGACGGAATAGAGTTTCCTGTTACACTAAAACAAATAAGTAAATTTGAGAAACAAAATCATGTTTCTGTTAATGTTTATATTTTAAATATGTACAACAGTAAATTTCGGGCTAATCCGTGTTATGTAACATCATTAAAGAAAAATGTGCATGTTAATTTACTTCTTGTACAAGACTATTACATAGACGAGAATGATGAAGAAAATAAGGAGGTTAGCAATGAAAACAGTTCAGCTCCAAAACTTCACTATGTTTGGATAAAAAACTTATCGCGCTTGGTGAGAAGTCAGTTAACATCCGTTAATCAACAGTGTTTCATCTGTGACCGATGTTTACATTTTTTTTAAACAAATGAGAAGTTATTGAAGCATGAAATCGACTGCAGTCAACTTAATAAATGTAAGGCCGAATCCATCTCAAATCAGACAGCCCGCGTATGCCTATTTCACCTATCATGTTGAAATAAAAATATTTATGTTCTACTCGAAAAAATATTTTACACGTGTTTTTTTATTTTTTTGTTTCATCAAAATTTCATGCGTTCAGCGATACCGAAAAATTCCGAGAAAATTCTTTCATTGAGAAAAAAAATTTTCAATGTGATTTTCAGACTGCTATTGTTTCAGCAGTTTTTCAAGCTTTTAAACGTGTAACACATAATTTCACTCAGTTTTGAGCCCTCTTTAACGGCCTTAATGTCATTTTCAAAAAAAAATAAAAAATCCACGAGCTATGCACTTTTTACTGAAAAATTCATTTTTTAGAGAAGTGCCTTTTTCTCGAAAACCCCATGTTTTTTTTGCACAATTTTTGTTGTCGTGATAGAGGACGGTAATGTCTAGCTAGACGTATTTGTGAGATTCGGTACTTTTTTCCTGGGATAGCGATCACTAATGAGATAACACACAAACAAATTTTTCACGCTTAACGCTTATATATAGTCAATGATATTAGAGTCAATGTAAAGGTATTTATCTTTGTGCGTATGTAATATACATGTACGTGCGCCTACTTATAGGAGTATATGTAATAGTACATTTGTCTGCTAGATGGATATGGTTTGACTTAACATTTACAAAGAAAAGTTCGGTTTCTGCTATATATCACACATCTCGTCTTATTTAAAACCATCATCTTTTGGAAAATTATTACATATTTACACCTTATCAACTCAACTACGATGTCTCAATATTACTCAACAGAGAGAATCAAATGTGCAGACTTTTTAGACAAACACAAACAAATTATTTACAAATCTAGTTCCGTACGTTTAAAACAACTTGAGAATCTTGCTCATCCATTGAAGCACCTCTATCCTCATTTACCTTTGACACCTTCTACATATCTGTGTCAACATTGTTACAATCGTGCTTTAGAATTGGTGAGTAGTACTGACAATGAATTTATAACGGATAATGAAGTTACCGATAACGTAGTTGATAGAGATGAAGATTTTTTACCAAGTACTCCAGAACGCATTGAAGAATTTAATAATGAAATAAGTACATCTTTCTTAGGTTCTGTATCGCCTCTTAAAAGAAAAAATCTTATACATGAAAAATCAATTGAAAATTACGTAACAAAGAAGAAAAATAATACTTTCAACATTGTCTAATACCCTTGATGTGAAGTTGAACAATGTTTATGACGTTTCTATAACAGCAAATGAATCAACTGTATGCCATTGTACAGAATGGATACAAAATCTTGGTCTAGCCTTGCAAAAGTGTTCTACGGTATCAGAAAAAATAAAAATTCTGACTTTGCTACCTTCATCCTTTACAAAACATGAAATTTTATCTTTATTTCCAGAAATAACAATGTATATGATCAACAAATCGAGAAATCTTGTTAAAGAAAAAGGAATTTATTCAGAACCAGATGCATATTCAGGCCATCCGATTGATGAAAACATGGAAAAAATTGTTATGGAATATTATTTAAATGATGATTTTAATTGTTCAAGACAAAGTCCTAATAAATGTGACGTTGTTACAATTAAAGTTAACAATAAAAAAGAGAAAAAAGTTAAGCGTTTTCTTACTCGAAGTTTAAAAGAGACGTATAAAGTATTTAAAAATGATTATCCAGAATTGAGAATTGGAAAATCGAAATTTTATAGTTTGCGACCAAAGTATGTCTTACTTAGCCCCATCAAAGAAGTTTGTCTCTGTATCTATTGCGCAAATTATGATTTATTTCTTACGAGCTTAATTAATTTTAGAGGGAGTAACGTCACAGAGTTGGATGAAAGTCGGTCACAAATAATAAATGCAACAATGTGTTCTGAGCCATCTGATTTATGTTATTTACAAGAATGTAAACTATGTCCAGGGATTAAGGGAATAAGTTTCATGTTTTAAAACTGCAAGATGTAGAAGGCACAGAAGAAATTACATATGCTTTGTGGGATAATGGAAACCTGATTAAAAAGACACTATCAATTTCTGCTTTTAAAGATGAACTTTCGGTTTGGACCATGAGGGTTAGTACTCACATGTATGTAAAAAATATACAACGCAAAGCTATAAAAACAGAAAGAGAAAGAGCTAAAAAAGACTCACATCATTTAGTTCTTCAAATAGACTTCGCTGAAAACTGGGCTGTGATTCATAATAAAGCTGTTCAAGGAAATCATTGGGTTAATGATCAAATTTCTATTTTCACAGCAGTCTCTTATCAAGGGGATTCGACACAAAGTTTCGCAGTTATAAGTGATGACCGAAAACATGATTCAGCGTATGCTTTGCTAGCAGTACAAAAAATTATAAAATTCTTGAAAGAAAATTGTTGTGATTCAATTGAAAAAATTACCATCGTATCAGACGGCGCTGCGAGTCACTTTAAAAATCGCTTTCAATTAGATGAACTAAAACGAGCACCGTGTGATATAAAATGGTTGTTCTCTGCTACTGGGCACGGCAAAGGAGCTGTAGATGGTGTGGGTGGACTTATAAAGCATTATGCTACTTCGCATAATCTTCGAGAGCCCCTTGAAGAAGCTATTCAAAACGCAAATGATTTTGCAATACATATTCAAAAATATACTGATGCTATTAAAATAATACATTTACAAGATGCTGAAATAGAACAATTCAGAAAAGAAAAAAATATTGATTGGCTTACAACTCCAAAGTATCCTGGAATTCAAAAAACTCATATATGGGTTAAAAAACATGTGACGATAAAATACATTGTTTGACAGCAAAGACCGCTGATCGTCCGCTTACTGAATTAAGAACAATGAAGCAGAAAAACAAAGGTAGTAAAATAGGTATACAAATGAAAAAAGGTATAAAAATAAAAAATCAAAAAGACGCAAATAACAAATAAATACATAGTTATGTGTACCTGTATATTACATACACACAAAGACAAATACCTTTACATTGACTCTAATATCATTGACTATATATAAGCATTAGGCGTGAAAAATTTGTTTGTGTGTTATCTCATTAGTGATCGCTATCCCAGGGAAAAAGTACCGAATCTCACAAATACGTCTAGCTAGGCATTACCGTCCTCTATCACGACAACAAAAATTGTGCAAAAAAAACATGGGGTTTTCGAGAAAAAGGCACTTCCCTAAAAAATGAATTTTTCAGTAAAAAGTGCATAGCTCGTGGATTTTTTATTTTTTTGAAAATGACATTAAGGCCGTTAAAGAGGGCTCAAAACTGAGTGAAATTGTGTGTTACACGTTTAAAAGCTCGAAAAACTGCTGAAACAATAGCAGTCTGAAAATCACATTGAAAATTTTTTTTCTCAATGAAAGAATTTTCTCGGAATTTTTCGGCATCGCTGAACGCATGAAATTTTGATGAAACAAAAAAATAAAAAAACACGTGTAAAATATTTTTTCGAGTAGAACATAAATATTTTTATTTCAACATGATAGGTGAAATAGGCATACGCGGGCTGTCTGATTTGAGATGGATTCGGCCGTAAGGCAAAAGCTGTATGTAATAATGGGTCGGTTTACTCCTAGAGTCAATGTATCCAACTTTTCTCGCGAAGAATAAGTTCGGTACAAAAGATAGACACTTGGAATTAAGATTCCAAAAGTCTTTGCAGTCAACTCTCCTTGAAAGGCGAAGTTGAACTGTAGATAGAAGATGAACGCAATGCGTTCGAGCAAGTAGGTAAGGGGTAACGGTAAATAATACGAGAGCTTCTCGTATTATTAGCAAAGTAAGCAAAGCAAGTAAAAGTAGTAAGTAGAGGAGACTGTATGTTTTAATGTCTCCCCGAGTGAAAGTCGCGTGCCTATACTTATACACTCGGGGTGATGTTTTTCATTGCGGGTAGCGATTTGGCGCTTGCCATCTAGCGGACACTTGCGGCACTATACAATTCCGAACATATTATATCGCTAGATGATGAAAATTTACGAATAATTTTAATTGTTGATCAAATAGATGCGTTCAAATTTTCATGCTCATACTTCTTTGGTAAGAGTTTAGTGTCAAAAATTTTCAAAAACACTGTAACGCGAAATCCACGACTTGACAAGATGATTGAGTCACATCGTAAAAATACCTTGGTATGAAATCTCTAAAGGCAAAAGGTAGAAAGTGAAAAGACGAAATAAAAGTATGTCTACAGAATCGTGAACTTCGTGAGCGATTATATTAGTTATCGGTTTAGATTGTTATATCAATTGTTTAAAATTACATATCTGAATTTATGACTACGTTTGGGTGTATAAATGTACATTAACTTTAGCATATCTGGTACCTTTCTATTTCGATCACTTCAATGTTACTTGCCGTTGCAATTATTGCTTCCTCATAGAGGAAGCTTTGTAATAGTAAAATTTTAATTTTCTTTAAATTGCTCTAGAAACATGAATAAAGGTGTTAGAAGTTTGTGTCACATGATTTTAGAAAATGTCTGTATGGATGCGCGCCCGTGTGTGTGTGTGTGTGTGTGTGTGTGTGTGTGTGTGTGTGTGTGTGTGTGTGTGTGTGTGTGTGCGCATGTGTATACCGCTTTATTTTCGGATCTACGCGGTCGATTTTAACCGGACGGATTTCATTTTTTTTTGTTTTTTGATTCCGAATTCGGGAAAAAAATAATTTTGTACGACTAACTTATTCGTTTTTGTTTTATGTCGAATTTTTCATTTTCGAAAAATTTAATTTTGATTTTTTTTAATGATTGGATTTAAATTTTGTAATCGGATGGGTAGCGTTCGAAAGAGCATAAAAAACCTATATTTAAAAAGAAAAAGAAATTTCTCTAGCTATCACGGTTATTTTGTTATTAACAAAAACGTGTTTTTTTTTAAATGCTTATAACTCCCAAACTAAATGGTCAATTTTTTTGAGAAAAATCATGATAATGGAGATTATGAATAGCTATAACCTGTATAAAATTGAATCCATTCTGTTGATTAGTTTTTGAGAAAAAAATTAAAAAATGAAAAAAAACGTGTTTTAGGTGGCGACAATTTACGGGAGTAAACTTGTGTTAATCGCTTCAAAATTCCTTGTAGAGGTAGATTTTTGGTTGCCACCTGCACCTTTCTTTGGGATAGATGATTGGTTCATAAATTCCAGAGATTTTTGAGGTTAAAATTTTTGTAACCTCTTTTTCGAATCGTAATTTCTCGAGAACGGCTGTATGTATCAGAATGGGATAGGTAGCATTTAAAAGAGAATTAAAATACCTATATTTTCTAAAAAAAAAAAGTTTCTAGCTATCACGGTTCTTTGGTTATTAACAAAAACGTAAAACATGAAAAATGAAAAAAATGAGTTTTGTATGTCCAACGATTCCGTAGGGAAAACTGTCGTAATTTCTTCAAAATTCCTTGTGGAGGTAGATTTTGGATAGCTCTTGGTCGAGTTCTTTGGGCAAAATAATTGGTCCATAAATTTCAGAGATATTTGAGGTTAAAATTTTTTAAACTTTTTTTAAATCGTAATTTCTCGAGAACGGTTCTATGAATCAGCTACAGATTTCTAGCCAATTTTGTATGTGATATAGATATTATGTATGTGAATTTTCATCAAGATCGTACGATTACTTTTTGATATTCAAAATTTTCCTATTTTACAAAGTTATTTTATTTGTCGCCTGATAACTAGAGAAAACTTGTTTTAATTTTTTTTTAATTTGTCGGAGATGTAGAGTGTATATTATTTATTATATGCGTTTTTAGAGTAAAAGAATTCGTTTATGAATTTCAGAGATATTCGAGGTTAAAACTGATTTAGCCTTCTTTTCAAATCGTAATTTTTTGGATATATCTATACTAGAAAATGTAAATAACACGTGGTACGCGTACGTGTTGTTCACTTGCTTCTGTTTTTTATTGAGGGTAATTTACAGCGCGATCAAGTTTTAACCACTTATTATACTCATTGAAGAATATATTTGGTTGAAATTTCAAAAGATTATCTTTATTTTTTACTCAAAATATCGAAATTTTTTGTATAGAACATTGAGAAACGATTGAAGAACGTTAAGAAAATCAACCAATAGTCCTAAAATTTGGGAGAGATATATTTTTTTTATATATTCAAACTGAATTCGTTGCCCAATAAAATCGAACTATTACGACAAGAGATATTTGAGGTTTAAAATAAAACTAATTGAACATGTGATAATATTTTGAAAAAATTGATTTATAAAAATATCGGGTTGTCGCACGAGAAAAAAAGTAACAAGAATGAATTTTCGAAAAATATATATTAATTTATTACGAATATTCATAAAGAAAATTGGGTATGATACGATTAATTATTGTTATAAAAAATTTAAAAAAAATTGAATAAATACATTATTTTGAGGAAGCTAAGTGTCAATGTATTGGCAGCGGTTTTTGGAAAGAACCATTGCTTATAGCACAGCTTTTTTCTAATGATTGCTACGCGTGAGAAGAGTATATGTCATGTACGTACGATTGTCTGTGAAATGTAATGTGCGGGTGCACTATTTTTTCCTTGACGTTCGACATGCATGACAGTCGACTCAACATTGAGTGACAAATTAAGAAAATTTGTTAGGCATAGAAAATCTAAGTGCAAAATTATAAAATGATGTAAAATCTAAAGAATTGAAGTAATTAGGCATAAGACAGTAGTAATCGTCCTCAAATTTAAGTTTCGGTTTTCAGAATTGAAGAAACAAAATTATGTCTATAGAATCGTAAATGTCGTAAACAATATTACTAGTTTTCGGTTTAGTTTGTGTTATATCAATTATTTAAAATTGAGTATTTGAATTTATGACTACGTTTGGGTATATAAATGTACATTAACTTTTGCATATCTGGTACCTTTCTATTTTGGTCACTTCAATGTTACTTGCCGTTGCAATTATTTGGAAAGAACCAGTGCTTATAGCACAGCTTTTTTCTAATGATTGCTACGCGTGAGAATATGTCATGTATACGATTGTCTGTGAAATGTAATGTGCGGGTGCACTACTTTTTCTTTGACGTTCGACATGCATGACAGTTGACTCAACATTGAGTGACAAATTAAGAAAATTCGTTAGGCATTCAAAACTTAAATGAAAAACCATAGAATGTTGTAAATACCAAAAATCATAATTATCAAGCCTAAGTCAGTACTAATCGTCCTAAAATTTGAGTAGCCATTTTCCAGAATTTAAGAAACACGAGTATGCCTACTGGATCGTGAATTTCGTGAAAAATTTTACTAGTGTTGTTGGGTTTAGTTTATTATACCAATTGTTTAAAATTGTCTTGAGTATCTGAATGTGTGAGTTCGTTTGGATATATATATATTAACTTTTTCATATCTGGTACCATTCTACTTTGATCACTTTGATGTCATTTGCCGTTTCGATTATTTGGGAAAAGTCATTGCTGAATTTTGACTGTCATATAAAATTACGAAAAGTAGAATAGAGTTTTCAAAACTTGCATAAAAATGTAGAGTAATCATGAAGTAATTAATCTTGATGACGATCAGGTTTATCATCGATTCTTTAATTCTTAAAATAAAGTCATGTTTTACAATTGGTTCTTAATAAAAATTATTTCAATTTTGTCATTTTAACGCCAATTTTTTGATACACTTTTTATTTTTATTAGGTATTAATATAACTCTTAATTTTTTATAGAGTGCTGCCTATGCAGTACGAGAGAAGAGGTGAACAAGCTGCGGCCTAGCTCTCACCGTATTTGCTTGACCCGTGTACGGTCGTTAATAAGCAGAAGTTGCCCACTATACAGAGCGTACATAATATCCTATCAAAGGCCCGATGTAATGGGAAATGAAAGATGGAACGCTGGGATCCCAGAACAACTGGAACGTGAGTTCCATCGGCAGCTTCTACGGGACAATGGATTTGTCCCGTAGAAGCACATGCCGAAGCTAAATAATAAGTACATGTACAAAACGCTTGGATTTTATTTTTATATTTGTATTTAATTATATATTTGTATTATTCCTGAATTTAAATCACATATTTGTATTCTTTATTGAATGTATGATTATGTCTATATTTTATATTTGTTATAGTATCACTATTATTAATAAATAATGTTATATCAATATAATGTAAAATTAATATTAATGTATTTCTCCAGTCTATGTACAGGTAGCTGCGTCTACCTATAGAATTACACACATCTAATTAATCTGGATAAATAAATAAATAAAATAATTGTCATATACTATGATTTCTTTTCGCAATTTTTCGGGGTGAAAGGGGGTTGTTGGAGGTTTTTCGCGCTATTTTTGTTTTCAAGTTGGTTCCAGTCACTTTTCTTTTCTGATTTTTAATAAAGCATTTGTAATGTATAAATATTATAAAATATGATTCGTTCCTAATTTATCTTATAAATAGTGTGAAACTCAATCAAGAAGAAAGAAAGTTATGAGTAGGTTATAATTTATTTTTTTTATAAATTTCATTGAATAACGATTTCTTAATGAAATGTATAAAATAATTGAATTGTTGGTAATATTCTTTTGTTTATATCGATTTATGCAAAAAGATCCCAATTTTTTGCGATGCTAAAATAAAGAAAATATAATTGATGCATCCAATTTTTTTTTAATATGCGATATGAACAAACTTTATAAACAGCCTTTGTACATGTAACAGCCTGAACATGATATTTCTCTATAAATTAGAGTTCTTTGTATGCCAAGAATATATGGTATACATTTCACGTAGGATAAAATTATAATTAAAACTTTTCACCAACTTAATATGAACTCATCAGAAATATAAAGTTTTTTACTTATTTATTAATATAGTTTTTTCAAGTTTTTTTAACAAAAATTAATTTTTAAACTTTTTACAAATCAGCACTGGAAACATTACGACTTACTACGATTAGAATCCCCGGTGTTCACAATTACATCAACTCTTTCTCCCTCTCTCAACGAAAGAATAGCAAAGGAGATTTGACGCTGCAGAAATCCAGCCGAAGACGCGGAAAAGGGACAGACCGAAAGAGTGATTCCACAGAAGGTGAAGATAGGCCAACTGCGGAAGGTAGGGGAGGGGGAGAAGAGAAAGGAAAGATTTCTTTCATCAGAAAATAATTAAGCTTTTCTATGGAGATGATGGATTCGGCGCTCGCTCGCTCAGTCAACGTCAGAGGTCGACAATGGATTCGATGGATGGAGTTCTCCTTTATTTAAAGTAGCATTGTGTGTCCTCGCTCTCTCTCACTCTCGCTCTTTCTCTCTCCCACCCACGCGCGGTCTCTTTTTTTAGCACCCGCCGTGGCTCCTTCCTTCGCCCCCCTCGATCGCCGAGAGGATCAGTCAGACGTACGCAGTGGCGCTACAGCCGAAACCTTGGTAGAGAGAAAGAGATAGAGAGAGGGGAGCACAGGCTAATGAAAAAAATCTGCCCCGTCATTCAGAGCTAACCGGGGAAGCGCGGAGTCGAGTTTTACTTGACGTTTTAAATATTTTTGAAGATGGAGTAGCTGGACTTCTTTCCTTCGTTACGCTAGAGAATGGAGATTATATCTAGTTCAAATTAGATTGACTAAATCGAAGGTTATGCTCCACTAAGATTTCAGAGTATAAAAAGCTTTTCTGCTGCATTTATTGTTTGCATTATAATTTAGTATACCTATTAACTCAATTTGTTTTTGTAGTATACTGATTCTTTTGTTTAGGCTTTTTTGCAAAAATATATTGACAGTATATTTTTAGTTCTTAAATGTAAAAATTGTATTGAAAATGTATTATTTTGTACGAATTCTATTTAGAAATTTTCGTTATTCGTACATGGCATTACTTTTATCTTCACTTTCATAATGACTTGTCCAACCATACTCATGCTTACTCTGAATATTTATTAATTGGTTCCCGTTGTAGGTCAATTATTCAACAATATCTTACATATCTTCAGTGACGAAAATAAAGAAACACAGTAAAAAAAAATTTTTTAAATTCTAAATCAATCTTAACCGCAGTATACGTTTCAGATTCAGACAATTAAAGCTCCCTTCAGTCCCCTTCAAGTTTCTAATCAAATAAATTAGAAAAACAACTGCGAGGCCCCATATCAAATACCAAAAATAACTCCGTCCATTACCCACCAATGCCTTGCGCACCATCGACGCTACAGCGATAACGAAAGCTTCAAAACCCCTTCAAACTTGCGGACAATCACGAATTCCCCGCGGCAATTGCCGCGGTTCTTCACCGCCGCGGAGTGGGAGTGTAAGGGCGCCGTTTAGCGGCGCATTGTCGCCTGCGAATGAGGCGGAGGCGCGCGCATTTAAAAAAGAAGAGGAAGAGAGGCGCGCGAAGGGAGCGATATTCTTCTCGCCAACCCCTTTGGCGAAGTCGCAGCAGCAACTATGGCTGCTGGTATTATTCCGAACCATTTGTCACCTCGGGCAGAGGAGAGAGTGAACGGAGGAACCCCTTCCGCTTCTCGATTCTGTGTCTGTTGCCTGTGTCCCGGCTCTTCAGTGAGAATTCTCTCCTCTTCTCAGCTCTCCGGTTGCGCGCTTTTTGTTATACTTTCTTATTCTCTCGCACTGCTGTAGTTTGTTTCCTTTTCGTTCGTTACGTTTTATTATTCGCTTTCACATGCTGATTTTTCCAGATTCTTCGGTAATATCAACCTCTTTTTACTTGTATTCTATCTTGGCGTTTCACTTGTATTTTTCTATTGCTTCCTCCTAGAAGAAGCTTTGTGATAGTAATTTTTTGAGTTGTTGTAAAAACATGTTATAAGTGTTATTGGAGGTGTTAGGAACCAAAATACATGATTTTTGAAAAATGTCTGTATAGATGTGTGTGTGTGTGTGTGTGTGTGTGTGTGTGCATGTGCGTGTGTGTGTGTGTGTGTGTGTGTGTGTGTGTGTGTGTGTGTGTGTCTGTATAGCTGGATCTCAGCTTCTACTCGATCGATTTTAATCAGACAGGTCTCATTTTTTTTGTTTTTTTTTTGTGTGATGGCGGGTCAAAAATCGGGTTTCGATTGGGCTGATTCGTTTTTGTTTTATTTCGAATTTTCGATTTTCTCAAAATTTATTTTTGATTTTTTTTAATAATCGGATTTAAATTTTTGAATCGGATGGGTAGCATTCGAAAGAGCGTAAAAAACCTATAATTAAAAAAAAATTCTCTAGCTATCACGGTTCTCTTGTTATTGATAAAAATGTGTTTTTTTTTAAAGTCTGTAACTCACAAACTAAACGGTCCATTTTTTTGAGAAAAATCACGATAATGCACAATATAAATAGCTATAATCTGTAAAAATTTGAATCCATTTCTTTGGTTAGTTTTTGAGAAAAAAATTGAAAAATGAAAAAAACGCTTTCTCTATGCCCGACGTTTACGGAAGTAAAATTGACTTAATCGCTTCAAAATTCCTTGTAGTTTTTTTAAACTTTTTTTCAAATCGTAATTTCTCGAGAACGGCTCTATGTATCTGGATCGGATGGGTAGCATTCAAAAGATAATTAAAATACCTATATTTAAAAAAAAAATTATTCCTAGCTTGTAGCGGTTCGTTTGCTATTAACAAAAACAAAAACCTGCTTTTTTTAAAAAAAGGTTATCAACAGATGTACCTGAATTTATTATGGACATTTCAAACAAATCTCATCTTTTAAATTTTGTTATAAAACACCAAATAATTACAAAAATAAGTTGCTCTATTTGTAAATATGCAAAAACAGAAACTACGGATAACATAATTATCACATTAGCGATACCACAAGTAAATCAATCCCAATCCCTACAAAACATAATTAATTATAATTTAAATAATTGGACAACATTAGATTCTGAATGCAATAAATGTAAAGTGAAAATGCAACAAAAAATTAATGTGAAAATTGAAGAAAAAAAAAATTTAATTTTACAATTACTATTATTTACAATGAATGAATCAAACAATATAGTCAAACTGAATAACTGTAAAATAACAAATATTTCTACCACGAATGTAAATATTGATGACAAAATATATAAAGTTTCGAATGCAATATTCCATCATGGTAATAGCATTGATGAAGGACATTATACAAATATGTTACGAAAAAAATAATAAATGGATAAAAGTAGATGATTTAAAGGTAAAAGAACAAAGTTGGCCCAAATACAGTAAAGATTTATATGTTATTTTCCTAGAAGAGACATGATAATATATTCTTGAATTATTTATTATTTTTTTCACTAATAATAAAATAAATGAAAGCAAAAGTGGATTAGGCCTTTTTGCATAATATTATTTTAAAAAATAATTTCAATAATATAAATTAAGTGTAAAGTTAAGGCGAAATATACATATTATATTATGCAAATGGGGACACTACTAAATACAAGGTTTTATTATTTTTTTAAATGTTTAAATTAATTTGTAAAATTTATATATCTCATATAATATTATTTTATATTATTTTTATTTAATATTATTTATATATTATTTTTATTTAAATAATTCATTTCAAATAAATCATATTTTAGAACATATAAAACCTTGTTTTCAGAAAATATAAACGCATAAATTAATTTTCGTAATACTATGCGTAAAATAAGCGAATATATTTATGATTTACGGGCATAAAGTTGAAATTTACGCTTAGAGTAAATTAAAAATATTAAAATATTTATTTACGTACTATAAGCGTAAAATTAAATTTTTCATCAGCAACCCATACACATATTCGCGTTTTACTTTATGTTTAGGTCTAATATAACGAAAAGTAATGCTCGCAAAACGAGCGTAAAGCGGACGTAAAGTTCAACTTTACGCTCTTGTAACAAAAACTAATATTAATCTCAAAATACAAAAGCTTTATATTTTCTTTAAAAACAACGCGCCATGATATCTACCGCTAGGTGGTGTGGAAATGATATCAAAACAATAAATAGATGATAATAACGTATATTTTCCATGCGTATATTTCTAAGCCGAAGGCGATGACGAACGATGAGCGTTGAATTTTTGATTAATAAATGGAAAATAAATGGAAAATTCTCAAAAACAAATACATTTTTTTAACTTTGAAAATTTTTGAATCAAAGCTATAACAAAATTTTCTGCTTTTTTTTAATAAAAACACAAGTTTTTTTTAAATAACTTTTTTTATCAAAAAAAATAAAGGTAATCTCTTGAAAATTTAACTAAATAATAATATATTGTAATAAATAATTGTAATAATTGGTTAAAATTTCAAATTGATCAAATATTCTCTGAAATATCAGTATTAAAAAACATTAAAAAAAAATTTTTAATCTCGAATATCTGGTCGTGATGATCATTTTTTTGTTTTTTTTTGTGGGCAATGAATTTTTTTTTTTTGTAAAATATAAAATTGTATAATAATAATTGCTAATGATAAAAAATAGAAAGAGTCAAAATAGAAAGTCACAAACCATTTAACATAGTCTCACCGTACAAAATAAAGTATTAAATTTTAAATATTGGAATTAAAAATAAATTAAAGGAATCTGTAAATTAAGTTTGAGGAAGCTACGTGCCAATGAATTGGCAGCGGTTTTTTTTTGTGTAACAAAGTTTTCTTGGTAAATTGGTTATCATTATATTCTTTTCAACTATTTATCTTGGGTTATGATTCTTTTTCAAATGATATACATTTTTATTTACATAAAAGATTTGAATAATCCACCGTAATTTTAGAAATAAAAATTTAATGTTCGCAAGATTCTTATTATTACATGATTTTGACAATTTTTCTTCGAGAAATTAAGCTTGTTATTTAAATGCTGACAAAGTATGGATAAACGAAGTCTTTGTATTTTCAATGACAAAGAATATGTAGTATGTCTGATTTATTAACCTTTAAAGGACGGAGATTTGGGGTTATTGATCTCTCTAAGAAAATGCATAAAAAACATATCTGATATTAGGGTATTCTCGCGGGTGAAGTGCCGTCCTCTAAAGGTTAATGATAACTATTACTGCTAACTATTCCACTTATTTTTAAAAAATCCTATAATACTAAATCTGCTTCCTACGTTATACATTACATGAAACTTTTATTGTAGTAGACCTTGAGATATAGTAGGTGTACACGTACACACAATATAGGTTTATTTAGCATGCAATCATTTTCTTACGGCAAAGTATAGTAAAGATAGATTAAGTTTCAATGGTTAGAAAGAGAATTATCTTGTCGCAAACAGTTACCAGGAGAATTGTATAGTCGAGGAAAACAAAGGTAGATAGACCAAAGTACGTGCATGGATGAGTAGTAGTGCAAATGTGAATCCATTAATTAGCCCTTCTGCATATAACAAAACCATTGTCGAATGATATCAATTTTAAACTTCTTCAGTCAAAAAAAATGCCTGACATTAATTTACTTCTTCTACTTAGATTTACAGTAATGTTTAATTTTCCAAAACGATGATCGCATTTCTAAAAGTCTTAAAAATTGAATTATCACATTATCACTAAAATTTCATAATTTATTTTATTTTCAAATTATAAAATAAAGTTTTATTGGCGATTCTAAAACGTATATTATTTTGCCTCGTCACCCAGGAAGCTTTGTTATAGTGGAAAAAAAGTTTTTGAGAAAACATGTTAGAAATATATTTTCAGTCATTTGGAGAAGAAATACCTATAACATACCACTCAAACATCAAATGATAATTTTATTGTCTCATTACAATTCCTTACTCTTATAATTGTTTGTATTTTCATTTCAGTTTCTTGATATTTCTCAAATTTTTCACTTTTTCATCTTTTTATTTTTCTTTGTTCCTTATCTCGTATACCCGCCTCAACCTCCTCTACACATTTTTTGTTTCACCAGCTTATATTACCTCGTTCCACCCTCGCGAGCGAGCTAGTCTCCCCGCGTCGATTCTCTTCCCTCCTCCCCCTCGCGCCGGGAAGTTTTCATAGCCGCGAATCGTCGCGCAATATGCCGACAACGGAGGCTTACACGCTGCTGCAAAAAGGCAACCCCTTTCCTTTTATTCCATATCAAAGCCCCCCGAGAGCAAGGAGCAGTTGGAGGGCGGATTAAGGGAGGGACTTTTTCCCGTCTTTTCTCTCTCCACGGCTATATACATAAACGCGAGGCGACAACTGCGCGCGACTTTATTTTCGAATGGTTGGAGAGGGAGAGCGAAGGGGCGAGAAATTAAACGCAGCTGATCTAAGATCGTGGATATTGCTGTTTCGAGATAATTCGCGTGGAGGCTTTGGTCGTTTCACTCAATAGTCAGGTCTTTTGTTATTGGGTAACCGAACATAAGGATTTTCACGAAAAATTCATACGTATAATTAAAAAAATCGATAATTTCAGTAATTTTGAAGTTTGATCATTTAATTTCTTAGATATTTCGCTATTTGCAAATGTTTATAATTTTGCACAGCAGCATCCACATTTAACGATTCTTATCTTAAATTAAAAATTTTTTTCTTCCACTTTACTTTTTATGGTTTGCAAAATCTGTTCACATCTTTGAAAGATTCATAATATTAATCAACAGTGACTATAGTTTTAAAACAGTCATATCACTAACCCCAATTTCGTGGGTTCAAAATTTTTTCATATATTATCGTAAATTAAAGATTTTTTTCTTCCACTTTACTTTTTATGGTTTGCAAAATGTGTTCGCATCTTTGAAAGCTTCATAATGATTGATCAACAGCGACTATACTTTTAAAACAGTCATGGCACTAACTCCAATTTCGTGGGTTAAAAATTTGTTTGTATATTATCTTAAATTAAAGATTTTTTTCTTCCACTTTACTTTTTATGGTTTGCAAAATGTGTTCACATCTTTGAAAGCTTCATAATGATTAATCAACAACGACTTTACTTTTAAAACAGTCATATCACTAACCCCAATTTCGTGGGTTCAAAATTTTTTCGTATATTATATGATCCATAGAATGAGAACAAAATTAATGTGGAGGTCTGCCTCGTTATTTTTTTCTTTACTTTTTGAACCGCGTAAGTATGGATTATTTGTAGAATTTCTCACATTTGTTGAAATTAGAAAAATGTATTCGAATATACCTAAAAATTGACGAATGGTTGAATTGTTTTGAAAATAATTTACTAATGTTTTTTTTTTCATCTAATCTGGTTAATAATGCTTTATAACAAACAGATAAATATGAAAACAAGTTTCTTGCGTTTCAAACAATATAAATATTTCAAAAACTTTATCAGCGATATGAAAATAGTCTCCTTAATAGATGCTTTTCAAACACAAAACTATTCAATGTACACCCTCCCTTGTACTATCCGACGCCTTATTAACCTACTGCTTCGCGTATTTTTCAATTTCGCGCCACTTTGTTTAGCCGGTCCGTTAGCTTATACGCGTGACTCGCCGGTACGGATGTCCTCCTTCAAGTCAGCGCACGCATGGCCACGACTCTCGGCGATCTAATCTGCTAAAAGTTTGCTTAATTATGAGCGGTAGCGCGCACGCGGGGAGAAGGAGAAGAAGCGAAAGAGAAAGAGAGCGAGCGCGCTTCTGTTTTCGGACTTTTCCATTAGCCGGATGAGTCGTTAGTCTTTTGTTGACTTTTATTGGGGAATGCGCTTCCACCGCTGCCCCCTCTTCTCTCTCTCTCTCTCTCTCTCTCTCTCTCTCTCTCTCTCTCTCTCTCTCTCTCTCTCTCCAAACCCTGACTCTTCGCCGCTCTCCGTCTTTCTCTATTATTTTTTTGCGCACTAGCTTTTTTCGTGCTCTTGGCCGCTGCCACTGCCGCCACCGCCGCGACGGTTCGATTAATGCGCCAAGGTCTGTCGCGCCCGGTGTTTTTCCTTCGTTCAAAACAGAATTTTTCCCAGTGAGCTCCAGCTTTTTCGGCTTCCTTCCGGCTCACTTCGAGATTAGATTTCGTAATTGCGTTACCGGAGAGGGAAGTACGCGCGCCCGCGCGCGAAGTTAATGCATTCTGTCGTAAGAAAGTGTGGAAGATTTGAAATTGCTACTTTATCTGCATTAATTTTTCTGTTTCTGGTACACATGAGGATACAACTTCTTTTTATTTCGTTCATCTCTTGTAATTAAATTGGCTTCTTGGTAATCAATCAAAACTCTTTTGAAAAATGTATTCGCTCTCTAAATTTGAATCAGTGAACGTCACTGAAAATCAGTTATAAGTATACCAAATCAACTGAAATTTCAGTTGATTTGCTACACTTATAACTGATTTTCCAGCGAATTTCAATGATTCTTCATAGAGTATTTCGTAGAAATAGTTACTTTTTTTACTATTTCGTAGAAATAGTAAAAATTTTAAATCAGCTAACCAAAAGAAATAGCTAATGCAGTCAGATTTTTCAAGTACACCTTACACCTTTTACGTTGAACTTGAAATTCGAAATATCCATCAAATACCTAAAGATCGCGTCGAATCACGACCTCTATAGATCTTCCCGAAACCCCAGCGCCCGTGAGGCAGGGGAAAAAGCGACCAAGACGAGCGTATTTTTTCGAGAGAAGCGGACAATCGAGCGCGTGCACACACACATATATATATATATATATATAGAGCCCGAGTCCGGCGGGGAGAGGCAAGTTTAAATCTCGAGGCAATTAAATTTCCGGGCTCTCGAGAAGAGAACAAGAGAGAGAGCGTGAGAGAGAGGCGATCCCAAGTCCCGAGATAACTTGGGACAGGGGGGTCGGTATAGCCGCTCTTGGAGTGCTGGTCCATCGAATCGACTGGAGGGTTAATTTTCTGGTCAGTTGGTCGCTTCTGCGCGCGCTCGCCTCGGCTTACTCGCGAGCCGTTACGCCCGCGTCCCGTACATAAATATCCGGAATTAGCCATTTCTCCTGTCTTTCTCTCTCTCTCCCTCTCTCTCCTTGTCGTGGGGGAGTGCGCGAGAGGGTCTGCACAATCACTTGACCGATTAAGGACCGAGAAGGGGCCGACGGTAGTGCTACTGCTGCTTCGGCTCGAGTGGTCGTCGTCGTCGTCGTCGGCGGCGGCGGCGGCATCGGCTTGGCTCGCCGTTACGTCACGAGGGCCCTGAGTGCATTGACGTAATTGAGGAGAAAACACGAAACGCCCCCAGCTCGCTGGCTGGTCTCACGATCGCCCTTTCTTCTGATCGGCGGGGCAGTTCGACCTTCGCCTGCAGATCGAAGTAACTGCGCTAATTTTTCGGCCACGGGGAGGTGTGAGTCTTGATTCAGAGTTATTTCATTCGAGGTGTCTTTATTAGTCCATGGCTTCGTTTTAAAGGGGCGAGAGAGGTGCAATTTTTGTCTACGTCGCGTATAATTGTTTTACTTCATAAAAAGAGTAAGCATCATTGCTCCAATGAAAGCAATTTTTAAATCGTACATAATAATCTTTACGAGAAAGGGTTGCTACCATTTTTTAAATGTGGTACCAAATGGGAATAGGGATCCGGGCTCCAAATCTGGGAAGGAGAATGCTTTGGTAGAAATTTGTCTATTACAAAATGGTCAGAAAGTCAGTAAATAGCTAGAATAAATGGCTATAGTTAATGGCCATGTTGAAACGTTTTCTCCTCTATTATTCGTTCATGTAATAGATTGAAAATAGAATGGCATACCTTCAAAATATTCAATTTAAATTTACTCATAGACTTGACGTTACATTTAAGAGCATTCAATTATAATAGATAAAACAGACTAAAAAATCATTTACAGGACTCCTTTCTCAGATATAAACTGAAACCCATATTTTTCTATTAGATTCTGTCTCTCTCACTCCTCGTCATAAGAACAAGCCTTCTACTAACCATTTGCTAACTAAAAAACTGACCAACAGTTTCTTTTTCTCTCCAATTTTAATACCTTTGGAATAGTTAAGAACAAGATTGTGTAAATCTTTAAAAAAAGTCTTTCCATTTTCAATCTATTAAATGGTCGAATAATGTTGAAAAAATCGTTTCATCGATAGATCGAAATATCCAAGAAAAGTACCTAGTGTTTGGCTATACCACACTAAAACTAGCTATTTATTAGTTAAATAATGAAGTTAGCTTCCCAGGATGACGACAACCATATTTAATTTTAAAAGTGTAATCTATAAACTCTGTCTTATCATTTGAATTAGTATATGAAAGCATAATACTCCGAAAAAAATTATTAAAATGATTAATTAAAATGTGTTTCTTTACTAAATATATGGAAGTAGTACAACTCGGTTTGGGCAGCCATTAATTTTCAATCGACATTGTTATAATTTTCACATTTAGTAATTAGATCAATTTTTTTCGAATTTCGTATATCTTTTTATTCCACAAGTTACGTAATACAAATTTTACAAATTGCATTTTACAAAATAATTAACTTCACACCCCGTAAACATTTTCCAATTTCTTGCTCTGTCTTGTCAGTGAGTCACTAACTTGTTTTGTATTGCAATCGTACACTTTTACGCTGATCGTGCTTATTGGTAATATTGCAGATATAACATTATACAATAATATTATTGAAATTAATTTCTCAACTATGTCATTCTGATAAAGACTTATATTCAGTATCACGTTATAAAACTATTGTCTAAACATTTTCATTATTCAGCACGCTTAATCTTCGACATTTAATTCTGTTTCCATACCCGTCCCACCCGTCGACCGTCCAAACTCTCGATACGGAAAAAATGGGGGTTAGATCCACTTGATGTATCAGCGTAAGAAGCGCACCGACCACCAGAGGGCGGCTATGCTCACCCCTCCTTCACTAATGACCGAGAGCTTTAGCGCACGTAAGACAGAGACGAGCTGCGCTGAGATCTCGGGCGTATAGTGAGCGAGGAGCCGAGAGACTTTTTGAAAGGGTTAAGAGGATCACCTGATCTAGACAAAAGACCGCGCGAGTTCGGACCCTCGCATGTATCCGGCTTAAGCCGGGACACCGCAGTTTAAGGAGCTTTGGCTTTTGTTTAATCCCGCGGGTCGCGCGCTGCCGCCCCCGCGCCTCGGCTAAAAACGGACGAGCTCTTTCGCGCGCGCGCGCCCAGAAGTTGAGTTTGAGCTCTGAGTATTGGTTGGGGAAACACGCGGGCTCTCAAATTGTGATTTGACGTTGTCACAGTCGATGATAACTGGGACCGTGGAGTAATGGCAGGTTTACTTTGACTACTTTTTTCGTTATTTAGATCACTGCATAGTTGAATTATACCTTCGAATAAAAAGAAACATATTTTTGGTAATTAATTTATACTTATTAGTAACATAACTTTCATAGATTTTCAAGACTGGGGATAGGTGTAGTATTGGAATCGGTAAAAAAAAAAAATCTGAAGCCGTACTAGAATAATGATAAAACTATTTTGTATGTATCTGGTATATCTGAGATGATAACTGTTTTTTACCTTTTACTAGCCTGGTAGAAATTAGTCCATTAAAAATGGGAAGAAAAACAGAAACTGGCCATTAGAAATGGCTAGTTATTAGACAGACATGTAACGCTTTTTTTCATCAACTTATCCCATTTTATGGAATGGCCCTAACCTGAAAATCTTTACATTAAAATTTCATAACAATTCAATCATATATTTTAAAACTTATACCCTTAAGAGATAGTTTACCGGGATATAAACAAAATTTAGTAGTCTTTCTACTATTTACAGCTTTATTCTATAAGATATAAACCAAAATCGTTATTTTGACACGTGACTCTATCTCTCTTGCTCATCGCCATAACAAATCGCTTGTTACTAGATTTATAATGGCTTCATCGACTACCTATTTTAACTAGGATTAAAATGCCAAATTAATAGATAGTACAAAATTGTGACCATCTTTGCGGCCAATAAATGTGAAAAATAGGTTAAAAAAATCGTTACACTTATGGAAGAAAACTGGAGTCCATTTTTTTGCCATTTTGGATCAAACGAGCCATTTACTGCTCAAAAATTGATTTCAATTTCCACTAGGGTATCGATGAAATAGATAATAATTATATTTTTCATACTGAAATTAAAATAGCATCTTTAAACCATCTTTATACAGCATTTTTATAACGAAAATCAAACAATAACGGAAACTATCAATTATAAATTAACTAATCAAACAATCATAGTATGCCGAAAGCACCGTTAATTAATTTTTTTCATACAAATACCTGGTATATTATATAGCTACGGTTTTATAGCTAACATGGATCACGAATGGAATTTCTAATTCTTTCCAAACAAAGTTAAATTTTGTAGATTACCGGAATTTATTCTTTTTGATTATAAAAGTGAACTGAACCTTATTTTTAAATCTTCTCTCTCTCTCTCTCTCTCTCTCTCTCTCTCTCTCTCTCTCTCTCTCTCTCTCTCTCTCTCTCTCTCTCTCTCTCTCTCTCTCTCTCTCTCTCTCTCTCTCTCTCTCTCTCTCTCTCTCTCTCTCTCTCTCTCTCTCTCTTCCATCCTATAAGTCTCTAAATGTAAATTATGAAGAGGAGATGCTTAAAAAAGAAGCCAGTCCGTTGTCGAGATACAAAAGAAGAAAAGGTGAGGGGTAATCGATCAGTCCGCTCCCGGGCTCTCGTCTTAGCGACCATTAAGACGGTCTATTATTTATCCATTCCCCTGGTTTATCTTTAACTCTCGTGGCACGACTCAATCTCCGTAGATTCTCTTTTTCCCCTTGTCGCCACGGTAATTCCTGGCGTAACGATTTTGTTGCGAATCGTTGAAATTTTATTTTGATTCGTATGACTGTCGTTGTTAAACAGGGTGGATAAAATTGAAATTTTATTTGAACCATTTATCTTTACACTGACTTACAAGCTCTGATGAACTTTACACTTTTTATTGAAAAATCAGCCTAATTTTTATTTTTTTTCTTTTAAAGTGAATCATATATCTGTTTGCTTCTGCAAAAATACTAATATCTTTTATTTAAAATACAGTACTATTAATAATATGATAAAAGTTACTTATGAAAAACAAAATTACGTAAGGTTAAAGTTTTATTTTCAGAGGCTCTTAACATTTAAAAAAATGCTCAGGGCCAATCTGCGTATCAACGGACGTTTTCGTTGCATTGGTAATTCCGTGGTGCGCCCCGACCGTGAATCATCACCGCTCTCTCTTTCTCCCCGACCCGTCACTACAGAGCAAGAGAGAGAGACAGCAAGCGAGTAGAAAGGAGAGAGAGGAAAAAGCGAGCCGGCGTGCGCTTTAGCGCCAACTGTGAATGCGATATCGAACGGGCCCTGGCAGCAGCGCGAGAGAGGTGGATAAAACAGGGGAGCAGAGAGCGCGAAAATGAAGTCGCGGCGCGACCGAAGATAAAAAGAGCTACGAGCGCGTGTATATCTAAAAACGGGGCGCGCGTTTCGAATTCACCTCCGCTGTGACGCGCCGATCGCATGAATTTTTCAACGAAGTTTATTTTTGTCGAGATGACATGAATTTTATTTTTACAAGTTCAAATGGATTTCGTAAGAGAGTGAAAAGGTTGTAGATGTATTGCTATTTATTTAAAGCGGTAACGTAACGCGTTATTAGCTTCGGAAAATTTTGAATATATTACGTAATCAAGCATAATTCCTTTGAGGTGAAATATTTGAGGAAACTCATTGTTACCAAAGAATAGCTATTTAAGTGAAAGTTTGATTATTCAAGAAATTGCGTATGCCAGTCGATCGTTCCTGATGTTAGTTACGTGACCAGAATCTCACGAGTGTGGCCAAGGGTTAAAATTCACGATTATGTGGGTCAGAAAGTTTCTCCATTACCTGCTGATCTAATCTATCCGTTGCACGTCTTAAAGTCGGATTGGCAAAGTTTTAGATATACAAGTAAATTTAGTTAAAAACTTTTCGTACTTTTCGTATAATAATAATAAATTTATAATAATAATTCCTAAAACAGCTATTCTGAGTACAATTACACGTTTTATATAATAATTGATCAAAAAAGAGCTTTCGATCAATTTCATGTAAATTTTTTCGACGTTGGAGCCCGTAGAAGCGTCTCAGCTCCCTGCAGTCGTACGAGAACGAACATCTCTTCGCTGAACATATATACGGTAGGACTTTCTCTCATCTTTCTCTCTCTCTCGCTTACCCACACACGTTCATGCCGGAAAATTCAAGAGCTGAAGCTCCCATTCTACTCCCGGTGACAAGGCGAAAACTTCTTCTACCTACGTACTACTATCCTTCTATAGAGCTTCAGCCCCGAGGAGAGAGATACTTTCGGGGTCGGGATCAGGAAAAGGTTGGCGGCGATGGCGGCAGCGTCGACTGATCCTGTATTTGAATACGGGGTAGGGCTCCTCTCCTTTTAAGTATCCCCGGCCTTCGCCTTCTTCCCTCTCTCGCTCGCGCGCCGGTGGACTACATGCATTTTAACTACCGGCCAGATGCGCGGGCTCTCACGCTGCCCCCGAGTCGTCGCCAAGTTTCTCCGCCGCCGCCACCGCCGTACCCTTAGGAGATAGATGTGGATGCATAGAGGATGAGGGAGTGGAGGCTCTGGCGGTGTGTGCTTAAAAAGTTAGGAGCCACTCTGAAATTTATGGCTATGCAGTTTTAGGGAAAAAGTATAGCCGTAGAACTTATTTTCGCTAAAAGATTTATTTAATTTTTTAGTCGTATATATAGTGTTGAAGTCTTTGGTTTTTTGAAAATATTGGCCTTTTTTAATAGGACTTTAAAGATATATTTGAAAATATATAGCTGAAAGTGTTCCCTGGTGGAAATCCAAAACATTTTATAACTAATAACTGACCATTTATATTAGAAACTTGCTATAAAATAGGAATTTCTCTTGTCCAGTTTCTAGCTCTCGATGAAACGCTTTGTCTCCTATTATTTGACTATTTAATAGATTGAAAAATAGAATGGCTTTTTCGAAGACGAGCGCAAGTTTGTTCTTGAGTATTTTAAAGGTATTAAATCTGATCAGTTTCTTTAATCTGGAAATGGCTAGCAGAAGGCTTTATGACAAGGAGTGAGAGAGACAGAATCAGATGGAGAAATGCAAATTTTACTGAATTATTCATAGAAGGTGTACAACATATGATTTTTTTAGGTAATGTTATTTATTTATATTTTGTTAAGCCATCCAATGCATTTTAATGCTCTTTCATCAAAGATAAAATTAGTAAGTAAATCAAATACGAATATTTTGTTGATACGTCAATCTAAGAAATAGGCAAATAATGGTCGAGAAATCGTTTCAGCATAGTGATTAATTATCCAGTTTTACTAGCTATTTTCTAAATTATTGGTCATTTCATATAGATGAATTTCTACCAGGGTTAAGTTAAATCACTTGAAGGTAAAATTTAAACGAACTTGTTCGGAGTACAGTACTTTAAAAAGAGATGAAAAAGATGTAAAAAGAATGTACACGAAACGGAATACATGTAAGGTGGAAATAGGAACACAAGGATAAGGCGATGGACGTAGCGGTAGTGAGTAATTTGATAAGGAGAAAAGTTAACTTTCTAAACCATAGCAGATGATTACAAAGCGTTGTCCCATAAAAGGGAATCTCGGCTTCGTCTTTCCACCCAAAGAAAATGTTTAAATTTCATCAAGGAGCGTAAAAGACAAAAAATACATGGTATCTGCGTCCGGTTTCAAACTTAAAATTAATAACTATATCATATATCACCTTCGTTTTAAAATCTACCTCCTAATTATTAAGAGTAATGAATTGCCAGTCTAGATAAAGAAATGCTAATGTTTTAATGAAAAATATATTGAAAAAGAAACCTTGAGTACTTCCGTTATAACGCTGATATACAATATAACTATCAACCCATAAAATTTGCAATTTTCCGCAATATAACGTATCAAGATATACAAAAAAATTAACGCGAGCGCGCACAAAGCAGGAGAGACCAGATCGCGCGGTATTTTAATTAAATCAATGCTCCTCGGCGCGTAGAGAAAAAAAACAAAGAACGCAACATTCTCCTCGACTGCGAAACGCAAAAAAGGACATCGCAATAAAATGAGAACAGCCCGCTTTCCCCGCGAGGTCCCCCCTTTCCTGCTTCGACAAGCGCGAGCGGAGGCAAAGGAAGCTCCTTATCGCCATCCGCGAAAAGGGTTGTATAATCAGAGAGTTCGCTTGCTCGAAAAAAACTCTCCCACTCTCTCTGACTTTCTGCTCTACCGAGAGAAATCTCGAGGCGGCGGCGGCGGCGGGGGTGGTGGGAACGCCGTAGCCCAACGGTTGGCCGCCGGCGCTGTCTTGGACAAAATCAATACCGCGAGCTCTCTCTCTCTCTCCCTCTTGCCGCCCCTTCCTTCCTTCCTTCTCCCCGCCGTTCCTTTCGCGGAGGGGGTGGGGGGTGCTGCTGCTACTGCTGCTGCAGATGCCGCGTAATTACCACCCTCAAGACACGTGTGGTGCCGGGCTGGTGGGCGCTTCCGCCCCTCGCGCGCTACCCTCGTCTTAGCGCCAGCCCGGAGTTTCACTTATCCCCCGCCAAGTGGGTGGAGGGACGAGGACGACGACGCAGAGGACCAGGACGACGACGTTGTACGCGCGCGAATTTACCTGTGTTCTATTAATTTACGGGCCGAGTGTGCGTGCGTGCGTGAGAGGGAGGTAGAGAGAGCGTGTGAGCGATGGGGCGGGGAAGAGCTTGGGGAAGGTGTTGGCCCGCGTCTGTGTGCGTGTGTGTT
The DNA here is from genome assembly GCA_036365515.1 of Torymus aiolomorphi. NCBI lineage: Eukaryota > Metazoa > Arthropoda > Insecta > Hymenoptera > Torymidae > Torymus > Torymus aiolomorphi. The sequence goes on along the minus strand of CM070876.1, from coordinate 152,752,876 downwards.
TAGGTGTTGAATCTGTTTACGTCTTAGATGTATGTATGCGTGTTCGCAACGGTTCCTGAAAACATATATACTTACGAGTAGTTTTATGTCAATAGATCGAATTGAGGATGAGTTTTGGATATAGTTGCGAATTTTAAAGAAAAAGTAGTTGTTCATGTGATTTTTTTAAAGATTGCGGTTTAGAGATTCAATTTATTATTATAACATTTCACTACCCACAAAAGGACACCATGAAAACTTAAAAATTCTACAGAATAGCAATTTCCTAATGAAATATTTTAATTTCTCAGTTTTTTAGTGTGTCTGTGAAAATTGTAACACAACACCGAAGCTCATGCCACAAAAATTTCCTTCAAATAAAATTAAAATGTTTCGAATTATCTTTTACTAATTTATTATTTAAATAATATTATATCATTACAATAATTGAGATGTAATATTTATATTCGACAGTAAAAACAGGGTATCAGGCTGTGCCTCACTAATTGCCGCAAGCTAAAATCAGAAATCTCCATCTGGGCATTCACTTGAACAAGGATAACGAGTATACGCACGGTCGTAGCCAGCAAAAGGCGCTCTTCTTGGCAGCGGCGACGGCAGCGGTGGCTTCTCGGATGGCTCTTTATTAAAAGTATAACTCGTCTCGCCATTCTACCCTCGATCGCGTCCTCCAGCCGCTGCACTCTTTTTTCCCTCTCCTTGTTTCTTTGTGTCGCTCTCTCTTTCCTTCTAACACATTTGCGTTGGTCAGACATGCCCTCGGTAATTGTACACTTACGGAAAGGGCAAGGCTTTGTTCCCTTTCGTAGCCGGCGTATCCTTGGCTTTATTAAAGAAATGTCGATTGTGATAGGATATTTTCCATGTGGTTAGATTCCCATCCAAGATTGCTACTAAGAATAGTGTGGGCTTACAACTATAAAACTTCTACTTTAAGAGATTTTTACATTATATACAGGGAAAAAATAAACTTCAACTGAATCGTTGCTACTAATTGCTTTTGAATTCTGCCACCCTTTACGCAATTCAATCAGGTTTCACTTATATTTAATTAAACTTGCGAAAAATTGAATTTCTTCGGCCAATTACCGCCGAAATTAAAATTTTCCATGACCACAAATTATTAATTTCTCTGGAAAAATACGCCCCCTCTCATCTGCTTCTTCCCTCCGCGCGTTTCATCTAATTAAAAAAAATTTCAAAGGTCCGCGAGCTCGCGCAATTAGTGCTCTCTCTCTCTCTCTCTCTCTCTTCCTCTTCTGCGTTAGCCGGAAGACGAAGAATTCCAAGTTCGTTGACCAAAGGCCGGGCATCTCTCTCGCTCTCTCTGGTTATCCCTTCCTCGATAAATTAGCATTCTCCCATAGTAAACAGGAGCGAACGCGGGAGCCCTGGGGGTACCATATCGGTCGGCATACCAGGGCCGGACATTGCGAGCATAGCTCTTCCGCGAGCAAGCGAGAGAGACAGAGAGACGAAGAGTGAGAGAGAGATCCTTCTGCTGAATTTAGCGTGGAAAGTGGCCTTATTAATATTGCAAGGAGCGAGAGACGCGAGGAGGTGAAGGAGGAGGAGAAGGTACGCGTGGTTCGCGTTGTTCGCGATAAATAGTCTGGATGTTGAACGAGATACTAACCGGCGAGTAGGAGACTCGGTATCCTTTGCTCGCTCTGGGACGGTCCATTTTGAAATTTCAAGCTGGCGCCTGGTGATCCTGAAATTGTAGTGATGCATTATTGACCTTCATTAGTTCGACTATATTTATAAAATTTTTATGCTTATATGATTGTACTTTCACCCTTATCTAAGTTATCCCAGTTTTATATTTTTATTTCTAATAATAAAAATAACTCAGCCCCGAGACATCAAAAAAGTGCTTTCTAAAAGGTCATTTTTATAATTTGGAAATTTTTATCATTTTTTCAAACTCTTTTAGGAAATCACCACAATTTATTTCCATTCAAAATATCTCCAAATCTACGTAACAACTCAACACTCGTACTTTACGATCCTACAAGCAGCCCAAAAATATATTCAACTGCTACTCGAGAACAAAACTCCACTCTGCAATTCTACACTTTTCGACAACACGCGCCACACGCGTTGATCCTCATCCAAAACCGAAGCCCTCGAAACCCGTCTGCGGCCGCGCCGGCCACTCGATTCCTCTCTCGCGCAATATGCATAAAACCGAGTCGCTCTCCTCCGCACCTACTCTCTCTCTCTCCCGTCATCCATAAAAGGGAGACGCGCACCGCGTGTCGGACACGACCATTACCGCGGCCCCCGCGTAAAAGAAAGAAAGCTCCGCACTCTCCCTCTCCCTCTCGTAATGGCGCGCGAGCGGGGAAGAAAGGGTTGTCGCGCAGCGGCGCGCATTTGTACGCGCGGGCCGCGGCCCCTAAATCAAGCGCAAACAGCCCGTTAGCCGGGCGCCGCTTAGTCATTTGCGGTCCCCGCGAATGTTCATGATCGCGCCCGCGCGACTGATTTTTGGGTCTGCGCGCGCAGCAGCCCGCCGTACACGCGGCGTTTTCTCGCTGCACTGTGTGTGCCTGCGGGTGCTTTGTTCCTCGTTATTTATGGCGGTCTGGGTGGGGGGTGGGAGTGCGAGGAGAAATATATAAGCGAGAGCGAGTTCTTTTTATATGGGAAGGTGGGCAGAGGTAAGTTGTGCGGCGGTCGGAGGTGGGAGAATAGTTTTTTCGGAGGGTGAATTTTTGCTGGAGCTTTGTTTTGGGAGCGAGATGAATGGGAATGGCAAAGCGGATGAAAGGAATGGTCTATCGTATAGAAAATAGAAAAACGTTTGATTTGTGTAATTATTATATTCTCACGAAAATGTATAATGTTTCTTGCAAAATAAATGTAAGTAGAAAAAGGTGAGGTTAGTCAGGCGACAATATTTTTATTCTAGTCTTCTTTTCTTTCATCTTTTTAATAATGTATTTTACAAAGACATTATAATCTACTATAATAAACTACAGTTGACTTTTTATTTGTAGATACATTAATGGCAATAAATACGTGCACGTGATAATATCATGATATAATAAAATTCTTCTATTTAAATATACCGACTGACAAAATCTATCACAACAATGATCGGGAAACTTAAAGTCAAGCATTTATATACACACCTCTGGCACACGCCACACCAAGCTATTCAATCACCGACGCATTCATTCATCAAACAACCCTATCACGAGCACTACTCCCGCACAATAACCTCACGAGAATGCGCTTAACTTTCATGAAAGTCTCTCCTCGCCTCCCTGCTGAGGGAAGCGAGGGCGCGAAAAGGAGGACCGGCGCACGTAGCCGACTAATCATACCGCCATTTCCTTTAATATCCGCAGGTGGCCTAGCCGCGATACCCCTCACTCCCTCCCTCTCTTCCGGAGAGCGAAACCCTACGGCGTCTAAATGTTTCAGGAGGTAGACTGCTCTCTCAGGCTGCATACGTTGGCGAAGAGACGTGCGCTACGTGAGCGCCCGTACGCTGCCGGGGTTCCTTAACGAAGGGGCAGTCTATTTTTCATCAGGATGAGGATGAATTACGGGCGGGGGTGCGGGATTTTTGCACCCCAAAATGACTCCGTGTAAGTGGCTTGATGAGAATGGAAAAATTTTGGTTTTGAGCCGTCGATCGAAGTGTTGGGTAGGGAAAATTAATTTAAGGATAGAGTAATTGAGTAGTTAATTGAATAAGAAATTATCCTGGTAGAAATTGTCTCTATTGGAAATGGCCAGGAAAATAATAAATAGCTAGTAAAAATAGCTAATTTCTGGCTAGTGATGAAACGATTTTTCCAGTCATATTCTCTATTTAATGGAGATACTACAACCTTAAAATGTTTGTACTAAATTTTCTCTGTAATCTGATCATGTATTTAAACCCAAATGTTAAAAAAAGATAGCTAACCAAAACGTAAACACGAATTATTGGTATTTAATTCGTTTATAGTACTGTTTCAGGGGATATAAACGAAAACAATGATTTGCTGTTTGATTGTCTCTCTCACTCCTCGCCATAATAACAAGCCTCTTATTAACCATTTCATAACTAAAAAAACTGGCCAACTTTAATATCTTTTAAATACTCATAAATAAGCTAATGTAAATTTGTGAAAAAACTTATTCTATTATTCTGTCTATTAATCGATGGGTAGAAATGGGCAAGAAAAGTGTCTAGTTTTTGACGATTATTGGGGAAACTAGCTATTTATTAGGTAAATAATGGAATCGATTTCCATCAGGGTATACGAAATATTTTATTCTTTTATTATTAATGAAGAGCGGTTTTTTGCACGATTTGCTCACATGAATTGATGTAACGTTGAGCTGATTTTCAAAGAAAGCTTAATAGTAAGTAATCATAAGTAGTATATATATCTAGGAGCAGTATAATAGTAAGTAGAAATTGACTCTACGAATGAAGGTTCTAGTATTGAGGAATCAACGGCAATTATATATTTAATTTTCAATTCTGATGACACATATATACTGGGGCTAAATAGATTGTCATTTAAGAAAATAAAAATAGATGAAAAGGGTTTTAATTTTCTCTTCACCTCGTATCAAAATAATTAGGTCTAAAAAAGCTGTCTGTTTTCATGACTAACTTGGACAATCGATAACTTCGAACCTAATCATCATTTTGATACGAGGTGAAGAGCTCTTTCAATTTACTTTAATTTGCTTAAATGGCACACTATTTAGTATTAGTATTGGAGGAATTATAAGAAATTATGTAGGTAACATTCAACGTTAGAAAATAGCTGATTTTGATTTCAGAAGCTTACATCTCGCTAACAAGGGCTTCTGAAATCAAAGTAAAGGTAGTATATTTCATATTTAGGTACAAAAAAAACTATGCTCAAAGTCTTATTGAAATCAGTTTCTTGGAAATCGGGGTCACTCCTTCTTAGCAAGAAATAATTAACCATTCTATTCATATACTACTAGATTAATCATGGTTATTTAACAGTGTTACTTCTGAGAGCTCGCGAATAATTAATAATAAATGAGTATCTTGCTTATCAATTACGTACCCTAAATTTCTAATTTATAGATCTATCAAATTACATTGGTAGAATTTTGAAATAAAGATATTAATAAAATACTTTCCTTATTAAATGTAGTCCAAATAAAAGTGAAAAAACCATTTAATACAAAATTTCTTATTGAAATCATATCACTTCTTTTTATATATGGTATCTTTTGATTTATGAACGGTTGTTCATGATGACTGAATAAAAACATCAGTTTGTACGAATTTTTGCTATACACGGCAGAAAGAGTTTTCGATTTTCATTACATTAAAAAAAGTTATTAATAAACAATTTTGTACGTTCGTCTATTAATAGCTAGTATTTTCACTCAACTAATTGACTCAGATATGACTATTTGACTCAGATATGAATATTTTCACTCAACTATTTGACTCAGATATGAATATTTTCACTCAACTATTTGACTCAGATCATTTATATAATTTCTCCATACAGTTACTTTGGAAATCCATTCCTTTATTTTGACGATAAGAAACTTCAAAGCAGACCTATTAATTGGAAACTGTGACTTTCCTATATTCTTTTCATTATCACCTACTGTCCAAATTAAAGATTCAGTACTTGGATGGTCACCCACCAAGTGTTGGTTCTATATTTTTTCAAAATAATGATTTGAATTGTATAAAATCTATTGAAAAATAAGACGTAAGCTCGAAAAATTCTTTAAAAACTGAAATTGTATTTTCTAAAAATCTAAATGGACAACAAAAACCCACCTTCTTCAACGTTCAATTAAACAGTCACCTATCATAGAAAATATCGAAAGAATGCTTAAAACAAAGCATTAGAAAGGCAAAGTCTAGGATCGAGTTGGATAGCCAGCACGAACGCCAGCGGGGACGTGGGAAAATATAAGCAAGAAGCCGGCAAATAATTCGCCGGTAAATAATTCCACGGTTCTTTCACGTCGATATATATTTCGGTGCTCTCGCTCTCTCTCTCGGACTCCTCGCTAACGTGTATAACGACGTGCGTGTGCCGCGCAAGCGATTTGGCCAATGTGACACGTTTCGCTCGTTGCGCCGCGTCGAGCGAGAACTGCGGAAAGTCGTCTTCGGTCGCAGCCAGAGGACCATTGGTCTTTTTAGTGGGGCGCCCGAGCTGGACTATAGGTAGTGCTGCCGCGCGCTATCGTTACCTCGTGTACAGTGGGTGGATCGTCGTTGGTAATTTTTCGCGATAGCCGGGTTTCAGAGGCAGAGAATGTTTTTTTTTTGTAGAGGAGTTTATTTTTTTCGTAGATGATGGTGCCTCAAATTTTTTAAATGAATGGGATGAAAATTTTGAGAAAAATGATTTTTTTTTTGTAAATGAGGGGGAATGGTTTTTGAAGATAATAAAATAAACAAGTCAAAACATTTTCTGGAAATTCTTCTTATAATACGAAATTCTTGAAACTTTTTATAGCCGTATAACTACATTGCTGGATCAATTAAACGATTTGGTAGAGATCTTACAAGGTCAATTTTATGAAAATAATATGCCTCGATTTCGATCGTTAAAGTTAAAAATTACGTTTATTAAAAACTATTTAAAAATTTGTTCAAACGTTCATCTAACTGGGATTGTTAAAAGAATGTTAAAAGAGGTTGTTAAAAGAATGAAAGAAATATAAATTCTCTCAATTTATGTATTTGTATGCATGTATGTGAAATTAAAAAATCGTCTCCATACTCAACTAGTTAAAAATTTTATAAAATCTAATCGCTAGTAAAGTCGAAGTAAAAATAACTTTAGAATTAATCAACATCCCATTGTTTAATAAACTATACCATTTGCAAAAAATCACTAAACTATCCACAACGAATATTCCTCGATTTCCCATTCTCACGAGGTCCAGGCAACGCGGGGCATACACAAGCCAGCTATAAAGATTGGCTGTATAAACACACAGCGGGAACAGAGGGTAGCGCGCGCCGCGATAAAAGAAGTATGGCTTTCCAATCTAACGAGCGTATCTACACGCGTAAACGACCCCATCAAACCGAGACAAATCTTGTCGGGGCTTGCGTGCCTTGTCCCCGCGCGCTACGACGAAAGAAGGCGAGGAGGCTCGGCGCTTGATTTAAACGGTTCAATTTTAGAGAAAGAGGGGGCCACGGGGGAGAAGGGAGTGGCAGTCGATTCTCGCGCTCGTGTTTACCGACTTATCGAATCTGAAATGTGTGTGGCGGTGGCGGCGGGCTTCCGAGAAATATTGAGCCCGAGAGTGCCGATTCAGGGTGAGCCGGGATTCCGGACTCGTGGTGGAGATTAGCCTTCGAATGGTTTCTTGTTAATAGATTTATGTGTGAAGGTGCGGGATTTGCATGTTGCCGGGGCAATTTTTCAATGTATTACTCGGTATTGCAGTGTAAGACGATGTAGAATGAGGTTTTGGAGAAGACATAGTTTTATTTAAAGTACAAAAAAATATTCAAACTGAAAAATAGCATTTTCAAATAAAAATTTTTAGAAAGATCAAATAGAAAATTAATTCTGGGTTAGACTCGTCTTACATATATGCCCCGTATACGTTGAATTTTAGATACAAATCAAATTCTGTGTACATTTTTTCTTGTAATTAAATATTTTTTAAACAATGCTTGCGAATCAAGTTAAAAAATTCTTCATACTCATTCAACTAAATACAACTTCAGAAAATTTCAAAACTGAAAAATTTTAAATTATAAATAACTTAAGCTTTTTAAATTATGGTAAAAATTCCGACTAAATCCTCGGAAACCACTGTAGCAATGTGACAGTACGCATAGTACTCTCTGTCTCTCTTTCTCTCTCCTCCACCTCCTCGGCCTGAAAATGTGACGACGCCCCGCGCCGTCGCGATATTAAACTATAAATCCTTATCCCTCGACTGCGCCTGCGGACCGCCGCGATGCTTCCCGTGTGCGTCGTAGTCATCTCTGTCTCTCTCACTCTCTTTCTCCACCCATTTTGACTGCGTGTACGCGGAGGGACAAAACGCGGGATTCTCCCCCCTTTTAGCGAGAACTCCGACAGTTTTTATTACGGCGATAGAGTTGGACGGAATTTCCTTAGTCGTACTTATTCGGTACGAGGGATCGATAATTGATCGCGCGTGTTTGATCAGAGGGATAAATCGGGTTTAACATTATTTTGGGGCGTTAGTGTTAATGTGTTGAGGTTTAAGGAATTGGACTTTTATGTGTGGCCCATAGAAATAATGGTCTAATGGTATGTAAATAATATTAATGTAGATGGTATAAGAATCTAAAATATTTTTAATTTCCAAGAGAAAATTTATACCTATTTTGAAAGTATTTTATATAGGTAAAGCAAATTAATTAGAAATGAATGTTTTTAAATTATATAGATAGCTAATAATAGTATTACATTATTTTTGTGGAGTGCTCTAATAAGTTTAATTAAGTTACATTAATTAAATAAGTAACTGAACATTTTTTCCTCGATTATATTATTAACAATATAATTAACAATTTCTTGCAGAAAAAACTTATATTATGCGTTACTTTGATATCGGTTACCTTATATAACATTATATTTTTAATTTTTCAATCATAATTTAACTACTGTGAAGATAACAAAAATTTCTTCAACATATACATATTTAACGGGCACTCCCTACATCTTCATAAACATTTGGAACGGACACGATGAAATTCTTAAAAATACTTTCAAGTCAAAGTAAACGCGCACCTCGAGACGGCCGGAAACCAGGTTCTATAAAAGTCGTGAAACCTTACACACACTTACATCGCGCATTCCCGCCGTCGCCGTGCACTTACTACGCGCTCGCGCCAAGATAATTTGCTCGCTTCCAGTTCCCCCTGAAACGCGCGCGTTTGCACACACGCACGCACAAAGAGCCTCTACTCTAAATCCCTCTGCCTCGCCTTATGCGAGATTAAGAATTAACGCGGCTAAGGACCCGGGGCTTACATCACACGCGTACATATACGCAGGCGCGCGCACACTCCGCCTTCACCCGATTATTAATTAACGCGAGGCATTAACGCGCGCGCGGGCACAAAGTAACGATACACCCGCGCGACGACTTGACTTACAAAGGCGACCACGCGAGGATACGGATCTGAAGTTCCGCGGACGCAGGAGAACGAGACTATGGCTGCCACCTTATACCCGAGGAAGGAGGGAGGAGCGAGAGCTAAGGGCTTTCATTAACGCCGCTCTGCCCGGGCTCCTTCGGGAGATTTTTAATTTGCAAGGAATGGACGCGTGTGCGCGCGGGTAGTAGTCTTTTGATGCCCGGACGACTATGGGCTGCTCTTATGTCGACGCCTTTGGGATGTAGTCCCTGCGTGCGCTAATTACAAAGCGAAGGTGCGGCAGCGGACGACGAAGAGGTTGCCGTGGGATTGGCTTTTTATTTGGGATATGGCTTGAATTAAGATCACTCTATCTGTTGTATAGAAAAAAAGATGGAAATATGTGAACATTTAAGCAAGTTGAAGTTGTCCGAATTTCGAGTAAGTACTTTAATAATATTGGAAAAATCAATAAAAGTCGAGAATATTTTTTCGAGTGACGGTATAAAATGCGAAAGACAGAAAATAATGAGATAAGTACTAGAAGTTAACTGTTCGCATCTTTAATTGTGTTAGCTAGATTCTTTGCGTTTGACTATTTTTTCGGATGCATGTTTCGAGGGGTCCGTATTCGAGAAAAGTCGTCGGCTTGACAATAAAAGAGATGCGCCTGTTAGTGATAAAGCTGAGGGTATTTGAATGGCAATAGTTAGAGGTGCTTACTGCCGGTGACGGTGAAGTTGTGCTTCCCAACCAGGTCCTATGCCTATCGAAAGTGAAAAGCAGAGGAAGTAGTACGCAGCAGAAAGTGTTAATTTATAGACCAAAATAATACTCGGAAAAAATTTCTTGTTAATCTAACCGTTTTGCATTAGCCAAATCATCCGATTTGGGGAAAAAGTGAAATGGCATTATAAAATGAGTAAAAATTACTTTTGTTTGTAGTGAAAATAACATTATATTTAAAATGTAGTTTTCATTGCGTTTAAAAGGTTAAAAGTTCGTTGGAAAAGAAGCATCTCCTTTTCACTCGCCTTTTCAACAAGGAGTATCCCGTCAAAGAATCATTTCAAAACGGAGAAACTACTTTCTGGAAAAAGTAGAAACTCCATTTGTTTTGAAGCTGTTTCAATGTATTAGAATGTAATGCCAATCCCTCTTCAAGATTTAAAGGAAGATTCTATATTTTACTAATGCTGTTTTTACGGATACTGTTGCAAGTAAAATAAACCTTGCATTTATTTTTTCCGTGTAAACAAATAATTAAAATTAAATTTCACATATATATTACATTTAATGCTATTTGCAGATTTCCAAAACCGATTCTATACAATTTTTGCTAAATTGTGTACGATTAGTGTAGAATTATTCCTGTATACAATTTGTATACAACGCTTGACATAAATTGTATACAAAATCAAAAAATCATTTTAACGCATGATTGAAGAAGAATAATTGTCAGTAATGGCCTGACCATATGTGATGTATTCTACTGAAAAAGATAACTCAAAACCAACACGGCATTTGGAGATAAACTAAGCTTTTATCTAGACATTGATATTGATGGACCAGAAATTTAAAGCAAATAGGTGTACAAAATAAATACTTTGTAATTTATTGATAAAAGATTACTCGAAACTTCAGAAATAAAATATTTTACAAGTATACAACATAAACCGTTGTTACAACATAATAATAAATAGAAAATAGCAAATAAATTTTGTGCAGAATGTTTGTGAATTCTCATATACGCAATTCATAAAATTTTGATTTATTAATTATTTGATATAATTATACAATAATCTGCATTAAGCGTTAATAAGATTTGAATATAAATTAATATGCATTTTCAAATGAATATAAATAAATAAGATGATCAGCGAATCTTGATTTTTAGCTGTATGGAATTTTTGGAGGATGTCCACGGATATGTAGTAAATGGAGGAATGAATATGGACGTACAAAAGCAATGCTATTGTGTAGAGCTTGTGAAAATATGAAATTTAAAAAAGAAAATTAATCCGCTGGAAAATGAAGGAAACGTTGAAATAAATAAGAGTTAAGTTTGGTAAAATAAGTAGAAAAATCGGGATTTCATGCAACATTCAGTAGTAAAAATTGTAAAAAATTACTTCTTAAATATTTTCCTATTATACACAGATTAGATCATATGCAGATGCTTAAGTTTGTATGGACATTTTATGCTCTTATCAGTTTTATACGTTCTCTATTGATATCACAGCCCCACAAAGAAAGAAAAGGTTCTGTACTTTAGATCGGACTATCATATCTCGGTGTATTTTGGCTCCCTAAGTATGATTCCAAGGTCAGAATTCGTCAACCACGTCTGAATTTGGAGATATCATTAGGTATAAGATTTTTCAGATATCTTAAAAGACAAAGTAAAAACAATTTTTTTGTTAATCTTTTCTACAAAACAATGTAGCATTGTTTGCGCCCTTCAAGACCAACTTTACACCATCCCTGTACAATTTTTTTTTCTCGGAGATCTGAATATGTAAATTTCGAGATAAAAATAAAGAATATGATTTTAAGAGATAAGTGCGAGTTTACAAAATTCAGGTATTTAGATTTCGGAGAAAAAAAATTGTAGAGGGATAGTGTAAAGTCGGTTTTGAAGGGCGCAAACAATGCTACATTGTTTTGTAGAAAAGATTAACAAAAAAATTGTTTTTACTTTGTCTTTTAAGATATCTCAAAAATCTTATACCTAATGATATCTCCAAATTCAGACGTGGTTGACGAATTCTGACCTTGGAATGATACTTAGGGGGCCAAAATACACCGAGATATGATAGTCCAATCTAAAGTACACAACCTTTTCTTTTTTTGTGGGGCTGTGTATTTATCCAGGAGATCCGCGGGCAGCCCTTTTTTATTAAGTGTAAAGATTTCGTTCTCTCTAATTGAAGTATGCCCACGTATTTAAATGAATTAAATAATATAAAGATAGCATTTAAAAAATTTCATTTGAATGTTTTATAAACACTGTGTGGCTATAAAATGGTAAACGTTCACAATTTCAATAGCGTCAAATCGGTTACTACTTACATAGTCGATATTGACTCTACATCACTTTTTGTCATACAATAGTGACAATGTATGTAAGTACAGAATTTGTGAAAATTAACTTTTTAACATTAAGAGAGTACCAAATCAAACCGTATATCATTGAAATAAATAAATTACACAGCCCCACAAAAAAAGAGAAGGTTCTGTACTTTAGATTGGACTATCATATCTCGGTGTATTTTGGCCCCCTATGTGCGAGTTTACAAAATTCAGGTATTTAGATCTCGGAGAAAAAAATGTAGAGGGATGGTATAAAGTTGGTCTTGAAGGGCGCAAACAATGCTACATTGTTTTGCAGAAAAGATTAACAAAAAAATTGTTTTTACTTTGCTTTTTAAGATATCTCAAAAATATTATACCTAATAATATCTCCAAATTCAGACGTGGTGGACCAATTCTGACCTTAGAATCATACTTAGGGAGCCAAAATACACCCCGATATGATAGTCCGATCTAAAGTGCAGAATCTTTACTTTTTTTTTGTGGGGCTGTGTTATTTATAAATTTAGAATTACTAAACTAAGTATAAAAACCATCTTCAGAGAATTACATTCCCTACCTTGAACTCAACAATTAACCAGCCCCGTGATAATCAGCAAAAAAACGAGCCAAAAAAGAAGACTCGATGCGTGCGGGTGTTCGTCCAACAACAAAGGCGCAAATCATTCGTCGCTTCCGGGCACACCGACCCTTTCTCATTCTTCCTCTTACCCGACACGCGCACACACACACACACGTGCGCTCATACGCCCCTCTAAATCACTTTTAAAAAGGACCGTCGCGCCCGGCTGTAGGAACGAGCGAGAGAGGGAGAGAGAGATAGAGAGAGAGACATAGAGAGAGAGAGAGACATAGAGAGAGAGAGAGAGAGAGAGAGAAAAGAAGAGGAACAAGAGCCGCGGAACCGCAGGGTCAGCCTTGCGCGAAAGGGTTCGCCAGAGAAAACGGGTGTCCCTCGCAGGCGCTGCGCGCCGCGTTCTTCCCTCGCCCTGAGGATTCGACGCCGCCGCTGCTGCTGCTGCTGCTGCCGCCGGACTGTCAGGGAGATAAATCGGCTCCGGCTTAATTAAATCTTCTTCCGAGAGAGAGAGAGAGAGAGAGAGAGAGAGAGAGAGAGAGAGAGAGAGAGAGAGAGAGAGAGAGAGAGAGAGAGAGAGAGAGAGAGCGAGCAAGAGAGAACGAGGAGAAGCTGGACAGCGGAGGGTCGAATTGTTTCGAGGATATCAACCCTGATTTAGGGGCGCGAGAGACATAGGGTGGGAAGTTATTCTCAGAGTAGGCGACGGTGCAGCTCTTATGTCGGTGTGGGCCCTTCGCGTTGCCTCTTGTTAAAAATGCACCCGGAGACTCGTGTTTTCTCGGTTGACTGGACATTCTTTCAGAGAGGTGAGCGACGTAGTTTGCCGTCTGGTTGACGAGTTGCGAGGAGGGGGGATCGAGATCCTTACTGGTGGATTACTATGTTTTTATCTATTTTGCTTCCTCCTAGAAGAAGCTTTGTGATAGTATTTTTTGAGTTGTTGTAAAAACATGTTATAATTGTTTTCCGGGGTGTTAAGAATCAAAATACATGGTTTTTGAAAAATGTCTGTATGGATGTGTGTGTGTGTGTGTGTGTGTGTGTATGTGTGTGTGTGTGTGTGTGTGTGTGTGTGTGTGTGTGTGTGTGTGTGTGCGCGCGTGTGTGTGTGTGTGTGTACGCATGTATCTCAGCTTCTACTCGGTCTATTTTAACCGGACAGGTCTCATTATTTTTGCCTTTTTTGTGTGTGATTGCGGGTCAAAAATCCGTTTTTTAATTGGGCCGATGCGTTTTTGTTTTATTTCGAATTTTCGATTTTCTCAAAATTTATTCTTGCTTTTTTTTAATGACAGGATCGAGATATTTTAATCTGATGGGTAGCATTCGAAAGAGAATTAAAATACCTATATTTTCTAAACAAAAAAAAAAGTTTCTAGCTATCACGGATCTTTTGTTATTAACAAAAACGTATTTTTTTTTTTAAAGCTTATAACTCCCAAACTAAACGGTCAATTTTTTTGAGAAAAATCATGATAATGCAGAATATAAATAGCTATAATCTGTAAAAATTTTAATTCATTATGTTGGTTAGTTTTTGAGGGAAAAATGAAAAAAATAAGTTTTGTATGTCCAATGATTAGGGAAGTAAAATTGACTTAATCGCTTCAAAATTCTTTGTAGAGGTAGATGTTGGATAGCTCTCGGCTGAGTTCTTTGGGCAAAATGATTAATCCATAAATTTCACAGATATTTAAGGTTAAACTTTTTTTAACCTTTTTTTTTTATCTAATTTAGATTTCAAAACGGTCATGTTGTTCGTTGTTCAATTTCAGGGGTAGTTACTACAGGAAAAATTAGAAAATTATTTAAACCTGCAAAGTTACAATCAATTGTTTATGAGAAACTTTCACATATTTATAAACAATTGGTTTTAAGTTTGCAGGTTTAGCTAATTTTTCCCGTGGCAACTAACTACCCCTGAAATTGAACAAGGAACAACATGGCTGTTTTGAGTTCTAAATTAAATAAAAAGTCAAAATGATTGTCATATATTGTTGAATTTTCTTCTAGGTGACGGTAACTAGTTTTAATAATAATTAAATGTCGTTAAAAAATTTTTTTCTTCATCTTAACACCTGTACCTTCAATGTATGTCGCTGCTTATATCATGGAATGTGTAAAAATCATTGTAAACAATTTTTTAAGCTGACTAATCAAAACCAGCGAACCTCCTTAAATGAATGCTAAACCCACTTTACGTTTCTCACTCGGTACTACGCTATAGGACGTGTAATTCTTAAACATTCATACCAAATTAATAAATGTGACATTCCTAAACAAATAATATTATTGATAATTTTGTAATAAACAATTGAGCATTATAATTTCATTACCAATAAGGTAATAATGACATATTTTTCTCATCCATCAGAGAATTCTGTCTATATTGAATTTTTTTACCGAAGCATTAAAAATGGTGAATATGCTTAATTAGTTTAATAGATATTTAATTTATGTTATCATATCAAATGTATGTGATGGAATACTGTAGAAAATACTAAGGAGAGCTCTCTAACCGTTTAAACGT
This sequence comes from Torymus aiolomorphi, assembly GCA_036365515.1. Classification (NCBI taxonomy): domain Eukaryota; kingdom Metazoa; phylum Arthropoda; class Insecta; order Hymenoptera; family Torymidae; genus Torymus; species Torymus aiolomorphi. The sequence goes on along the minus strand of CM070876.1, from coordinate 152,737,570 downwards.
TCGCGACACAGGTCAGCTCAGTGCCACTGCGCAGGCCCACGGGCCACTTCGCGTCTACCGCTCGTAACCGCTAGGCGGTGTAAACAATCCCGCACATGAAAAAACGTTTTCCAAGGCATGTATGAGCCTGCAAATGTTGCAGCAGCATCGCTTTTCGGCCTTTTGGCTAAGAGATCGAAGTGTATGAAAAGTGCTATTGGAACGCCTTAATGCAGGGAATCCGTCGGCACTCATCAATCACAAATCATTAAAAAAGAGTTTTAAATTATTACTGACCGAGAAAATTTGAGGAAGCTAAGTGCCAGTGTATTGTTGCATCATATAATTCCAAGCACAAGTATTTTTCATCATACTATTTCCAGTAATAATTACTAGTCCAGGTAAAACACGGCCTTTTATTTGAATTTTTCTTGTATTACAAATGTTGTAACTTGTTACACAATGGTTTTCTAAATTTTTTACGTCATTTATATTTACAACAAACGATTATTACTTACTTACTAGAGGACGTAATCGTTATATTAATATCATGATGTATTTGGAATATCTAGGTTGACCCTTCGATAAATCATTCGTGTAAATATCTATTGCATTTTATACTTATTTCTTACATTAATATAACGAATTCATAATGAGACTGTAATCAGTAGGGTCACTCTAATCATCACACTCTCGCTTAAAGTTGAGTAATTAATCATTAGATATGCCCCAATATCCGTACTCTCGCAATGACAATCGCTGCCCCTCTACATTAAAAATTCACAAAATCACCTCCATCACCTCAGCCTACAACAGCGTTCTAGTAAACCCAACGATGTGACGCAACCTATATCGAGCCAGCAGCAAGCGCACACAGGCCTGTGGCATGAGAGAATGAAAGGTCCAACGTTTCTGTGTCTCACTCGAGTCTCGGCCTTCTCCCCGTTCGCTATAATCCGCAACATCCGCGATAGCCTCGTGCAAACGTATCCAGGTCTCGAGATCTTGAGAGCGCTCCTGCCAGAGCGCCGAGGATCCTAATTCTCCAGACAGACATCTCAATAACTCGCGCTCGTCCCACGTACCAAGGCGAAAACTCCCCTTCTGTGAAGCGGCACGCGTCTAGCGTTGTTCTCTATACTATATCGATGGTTTGAGCGTGGGAAACGAAGAGTATAGATACTGACGAAGTGCTTACATTGTTTGGGATGGAGAAAACTTTTTTCTCTTATTGTTGATAGTTTGAATTGAAGTTAATCAACCAACGGTGTCAGGAGCTTTTTATAACATGCTTTCTATTTGGAAACAGGAGCATGAAATGCTAGATTCAAAAAATTGTTTTTAACGTCAGAGAGTTTGAGTATTATACAAGTTTGAAAATGGCTCATGGACGTGTAAATTAAAATATTGAAAATTTAAAATTGGAGGATTAAAAAATTTCATTTGCTCGGTATCACATTAGATCATTAGCTGACGATGATAGAATTTCTTTATTAACCAGATTTTACTGTATCATATTTGCAAATTAATCGTCATTTTACGTAAAATCCTTATATCATCGATAATATCAAAGGCAGCAACATTTATATTCGTAGGTCGTACATACCAAGTCATTGATCTACGTAAATTCCAAATAGTGATACTACACAATATATTCTAATTTACAGTACAAGTGTCAACGTGAATGAGAATACAATTATACCGAATTCTTCCGAACTTCCAATTTAAATACATTGAAACCACGATTATATCGAAAAAAAAAACTTGAACAGCGCCTGAACTTTAATATTCCGCGAGATTTGCAGGAACTAAATAAATACCAGCATTAATCAGTTTTGTGTTCCCTTATCGAACGGAAGCCTCCTCTCGCAATTACTACCTTTTACCGTAACTTCTCAATTACAGCGTAATCACCACGCACTTCGAAAGACTGAACCACTCTCTCCTCCGTTTCTCTCTCTCTCTCTCTCTCTCATCAAACCTCCCCCTCTCTCTCCCAGAGCCTCTTTTACATCTGTAACTCGCGGTGTGCTCACTCTGGCTCCAACTTCTCTCCTCTCGCTCGCGCATTGCAGCAACGCCGCAACCAAGCCGAACTACATCTTGGCAATCGTGGCTGCTGGTCTCTCCCACCTACGGAAGGAAGAGAGGAAGCCGATGCAGAGGAATGGCTTTTAGATGGCCGGGAGAGCGAGAGAGAGAGAGAAGGTAGAGAGGCGGGAGGTGGAGGGCGAGGAAAGTAAGTGGGCGGGGTGGCGGCGGCGTACGTCGATAGAGCGGCGCGCCGCGGAGGCCAAGATACGACATCGCCGCGGCCGCACCCGGCGGCGGCGAAGCCGAGGAAACACCCGGCGGAGGGGAGGGTGCGAGTGAGCGAGAGAGAGTGAGAGGGTCTCTTTCTTCTTTCCCTTTCCTCCAGCGCGTGCCTTCTCCTTTTCCTCTTCCTTTTTCGTCGCCGGCTTCCTCCAGCGGCAGATGTTACATCCGTAGAAAGAGAGAAGCTTTCTTCTCTGTAAGGACGGTTCTTGCTGTGCAGACGGAATTTTTAATCGCGAGCGAGAGAGAAGATATCTCTCGCTCTTTCTCTCTTTTCCTCTGTCCTCCGGTTGCAACGAGCTGCACTCTGCAGCGTCGTACTGATTCTTTCTCATTCGCTCTCTTTCTTCTCGGGTCTTTCTATTTTTAGAGGTTTCTTTTGCGAAGAGAGGGTATGGCACGTGTCGCGCTTTGTGCGCGCGGATTTTCGAGCCTCGGGGACGACGACGTGCACCGGAGGCGGTTCGTTTAATTTTCCTTTTTGTTGGGGGAGAGTGAAGGTTGGTCGGGCTGTACTGATAAAAATAGATTTATTGTTAAAAAGAATCGAGATTTGAACGCAGTGGATTAAGATTTTTATTTGGATTTGAAAGTATTCTAACCATTTTTCATTTTCGTCGCTGTTTCATTTATCTAATAAATACTTTTTTATGATAAAAGTCGTTAAATTTCATTATTTACTTTACAAAAAAAAAAAAATAAAATATGCGAAGAACATTCCATGAAGTATTAGGATATAGAATGTAGAATATAAAATGTTCGAAATCATTGATTAAAAAATATTTGTATAATAATTTTTATTAGTCATTATTATCAAACATCATTTGAATGTTTAACAAATTATTTAATGGTTCTACAAGCAATTTATCTATTGACTAGATAAAGTATAATGTCATCTGTTTAAAAACATCTTAATCATTTTCTAAACCTATAACTATAAGGTACAATTGCAATGGAGATTAAAATATGCATTATTTGTATTGAATCAACGCTGTCATTTACAAACATAACATGAAAGTTTATGAATTAGTTTCACAAATTGAATCCAACCGTACATATCACTGAGTGAACACGTTCATCAACTTACAAAACCAATAAGTCGCTAATTAAATCCTCCTTTTTTCCTCACACCTTCAAAGCGTCCCCCTTATTTGCTATTCAATCTTCTCATCTGATTTATCGGTTTTTCAATCCACCAAATTGACTCTCTAAAAAAAATACACTTCTTCCACCCAGTCAGTCGGTCGGTCCAGTCGCCTGTGCGTCCTGCGCGCACTCGTCAAAGGAAAATTTCATCGCAAAAGTCGCGGCGGCCTGTTTGAAAAGCTAATTGCGGCCGCGCATTGATTGCGCAGGACTTTGTAAGGGCGCGCAATTATAATTTCATGACGCGCAGTTTAAATGCCCCTCCTCCCCCGCGTACTCGCGACGTGCGTAAACACACGTAGTGCTTGACGTTCCTCTCTCACTCTCGCGCAGTATTTCGTCCCCCCGCGTCCACTCGTTCGCTCTTGGTGTAAACATTTGCCGTCGAGAGTCGGGATGCGAGAGCGGCACGAAAAAATCTCTTGAAATCAATTATGCGCGCGCGAGCTCGTACGCCCTGTCATTATGACTTTGGCGCCGATGCACCAGCGCGGCGAAATGAGCGTAAATGAATTAGGCGTTTTAACATATCGATGTGAATGATACACAACGAGCGGCGCATTCCAGATGAAGATTGGGTAATGTGTCATTATTTTGAGGTGATCAAGTATTTTTTTGAAATTTTTTCATACCGGTAGAAGATGGTATATTCTAGTTTGTTCTTTGTAACTGTGTGAAATTTCAATATTAGTAGTGTCTTATGCTATTGACAATAGAAGTTCAGACGTAAAAACTATAAAAGATATTCCCATTTATATTTTCAAATTAAACTTATTGAAATTAACTGCAATGTTCATATGATTCTGTGCAAGTTCGTTCAATGGTTACTAGATCAACTAATCAATAAATTAGGGTCTTAATCACATATCAACGCATATTTGTACTTAATCATGCTTGATACAATCATGCACGTCTAGGATCGGACTATGGATACATAATCAAGGATTGCTGCATATTATTGTGTGTAATATTGAATCCATATTGCTCGTTGTCAGTGGCATACAATATTTGAAATATATAAAAACTATTGTATTAAACATAAATATTGATGTCATTCCAAAATGGACTTTTTTCTTGGAATTAAAAGTATTATACAATATAATTATGGCTGGTCACATCTTTATTTTACCCACTGATTTTTCATACTACTTATAAAGCTATAGAAAAATCATCTTTCTATTTGATAATCTGTAATCCACTATCTATACCAATTTTCTTATAGTTAACATATTGTTATCGCTCAAGTTATTCAGATAATCCGAATAACGTTTCTCTCGAAGCAATATTTACTTTCCTCCTACCGGCAAACAATCTGAAACCCACGCAACAAACGGACCCACAAGCTCTCTTCATCAAACCTTTTCAATTCCAGTGCTCGTCCCCCTCTCCCAATCAAAATAACCCCCCCGATCCCCTGCGCGTCACCGCGTCGCGGCGCGACGCACGCGAAATGCCCCGAGCACCTGAAATTCCGCAACGCGTGTATACGTACACTCACGTACACGCTCGCATGCACACATTTGGCCTCTCGCACCCCCTCCGTCACGCCCCGGCGAATCGATACACCCATAGCCGTTGCTAATCACACCCGACTCTAATCAGCTCCCCGCGCTAATTGCCATACCAAGGGCGCAAAATCCAAATCAAGACAGCGCCCAAGCATTTCACTCTCGCGCCAATATTCGTGCGACTCGCGCTGACCAAGTGTCCGCTCGTACCGCGAGAGAGCGAGAGAGCACAATTAGGCGCGTTCGCGTATGTCATAAATGGAACGAGAGGGGGAGAGAGGCGTATCGGTATTCGGTTAATTATGATCCTCGCGAGCGCACGTACCCCCGACCCCATGAATTCTTGACGCCCCGCCAGGGTGTTACAGCGCCCCGGCCCGTGCCGCGCGGGCCTGTCATAGTATTGCGCGCGACGCGATATGCCCATCGAACACCGCGTCTCTCTCTCTCTCTCGCGCCCTACGCTGCTCTCTGTGTGCGTGGGTGTATGTGTGTCTATTGTTCAGATCGACGCGCGCGCCTGGATGTTGCTGCTGGCGCGAACCGAGGGTGTCGGTAAATAGGTGCGTTGGGATTGGATGGTCGGGCTGCGTGCGATTGGGAGGTTGCGAAAAATTAGATTGTTCAAGGGGCTTTTGATGATTTAGGGAGTGCAAAGATGAGATTCGGTAGTGAACGTTTTGCTGTATGCTAATAGAGTAATCTTTTACGAGTGACTTTTGAAATAAACTTTAGAAAAGTTTTCAAAATCTGATCCAGACGAGCTGAATAAATGGGAATAGTATATTTTGCATATGATCCCGCAACTTGTTACCAAAGTTGTTGCAAACGATATTTTTTGCAAAAGCATGAAGAAATGTCGCTTTTTTTAAGTAATATGCCGTCAATTGGTACAAGAAGGTATCAACTCAGAATCCGGTTAGAAGAAGTACCGACTCGGAATCTAGATTGTAATGGTACCCACTCGGAATCTAGTTTAAAAAGGTATTAACTCGAAAGGAGATTTTTTTATTGAAATTTAAGTTGTCATTACTGTCAAAAACGTCATTTATATTATGAAATAAATTTGTGTATCAAATTCAACTGAATTTTTCATTCAAAATGCTAAATAAATTCAGCCAGTATAGGTTTCTTTATATGTTTCCTAGTGAAAAAACGCAAGTGAGATCTCACGTTAATTCTCATGTCAAAATATCATCTGACTTAAAAACCAGGAAAACGCGACAATTAAATTTCAACAAAAATTGATTTCATAACAAGTTTTTTCTAAGTTTTTGTGCAAGATTTCACGTTAGTTCTTCAAGTAGGGTTTGCGTATATAGTATTTTGCATTCAAAAAACAAATTTGAAATTGATATTAGTTTTGTACTGGATCTGCATGTAGTACACATATGTCAAATTTGATTACAAATGAGAAATCTGTGTAAACTGAGGATTTTAGCGAATTCTGATTATCAATTTGAGGTCTACTTCCATTTATTACTGAATCTGCTATGTATTTATGAAAAATTTGTGCGTAATGAGAAATCTGCAAACCTCAAAAGTTTAAAACTATATTTTATGCTACGGCAAAATCTGTTATCTATAAGTCTTAATGTGGACCGTAATAGAAAATTTTACTGCATTCAACGGCTTTCCAAGGACACTCTTCCCTTTAGCAAAACTCCAAAGATGATGAGGCGATTGAGGCATTATTCTTCAGAGTATCTGAAGATTACCCAAATTTTTTGGATATTCGTTTATAGAAAGTTCGTTCGCAATACACATATAATTTCATACAAATCGAAAATCATGCTTTGTGGGCGCATATACGGTAACTTATTCTAATTCAGTCAACTTAACCGAATATTTTGTTCCATATTTCCGTAGACACGTTTAGAAAAAACTACATCAAAATATTGTATATCTTCTGTCAAGAAAAAAATTGAGAACGCACTTGAAGCGATATTGACTTCACATACTGAGAGAAAAAATCTGTTATAACCACCGAAATTTCCGGTCAAAACAACCGAAACCGTTCGGTAAGAGGACTTAAGTTAGAATTGCGGAAACGCTTCGGCAAAAACTGCCGTAGCGACGAGTTCACGCACAAGCGCCAAAGGTCACGTCACACGAGTTTCTGTTGTTTTTGCCCGACAGTTCGGCAGAAACTACCGAACAGCGGTTTTCGCTTAAGTGCACCAGTGCAGAGAGCTAAAATACTGAGAGAAAAAAAGGCCAGAACTGAGGAAAACTCCAGTCAAAATAGCTGGAGTCGTCGGGTAGGACAGCATTGAGAGAAAAAAAAAGCAAGAACAGCCTAAACCTAACCCGACATTTATGTCGGGCAAAAACTGCCTAAGTCGTCGAGAAGGACAACTTAGGTTAGAATTGCCCAAGCACTTGGGTAAAAATAGCCTGAGCACGACGACCGCTAGAGGTCACGTGACCGCTGTTTATGTTGTTCCTGCTCGATTTTTCGGTAGAAAATGCTTGACTCTCCGGCAGTTTTAGCCTGAATCAAGTTAAGCGATTCTTGCCTGGTTCACTTAGGCGGTATTGGCTTTTTTTTCTCTCAGTGAGCAAAGGTTAAAATTGCTCAAGCGCTCCGGTAAAAACAGCCTGAGCGCAAAGATCACGTGACCTTTGCTTATGTTGTTTCTGCCCGACTCTCAGGGAGAAACTGCCTCACTGTCCAGCAGCAACTGCCGAACTCTTCGGCGATTTTAGCTTAATGTACTTCGGCTATGCCGGCATGCCTCACTTCTACTAACTTAGCCTTTTTTCTCTCAGTGAATGGTGAATGTAAAAAAGAACGTTTTGGCTAGGCTAAGTAATGTGTAACTCAATTGATTAATTTGGTTGGTAAAGGCGCTTATGGTAGAGTGTGAATCATAATTTTGTATCTTGAGTCTAATGGCCAATTGTCTACCAGGAAAGGTTTAAATAAATGGACACCATTTATTTTTAACCGACGTTTCGGACACTTTTTTCGTGTCCCTCTTCAGGTGATTACGTCAAGCTGTAACAATAATAATTTTGTCAATTCATTGACGAAACGGACAGTCGCCCGTTATTATTACAGCTTGACGTAATCACCTGAAGAGGGACACGAAAAAAGTGTCCAAAACGTCGGTTAAAAATAAATGGTGTCCATTTATTTAAACCTTTCCTGGTAGACAATTGGCCATTAGACTCAAGATACAAAATTATCAATTGATTAATACAATATAAAAAGTTTTTCCAAAGCAAACTTGACAAAAATTTATAAACACGCACTAAACTATATTTTCTACTATAAAATAAATTAGGATCACACAAAAAATTAAATTAGCCTTGAGATTAGTTGAGAACTAAATTAATGAAAATGTGGCTGACTTTATATTTACCGTATATACCGAATTCGGTCACTGTTTACATTCAATACTTTTGCAAATAAGTGCAAATCAGTGGAAAAGTTACCTTATATTGAATTCACTTAAGGGGGCAAGCCTGGGTTAAATCCTGCAAAAATAGATTTTAGTATAATTAGTCAGGCCATTATTTTTTCAAATCTATATAAAAAAAACCTTTTCAAGACCTCCCGTTTGAGTTCGGGTTGTCGCATATTTTTATCCGCGATTTATTCATTTTAATTCACTCCATCGTCCTCTCATATACGTAACAATATATTTTATGCAGATATATTCTCAATCATTCTAGGATATAACTTTAAACTATAAATAGCGTAGCAGCTTTTCAGCTTCCGTTACTGCTGCACTTCTTAATTTTTTAAAATATCAATTTGCTAATGGAAATAAATAATTAAATAAAGCAGTTACGAAATATATAAATAAAAAGTTCTTTCCACGCTTCACGTACCTCGTGAACGCCGATTCACTGATTACCAGTTATCGTTCAAATGTATTCTCGCTGTATCCTCGCACTTCCATCTTCGTCGGCCATCCTTCAACCACGATGTTGATTTACTTCCCTTGCATGCCGCAACATACTCATACAAATCTCGGCACTCGTCCATACTTCTCTCCTCCGGCCATAAAACAGATTTTAATCACACGAGGCGCACGAGCCGAAGCCCATTAGCCGGACGCAGCTATCGAGTCAAGTATTCGCGAGACCGTCCGAAAGATATGGTCCGGCGCAGAAATATTGCACGCCAACGCACGGGGGGCGAAAAAGCGATACAACGCAAGCCGTATTTAATTAAAGCCGCTGGGGAGGACGGGATACGCTTGATCAGACATCAATACGCCGCTAGTCTCTATATCTCTCGACTTGTTTCACTCTCTCTTTTTTTGCCCTTCCCCGGCATCCGTGTTTTCCTTGTACGGAGGCTTCATTATTAAACTGGATATTATCGTACAAAAATCTACGCTCATCGTGGCGAGGCTTTTTCCACGAGGTACCCGGATTCCTTTTCTCTTTGGATATTAATTATGAATGAAAATCGTACCCCCCCCCCCCCCCCTCCGTGCGCGCGCTCGGTGATTATGGATTATTTATTAAATTTCTAATAGGCCGATAGGGAGAGTGTGTTTTTTAATTTAGTACGAAAATTTGTACATACAGCATGTATAAGAAGAAATTTTAATTAAAGCTGAAAGTATGGCGAGTCTTGGTTGGAATTTCACCGCCGATAATTTTTCTTTGAATAGCTTTCGATGTAATGCCCAAGAGGTGATTTAATTTACGGAAGTAATGGAGTTATTGACTAATAAATAAAAGAGTAGTCGAACATTGGATTATTATGATTGATAGTCTTATACATAAGAGATATAAAAGATTTATGAACAAGTTTATTTAAAAAAAGAAAAGTTTTGAAAGTATGTAGTTTTCAAGAATAGTTTTATTTATTTAAAAACAATCGACAGTAATACAAATATGTATTTGTTCCGGCAGATCTTCAACCGGAGTGCCGTAATGATATTTGGAAACTGACACTTCTATTTTTCACCATAATGTTGCCTATTTTAGGCATATACTTCTCATACTGCTAAAGTCGTTGTAAATGTGTAAGATCTGTGTATATGCAAACATTTGGTAATAAAGAGAACAAATGTTTTTCAATGTCGATAGTAATCACATGCATGCAGAGCTAAGTTACTTGTTTTGACTTGTATAGCTCTTTCATTCCAGCAACGAATATACATTTATGAACAATTCCACAGAAATCATCAAACAACTAATAAATACAAAATTTATGTGGGGTACACCTACCAGATCAGATTTTTTCGCTTCTCTAAATCACTTTGAATAAAAAAAAATCGTGAACACCATTAATCTGGCCAAAAGTAAATATATTTAAAAAAAATCTTGTTAACAGTAAATAAATTTTTCTTACTCGCCCACCCGAAAGTACGTACTTTCGGCCCGCATCTCCGGGCCGAAAGAGAAACTTTCGCATCCTATTTTAGACCAACCGCGCGCTCTGATTGGCTGCCGAAATTTCCTGACCCGCGGCGCTTGAGCGCCCGCGCGCATGTCTGACGAAAGATGTTTGTGCGGTGTGGAGGTTAGACACGTACGAAATAAACAGAGGAAAGTGCACAGATGACGACAAAAAAGAGTTAAATGAAATAAAAAGTGGTGTTGTTTGATCGTGGTCACTGTTTTTTCCTCTTGTTTCCTACACGTACTTTCGAGTCGTGTATAGAAACAATTAAGTAAACGTACGGACGGAAGCGTTCGAAGAAATATGTTTGTGTGGTGTGAAGGTTAGACACGTACGAAATAGACAGAGGAAAGTACACTTGTGACGAGAAAAAAGAGTTAGTTGAAATAAAAAGTGGTGTTGTCTTTTTTTAATGAATGTGTTTCTGATGCCCGCCCCGACCAGCAAAACCTCGGCTTCGCCTCGGTCTTGCAAATGTCGGGCGGGCATCAAACCATCTGTGTAACAGCGAAAGTAGCAGACGGCCAAAAAACCAGCTCTCCACGCCGGGTCGAAAGAAAAAATGGTCGGTAATATCGACTGAGCTACCCAAAGCGGCCGACAGAGGCAGTACTATCGAGCGGGTCGAAAGAAAAACTAACACTCAAACGTCTCAAACACAGCTAGCAGACGACAACGCAATTTTATCAATTATTTAACAATTACAGAACGTACTTTCGGCCGGGGAGTAAGAAAAATAGTATACAATACTTGGACCGGAAATTGGATGCCCTGGCCGTGCGTCATGACGCCCTCGGCTTCGCCTCGGGCGTCATACCACGCACGGCCCGGAAATCCAATTTCCGGCCCACGTATCGTAATGTACTATTGTTAAGATGTTTAAAAATGACCCACATTCAAACACAAATCGTTTTGTCAGGCAGATTCACCGTGTTAACAATTTTGCATCTTCGAAGAGGAAGCTTTTTAACGGTGAAAAAAAATTTTTATCACGACGATATTTGTCGTTAAAAATTTTTTAATCATGTGTTCTAATAGCATATTATAATATAGAACATTTTATTTATCGACTCAAAATCTTAACCACTTATTACACTTATCGAAAACCCCCCGCTCCCATACACGCACCTGCTCCTCGCTTCACTCGTCGCCTCCTCTCCCTACGTAAAAACTTCGTTTTTAGGCACGACCGCTACTCGGGAGAGCCTTATATTTTCACCAGAGTGAAAATTGTAACTTTCTGAAAACTAGCAATTTACTGTATAAAAACTATTTTCCTCCCAGAAATAGTTCATTTTGAGCGTTTTCTATGATGTATGTAAGTATGTACGTTCGTATGTAATCCAAGTTTATGGATTATCTCAGCGAATTTTCGACCGATTTCATCGGGATTGCGGGAAAATACTCCTCTAATTATACCTAAGTGCTGATTCTCTAACGAGAAAGATCGATAAAAAATTTTCAAAATGCGGGCACAAAGAAAAATTGCAAAAAATCGATTTTCAAGCCTTATATATAGAAAAATTAATTTTAAGCTAATATGTACCGATTTATCTGCTAAAACTAATTAAAATACACATTTTTTCTGTTGTACACTTTTCTTTACGAGCAATATTTGCCTAAGATAACTGCGAAAAACGATTAAAAAAGTTTAAAAATAGACGATTTTCGGCTGTAACTTGACAGGATTTGATTTTACACAAAAATGTTAAATACAAAAGTTGTAGATAACATTGAAATAAAACTTTTTTCTATTTAACATTTTTGTTTAAAATCAATTCCTAATGAGTTAACTTATAAAAACGATTTTAAACGCTAAAATATACATGAAATGGACGATTTTCGGCTGTAACGACAGGATTTGATTTTACACAAAAATGTTAAATACAAAAGTTGTAGATAACATTCAAATAAAACTTTTTCCTATTTAACATTTTTGTCTAAAATCAATTCCTGACGAGTTAAGCTTATAAAATAGTAGATTTTCTTACAAGGGTGATATTTCATATCACGTGCCTGCGAAAGTTCCATTTTTCCCCCTTATAAGAAATCGTATTTTTCTCTATTCCCGGGCGAAAGTACGTTAATTAATCAATCTAGAAAAATCGAAAATCATCGTCTTTCCTGGTGACGTCAACTCTGCGTAGCCATGTTTTTACTTTCGCCCTATGCTTTGATAGCGTTAGCGACTTCACGTCGTTCTTGTAGTTTGCAGATTATATTTTTCAATTTTATTTTACCTATGTTGCAATTGGTTTTTCCCGATGCGCGCTTTTATGTGTGTTCGATGCCCGCCCAACATTTGCAGCACGAGCGTAGCGAGAACTCGATCCTATCATTAAAAAAATCAAAAAACAGTTTTGAGAAAATCAAAAATTTGAAAAAAAAAACAAAAACGCATCGCCTCAATCAAAAAACGGATTTTTGATCCGCTATCACGCAAAAAAAAACAACAAAAATGAGACCTGTCCGGTCAAAATCGACCGAGTAGAAGCTGAGATCCAGGCGTACACACACACACACACACACACACACACACACACACACACACACACACACACACATCCATACAGACATTTTTCAAAAACCATGTGTTTTGATTCCTAACACCTCGGAACACAATTATAACATGTTTTTACAACAACTCAAAAATTTACTATCACAAAGCTTCCTCTAGGAGGAAGCAAAAGTGGTGTATTAGTTAAAGTAATGGACCTGAACGAACGAGATATTAGGCAAAATACTTTATTTATGCCGACGTTTCGAGAGTGAATATTACTCTCCTTTTCAGGGCTACAATCAATTATTTAATATAATAAAATATAAAAAATATAAAAAGAATGTTAACTTAGTTCGAGGAAAAATTTTTTTTGTTACCATATAAAATTAAATTCTACCGTTTGGTATCGTTAAGGTCGAAATTTTCATCGCACGAGGAACATTTTTGTATGATCTGTTGGACCAAAGTGCTAGAATGAAATATTTAGAAAAACACCCAATTAAGCCATATCAAAAATAAAATTGTTGTTCAAAAATAAATAAAAAACTACAAAAGACTTACTTCCTTCCTTTCGGCTCACCTTCATTGCCGCCACAAGAACGTTGGTTACGTGAACTTGGAGCAACACTGAAGGAGAGATAGTGAATTCATATAAGTAATTTTGTAAAGGATAGGAAAAGGGAGGGGGAAGGAAACAAAGTGGGAGACACAGTCTGGGCTCTCGCTAGAGTGGATCAGGAGAACACGATTGAAAGAAGTGGGCGGAGTGACATACAGACATCGCTTCACGCTCTTCACCAACGCATGCTCCCCGGATACAATCGAACGAATCTACGCCGTGTGTGAGGACAAGGGGGAGGAGTGCAACCGAACATACGCAAATACACATTTGTTAAGACAAATTGCAAAACTTTTTTACCAAGTCTGTTGTTTTTTTGTAAGAGTTTTTTAGGAATTGTGTGTCTTCTATACGATTGAGAGTATTACTGTGGAAGTAGATATTTAGCATCTCCGAGAAAGAGCGTTTGTAAAAATTTGGTTCTTTGTCTAAAATTTTAATGTTTTTAAAGTCGATTGCATGTCCAGTTTTCTCCACATGTACGGCTAATGGAGAGTTGTTAGAGCAATTTTTTACGGCTCTTATGTGTTCACAAGTCCGCTTTTTTAATTTTCTTTTGCTCATGCCGATATAAGTAGAAGAACAATCTTGGCAATCAATTTTATAGACAATCCCATTAGTATCTGACTTTTCAAGGCGATCCTTACCTAAGGTTATTATATTGTTAAATTTGTTAATCGTTTTATTTATCGGAACTATTTTATACTTATGTATGATATTATTGATTTTTGGAGTGAGGTGTTTAATATAAGGAAGTACTACTTTATCTTTAAGGAAAGTGGTGTAGTTTACAAAGTTAATTGTGCTGATTGTAAAATGTCATATATTGGACAGACAGGTAGACAATTACGATTACGCATTAATGAACATAAGCGTAGTGTTAAGAATGGTGTCACCACGTCAGCTTTAGCCGAACATGCAAACTTTTATAATCATAAAATAGATTTTAATAAGGCCAATATCGCCGATCACGAAAGTTATAAGAACAAATGATTGTTTTCTGAGATGTTACACATTTATAGTACCAATAATAATATGAATAGACAGTTTGATACTATCAAACTAAACTAGGGGGGTTGCGCCCCCAGCGTGCCTTCGGCACGCCATCCCCCCCGCCCCCACACACACCTGCTCCTCGCTTCGCTCGTCGCCCGCCCCCTCCCTATGTAAAAACTTCGTTGTTACATAATAGGCACGACCGCAATACTCAGGAGAACCTTGTATTTTTATAAAAGCGAAAATTGGAACACTTCCGATATTTATAATAAAAAAAAAAAAAATTAAATATATAATAATAATAAAAAACTAGCTGCTCACGGACTCACGGGTGTTCCTAACTACATATACCTATACAATCTCAATTACAAAAAAGTACTTGCGCACATATGCATATATATACACTAATACCGCGAAAAGGAGAAAAACCGAAGGAGAATGCTCAATACTGATGCATTCGGCAACGGCAATCTGGCTTAGCCCTGCGACCTGCGTGCATGAATACTTATACTGCAGCAGTCGTAATGGCTACGCTAGGTACCTCGGCTCATGGTCGTACACACTTTCCGGACCTATGTATAAGTACTTAACTACCGTGCCTCGGCTAGGCTGCGTTCGCACACCAAGAACAGCGGAAAAACACATGCGACTCGTGCGACCACGAGGTATAAGATATATCTATATATATATGATCGCGTGCGCTTTCTGCTACTGCTGAGTAGTGCGGCGTGCCGTCAGCCGTGGCGCACATGTGTCCATGGTGTGTGTTGTCAACAATCGAATCGTCTGGCTCCCGGCGTCCCCAGCGATGCCTGTGGCTGCTGTAGTATGCCGCCCTGGTGAATCGTGTTCGCCCTTTCATCGTGTTCGTCGATTGTCGATGATTCGTCGGAGATGGGAAGGTAGTGTGTCAGCGGCGAGAGCAGATTTAGTAAGCATTTTCTCGTTCCTAACCTCTCTGATGGGTGAGCTGATGGTACTTTCGCTTGTTGCAGGTATCTGTGGCAGCGAGAGTAGTGTAAACGACGGGCACTGCTACAGACTGTTTCTTGGGTGTATAAATGTTGTCTGAGTCATCTATTTATTAATTATGTGTGGTTTTTAGGTACTCAACTTTCCTTGTTTGGCTCTTACACTAGTGACTATGTGTACAGTTAAGCTGCTGCTTGTGTCTTCAGCATCTTCAGTGAAACAACGGTTTAAGGTCTCCACCAGTTCTTACCCTCTAGTTGTTACAGGAAGCTGGTACAGTGAGTGAACAACAGCCATTGCTGCAGACTTTTCTTTTGTATGGTATGTTTTTTTGAGTCATCTATTTATTAGTCATATGTGGTTTTTAGGTGCTCAACTCTCCTCGCTTGTCCCCCAGAATAGGGACTGATCTGCTGTTCATGCGCTTTACTGATCCCTAGGCTGAGGCAGTCCCTGACATTGAAACACAATTGACGGTCTCTGTCAGTACTTTCCTCCTAGGATCGCTGTTAGATGATTCTCAGCAGACTGGCATCCATGGAGTAGTGCCAGCCTATACCGTCCAGCCCTATTTTGCAACTTCTGCAGCTCTAAGTGATCTTCGAGTGTTAGTGCTTTAAAGTGTGAGGGGATAGGTAATAGGAACTGGGAAATATTATATAAGTGCTGTGTGTGTTGTTGAATGCGATAAGAGTAGGTAGTTGTCCCTGGTAATATTAGCTCGTCTATTTAATTTCTAAGTTTAGTCAGGGTGTAAGAACTCGCGTCAGGGTATCTGTTGTATTAAAATACATCATTATGTATTTCGCAGACTTCTACCCAGTGAGACTTGCCTATTTAATAGTTTTCTACATGCTGTAAGACTGAGTCAGCTAGAACATTGCATTATTTATGCATTGAAATTTACCATATTACAACATTTATAGCTCATACATTACACAAAAGTTTTTTTTGTATATATGATATTCCTTTAACATGTACTTATATAATATTACACAATTTTGATTCTTTTAGTTCAATCGCTTAGGTCCTGGCAACATAGTAGGTTAAGCTGGGTAACCTTATATCAAACTTTTAAATTTGTTATTAAAAATCTTTTTGTAGAAAACAGGGAAATAGATATTTTGTTTCTTTAATGATTCTTCCAATATGTTTATCCCATTGAATATTGTAATCAAATGTAATTTTGTATCTTATTATTATGTTTTTGTAATTATATTATCTTTGGAATGTTATGTCGATTTTTTCCATCTTATTTAGAGCTATTGTATCGAATACTTCTTTGTAAATCTAATTCTGTGAAATAATAAGCGAAAATTCACTATACGTGTATTGGGGTATTAAAAATCATGTTTATACGTTTAGATGATCCAGTAATTATTGTACATAAAAATGTTAATTGTGAATAAGTTTTGTTTAAACTATATCTACATGCTTTGTATTTAACAGTTTTATTGAAAGTCAAATTCTTGTATGATAAGCGAAAATCGACTATTTCAGGTGTATTTAGGCATTAAAAATCGTTTTTATAGGTCTAAGCGGTCAGGAATCTATTTTATATGAAAATGTTAAATGGGAAAAAGTTGTGATTAAATATTATGTTGAACTTTTGTATTGAACATGTTTGTGTAAAATCAAATCCTGTCAAGTTTTAGCCGAAAATTGTCCATTTTATGTATGTTTTGACGTTTAAAATCGTTTTTATTAGTCTAACTCGACAGAAGTTGATTTTACATGAAAATGTTAAATAGAAAAAAGTTTTCTTTAAATATTATCTACAACTTTTACATTTAACATTTTTGTATAAAATTAAATCCTGACAAGTTATAGCCGAAAATCGTTCATTTTATGTGTATTTTGGCGTTTAAAATCGTTTTTATAAGTCTAGCTCGTCAGAAGTTGATTTTACAAAGAAATGTTAAATGGGAAAAAGTTTTGTTTTAATATTCTACAACTTTTGTATTTAATATTTTCGTGTAAAATCAAATGCTGAGAAGTTATAGTCGAAAATCATTCATTTTTGACCATTTTTGGCCGTTTTTCGCAGTTATTTTGGCAAATATTGCTCGTACAAAAAAGTGTTCAATATAAAAAAGCTGTGTTTTAATTAGTTTTAGCAGATAGACCTGTACATATTAGCTTAAAATTAATTTTTCTAGACATTAGGCTTAAAAATCGATTTTTTGAGATATTTCTTTGTGCTCGCATTTGATAAATTTTTCATCGATCTATCTCAATATAGAACCAGCACTTAGGTATAATTAGAGGAGTATTTTCCCGCAATCCCGATGAAATCGGTCGAAAATTCATTGAGATAATCGAGAAACTTGAGTACATACGGACGTACAGACATACATACATCTCAGAAAACGCTTAAAACGCACTCGCTCTGAGTGGAACATGGTTTTTACACATTAATTTTTCAGTATTTGAATTCTTACAATTTTCGCTCTGGTGAAATTATAAGGCTCTCCCAAATAGCGGTCGTGCCTAAAAATTGTTATAAATCCACAGTCGACATTGTTAATAGATCAACCAACATTCGTAACAAACCTAACAAATTCATAAATTCTCGTCGGTTACGTAGCAGAGAGTAGTTTTTCATTGGTGGGCACTGCGTTACTAAGTCAATTTCCTTACTAAATTTCTATCCCCACTACTTTATTCCGTATAAATAGCCCCGGAGATGCCCGCAACTCTTATTGTCTCTTTTGACAGTGAGATTACATCATCCTGGGTAAAACCGCTTTTGACGTTATGACTAAATGACTGATTTGTAACATGTAAGTTTTTTGAATTTTCATGCCTTTTTTCTTATTTTGGGTTTTTTCTTTAGTACAATTTAATTTTTCTAAATATTCTCATTATACAGGTATTGCTTTACAAATGTTGGCGATTTACAAAAAATCCTATTGTAAAAAGAAAAACTGTTTGACATTCGGAGTCCACGCAATGGCCGCTTTATAAATTTGTAAATTGATATAACACCTCGAATGGGAAGGGAAAAAAAAAAGTTTTTTTTTCCGTTTTTTCTTTAACGTGACAAGAAATTTTATAATTGCCGTTATGTTTAATATTTTTGTTATCTTCATTGTGTTTAGCCTTGATAAGGGGAGTTAATTATACTCCCGAAACGTCGGTGTATCAATAAATTTATGATGCTCGAAAGGATCTATGGTGTACGAATCTATTACACCCTCAATAAAAATTATAAAAGAACATGTTAAAGTAATATTATATTACGCAAAAAAAAATAGTGTAATGTATGTCTTATAGATTTTGTAATATAGTAAAGTTCAATGTGTAAAGAATGCAATGTTGACTTTGTCAGTCTTACAGTGTGCTGGAAAACTATTAAATAGGCAAGTCTCACTTAGTAAAAGTCTGCGAAATACATAAGGATGTATCTTAAAACAACAGATATCCTGTAATGAATTCGTACACTTAATATCATCATTAATCAGTAACACGATGAAAGGGACGACATTCTTCAAGGCGGCGTATTGCAGCAGCCACCGTCATCACTGTGAACGCCGGGAGCGGGCGATTGTTGACATCACTACGGAAGCCTGGTCGGTTCACGCGTGTGTGAGGCGAAGCGAGCGCTACTGCTACTGCTGCGAGAGAGCATCATGGTGACTTGTCCACGTTTTCCAGAAGCATTGTTCAATGGAAAAGTAATAAGCCAAAAAAAATAGAAAGTAATTTAACGGGGACATCTATTGTATTGAGGTAAGAATAATTCAATTAACATAAAGTGAATAAATTACTTCTCTTTTGACAAACAAAAGCATTGAGGTTATGTATTGTTCCTTTTTAGTTGCAGATTAGTTGCAGAATGAATTTTATTAAAGTAAAAGATGGAGATCAAGTGGTCAATTTGCCTGTGGAGAATGAGATTATATCTCTTTCTTTGATTAAAACTTATTTTGCTGAAGCATGTGGCTTAACTTACATATACAATAAAGAAGTATGCGCAGTTGACATAATTGATGGACATATGAAGCTCATAAATGGAATGAAAGAATATGAGATTTTTAAGACTATATCTAAATCCAATTTACTAAATGATGCTAAGAAAAGAAAAGTCGAGGAAATAATGGCTATTATTAATAAGGACGTTAATAAAAATGAGTTTAAAGATGATGACGAGAAAGGTGAAACTGATCCTAGATTTGAGGTAAAGAAAATAACTTATACTTAATTATATAAATATAAGCTCAAATATAATTATTTACAATTTAATATTTAGTTAATTATATATTTTTTTTACAGAATTTTATGAAGAAAATGGCTTATCGCAAAGTGTTTGTTGGATGGAAGCATAAAGATACAAATAAAACTAAATTTCTGCAAATGAAAGAGCCTTGGGGTGGCATAAAAACCTTGGAATTAAACAAGGATGAAAAATACAATTATCAGGAAATACTCCAATTAGCTATTCAAGAAATGAAAAATGACAAGAATTCAAATATTTTTAATAGTTCTACTTTCCAATTGGGTAATTTTCATAATGATGTGTTTGATAACTTTAACGACTTTTGGAAATTCTCCAAAAATATTAGAGCAAACAATAGACAAATACGAATTTATATTCTATCATTAAGTAAAATTGTTGTAGAAAATAAAGAAAATAATGTAACCACGGAAATGAATCAATCATTTGTGGAAGTTGAAAAAACTGAAAATAAAGCAGCCAGTATAATTAGTAATATGACAGCTAAAATTTCCAAACATTTTAAGTTACTAAGACAAAGTAATAATTGTAATAAACTTCAAGATAGTGATGACGTAACATTGAGTGGCTCAGAGAGGAATATTACAAGTGCTATGATTGTTCAAACAACTTCTCGATGTCTTAAGTTAAAGAAAGGTGAGAATCACAATAAATTTCAAGATAGTAATTATAATATAAAATTGAGTGGCTCACTTGGTATAGTCACTGAAGATAAGTCACATGATAATTGTATACAATACTATGAAGATTCTACTGGATTGATCAATAAAATAAAAATTGTAACAAGTGCTACAAGTGAATATGCACTGAATTATAATAAAATTAAAAATTTGCAAATATCTGTTCCAGTAGTAGAAGTTGAAGATTTGTATATCTCTACATTTGTGTTGGGGCAAGGAGCCTTTGGTTGCGTAAAAAAGCAACATGGCTAGGAACAAATGTTGCCGTAAAACGCTTGGATCTCTGTGATAACAACAAGTACATACTAAGAGAAATTGAACTGATGGATAAACTCAGACACCCCAATATTACTTCAATTATGGCTGTGTCGATAGATACTAGATTTGTGTACATTGTAATGGAGTTATTTGCTGGAAATAGTTTACGAAGTGCTCTTTTTGGAAAAGAAAGAGCAAATTATCAAATGTCTGAAAATAATAAAAATTTGATTGGACTTCAAATAAGCCAGGCAGTAACTTTTTTACATGAAAGAAAGCCGCCTATTATTCACAAAGATATTAAGCCAGAAAATATTCTTGTGAATGAAGATTTCTTTGCAAAATTGTGTGATCTAGGATTAAGTTCAACAGAAACAATGCCGTCATTACTCCACACAACTATAGGTAGTAATATTCGTGGAACGCCATATTACATGGCACCTGAAATATTGGTAAAGAAAAATCAAGCTACAGAAAAGTCTGATGTGTGGTCACTTGCTTCTGTATATGTAGAAATGTATAACGAAAAAAGTCTTTGGAATGATATTCCAGGGGATATTGAGGACTTACAAAGTATTATGAAGGCTGAAGGAAAACCAAATTTATCTTCTGTACCTGCTATGTTACGTGGTGTAATTGGTTTATGTTTTGAATATGAACCTATGGAAAGGCCAAAAGCCAGTACACTTTTGGATTTGTTCAAATGCATTGTAAAAATTAACAAAATGTAATTTTGACAAAGATTTAATCAAAAAATTAGATTCTTTTTTTTCTTAACGGTGGGATTACAGAATAAAATAATTTATTTAGTTTGAAATGTTATATAATATTAACTAAAGTTATTTATTGAAAGTGCTTCGCATGCAATAAATGATATTGCAAAACTTGTGTTCTTAGATATTTAGCACTGTGTTCAACGAACCAAAATTATTTTTGTAATTGAAAGTACCATGATTATAATATAAGATAAAGTTGAAAGATTGTATTACGTAAACTAAGCTTTAAAATTAAGTTATTCAAGTCTTAAACATTGTGATCAACGATAAACTTAATGTAAAAGAAAATGTATAGCATTGTAATTACGTTATTTATTAGCTGTTAAACTAATCTATTAAAATGAAGATATTGAAATTAAACGTTAATAAGTTAAAAGTTAATAAGTTAAAAGTTAAAAATTAATAAGTTAAACGTTAATAAGTATATTAGTATAATAAAATACAAGATCAGTATTTGCATAAAAGTAATTCTAAAATTACAGTCAATCTGTTTTTACAAGTTTTAAAAATATTAAAATTGCAATCGACATTAAATTGAATTTTCTTTTGTATTTAGTAATATAACCAAGTATTATATTGTATTAAAAGTAATTAATTTAATAAATTCTAGATTCTATAATAAAATTAAGACAAAATTATCTTTATTTTTCTTACCTGTACAAGATTTAGTGCATCTGTGTGTGTTTATATTTAGAAAAGGAATTTTTAATAAAATAAACGAGGTTATGCTTGAAAAATTTATAAAATAAATTTATTTACATAAATTAGATTACCCTATTTATCATTATCTAAATACATATCATTAATTTGAATACTCTTTTAATATATCTAAAATATTTCTATATAATACTAATGCTTCTTCAGCGCTGCTTGGAACATCAATTTTTGGTAAAAGCAATTTCATAAGGTCATCAAAAAGAGGATCAGTTAAAAGTGGATCGGTTGTTAACTTTTCTATGAGACTTTGTACTACGGTCACATCCACATTTTTAATATAATCTTTGGAGCCATAATTTTCAGGCAAATTAAATAAAACAAAAGGTTTACCATGCAAATTATTCCTTATACATTGCTTCCTTATTCGGTGCTCATTCCATAAAGTTTGACATGTAGTTAAGTCATATTTGATTAACGGTCCAAAGCAGTATTGCAAACACTTAACGTGAATAGCAGATCCATCAAATAAGTTTTTGGTTTGCATAACCTTAAAAATTGAATATAGAAATCCATTGAATGATTTCTCATCCGTCCCCAAAAGGATTCTATACGTTGGTTTCGAATACTTTTTCCTTGAATAAAACTGCAATCTCCAGAAAATTCATCATTGTGCTGCTTTCTCAAACATGTTTGTAGATTACCTATAAGAACATTTTCTGTTCCTTTGTCACATCGGATGATCGTAGGTAGAAATTTAAGTCTTTTAACAGCTTGTAGAAAGTAATTTGCTGTCACTTTGGGGTTGTTATTGGTTGTAGCGACTTCTAACCATATGACATATCTGCAAAATAAATGAATAATCAGTTGAAAATAAATATAAAGAGATTGAAAATAATCAAATATAAATCAAATAAACAATATACCTTGAAAAACCATCTATACAACCATGTATAGCAAAACCATATGGTTTCAATTTGTCATATCCGTCTAAGTGCCACAAGAAGTTTGGACCAGGACTAAGATAAACTCGTCTCTTCAACTTATTTCCATATCTCCCAGCAACACCTTCAGGATCAGCGATTTTCAAAATTCTATAAACTGTGTCTCTTTTCACTTTCAATCCATATTTATTTTGTAACTTTTTCCATAAAGCTCTATAGCCCAAGTTATAACCACATGATAAAAGTTCTTCCACCACAGCAAAGCCAATATCTTCAAATTACTTTCTTCAAAATTTTTTCGCTTCAATTCCAATTCAGATAATATTCTTTTTAAAGTGCTCAATGATATTTTTATATTATGTTTCTTCAGTAGAAAATCTAATATTTCTTGATAACTGCAATTTTGATGGAAATACAGTTTTATCAATTTTTCCAAATCCATTTTTATTCATAGAAAATTCATTTTGATAAAATTCATTCTGCAACTAAAAAGGAACAATACATAACCTCAATGCTTTTGTTTGTCAAAAGAGAAGTAATTTATTCACTTTGTGTTAATTGAATTATTCTTACCTCAATACAATAGATGTCCCCGTTAAATTACTTTCTATTTTTTTTGGCTTATTACTTTTCCATTGAACAATGCTTCTGGAAAACGTGGACAAGTCACCATGATGCTCTCTCGCAGCAGTAGCAGTAGCGCTCGCTTCGCCTCACACACGCGTGAACCGACCAGGCTTCCGTATGTGTGTGTGTGTGTGTGTGTGCGTATGTGTTATAAAATCAATATAGTATTGTATAAAAAAATCGTTAATAAAAAAAAAACAAATATTAATTTTACTATCGCCCCGCATTTGTATAGTTAACTTAAAAAACTGTACACTATTATCATATAACATATTTCTGAAATTAAATAAAGAAAATGTTGACAGTGTTGCCAACTTAAATTAGAGTAAAAAAAATTTATGCGCGAGATAACGCCTTCTTCAGGTTCATTCCGAGATAACGCCTTTTTCAGGTCGATTTCTAGATAACGTCTTTTAACCGGGAAGCGACGATATAACACATACAGAGAAACTGCAATAAAAATGGGTTGAGTTGATGATGACTTACAAATAAAAAATATTTTTAAAGAAGCTTGTGACGTTATGTTAGGATATCAACTACGTCAATTTTTTGCTTGGTATTTACTATCTGAAAATATTAATGGTAATAATATTTGGAAGGAATTTAATAACTTTTTCATAGAAGATTTTAAAGATGATAAATTAAACAATGCCCTCATACAAATAAATGAAATATTATCATTAAACGAAAAATCATGTATAGATTTTGGATTGCCTGAACCAAATAAAATCTTAAAAATTGAATGTAATGAAGTTAATAAGACTGAAATTTTATTCTGTGAAGAAATGTTTAGTAACATGTATACTCAACTAAATTTAGAACAAAAGTATATTTTTGAGAAATTATTAAACAATGAACATAAGATTCATTTTATAGACGGTCCTGGTGGTTCAGGTAAAACATTTTTATACAAAACATTAATTTTTTATTTTTTGTCTAAAGAAAAAAAAAATGTGATCAATGGCTTGGCCTGGTATTGCGTCAATACTATTACCAAAAGGAATGACAAGTCATAAAACATTTAAAGTATCTTTAGATTTAGAAAGTATAGAAAGTGCATTTTTAAAATTAGACACTGATAAGAAAAAATTACGGGAAGTAGATGCAATAATTTGGAACGAAGCATCAATGATACCAAAAAAAGCTTTAGACATTGTAGATAAAACATTAAGGGATGTTTGTAATAATAATTTACCATTTGGGGTGAAATTAATTGTATTAGGAGGAGATTTTGGGCAAATTCTTCCAGTTATTAAAAACGGTTGTAGAAACACAATTATACAAGAAACAATAAAATATTCAGATATTTGGACACTTTTCAATATAATGAAGTTAAAAAAAATATTCGGTCTAACAATGAAGAATTCGCTTCATTTTTATTAGATATTGGAGAGGGAACAATTAATCCATTCAAAGAGTGCGTTCACAGTGGCAGAAATACCGTGGCTGGTCCTGTGACATAAAATTTTATCCTAGCGCATATGCTTTCATTCGGACACATAATCCTACAATACCCCGGTTCAAGAACACGTAACGAGGTTCATTGGTTGGAAGCGGGCGATTGGTCTAAGACGACCAATGAGAGAAGCGAGCGCGCGGACCCGTCCGAGATGTGTGCGTATGCATTCGCGTGTAATGTAGCGAGGGCCTTAGTATCTACATGCGCACGTAGCGCGGTCTGCTTTCGAATCTAGGGAGCATTAAAATGTCCCTAGGCTATACGTGGCTAACTTCAGCCGAATTGTAGCTGAGGCTCGAGCCGCGGTAAAGACCGATGTTCGATTGGGGCTCGCACCGCGGCAAACCCGAGGCTCGAGCCGCGGTAAATCCGAGGTTCGACCGAGGTTACTACCGAGACTAATCCTAGGCAAACCCGAGGCTCACCCGAGGTCCACCATTCGCCCGAGGGTCATGAGCCGAGGCTCGCCGCTCACTCGAGGCTCGTGAGCCATGGCTCGCCGCTTACGCGAGGCTACCCGAGGTTCGCCGAGGTTAACCGAGGCTAATTGGTGGCGCAGCGGTAGTCTGGATCGTGTAAGTGGTAACGTAGGAATGCGGAATGTGGAACGGCGTGCTATGTTTATCTTAGCGTATGCAGGTTATGATTGCTCTTTCTCGTAAGTCCAATCATCATAGATATATTGAGATCGATTGTGGGTTAGGTTAGCGAGCGAGAGAGAGAGACTATGACTCCGACTAAGACAAATCTGGGTGAAGATGAGTTGATGTCAACATGCAGAAATACGCTTTAGCAACGATGGAGAAAAAATTAGATAAGTATTACTTATTATTTAAATTGTTTTATGTATTTCAATAATTCTGAAAACAATAAAATACTTTTTCATAATTATTGAAATACTCAAAACATTCTTCGCCAAATATAAATTATTATTCGAATAGATACTTTGTATGTGTTCTTTTTTATTTCAGGAGATTTTGCTTTTTATAAATAAATAAATTGTAATGCATATGGATCAAAGAAGTAAACTAAACTGAAAGACAGCTTCACGTGCATAATATTCGTGCTCTCCTTGAAGCAGATGGTAAGTTGTTAGTAATCATGAAAAAACTTATAAAGTTATCAACTATATCTAGTATTTTGCATTTTGCAGGAGTAAATGCTTCATGAGCACTTCTATTATAGTGAATACCAATATCATTAAATTCATTTGTTTTATTATTATTTATGGATAATGATAATAAATGGTACTTTTTTTGATGTAATAATTTTCTTGTTAAACATAAAATAGATAAATCATATATAAGCATGCATTATGCAATTGGTAGATGTCGGACAACAAAATCTTTTCCAGGTTTTATTAAAATACACATTGACAAAAAGGTCCTCAGACGTACTTCACCGGATAATTATTTAACAAATGTTCCAAGAGCGACTTACATGTAGACCGTTGATCCACTTAATTTATTCTTTTTGCTGTATATCATTTTTCAAAACATACAAAAAAATTCTATGTATTTCACTAATATAACAGACCACAAATTAATCTCACTGGATCTCATCATGGTTTTATGTCATAAAACTAAGTGATATCAAGAATACGCGATATTTCATTTCCACTCACGTACACTATAAACTTGATTAGAGATTCTTTTCACATTAATTCTGGATCCACAGATCATTTAAAAATTCACTTATCGTACAAATTAGTTTGTTTCAACTATTTATATTATGTAGTAAATGCCACTTTTATTAAAATACACAAAATGACGTATATTTTTTCACTAACAGAAAAGTCCACAGATGTACTCCACTAGAGAGTTATTTCACAATTGCCAGGTAATAATTACTCTGAGTCAATTTCCGATGTTTATTTTAAATTTGTGTCACACATATAATAAACTCATGTTCCAAAGTTGCTTTACGTACAGACACTGGATCCAATTAATTTCTTCTTTTTGCTACATGTCTTGTTTAAAATATTCAAAAAAATGATCTATATTTTTGACTAATGTCAAAGTCCACAAATTTATTTATTGTACTGCATCATGAGTTTATGTCGTAAAACTCAGTGATTTCATGATTAGGCGATGTTTCATTGTCACTCACATACATAATAAACTTGTTTAGATTTCTTCTCATCTTAATACTGGATCCATAAATCATTTAAAAATTCACGTATCATACAACTCAGTGTGTTTCAAGTATTTATATTCTGTAGTAAATGCTACTTTGACAAAAAAGTCCTCAGATGTACTTAGAATTATTTAACAAATGTTAAGTAAGAATTACTCTGTGCCAATGTCCAATGCTTATTCCAAATAGTTTTTTCACACACATTATGTGCTAAGTTTGTGTGCTAAGACTGTGTGCGAAAACTCTGCAAAGTAGCCATCGACCCCAGGAGAGTATTTACCATCTGCTTCAAGGAGAGTACGAATATTATGTACGTGAAACTGTCTTTCAGTTTAGTTTACTTCTTTGATCCATATGCATTACAATTTATTTATTTATAAAAAGCAAAATCTCCTGAAATAAAAAAGAACACACACAAAGTATCTATTCGAATAATAATTTATATTTGGCGAAGAAGGTTTTGAGTATTTCAATAATTATGAAAAAGTATTTTATTGTTTTCAGAATTATTGAAATACATAAAAAAATTTAAATAATAAGTAATACTTATCTAATTTTTTCTCCATTGTTGCTAAAGCGTATTTCTGCATGTTGACATCAACTCATCTTCACCGAGGTTTTGTCTTAGTCGGAGTCATAGCCTCTCTCTCCCTCGCTAACCTAACCCACAATCGATCTCAATATATCTATGATGATTGGACTTACGAGTAAGAGCAATCATAACCTGCATACGCTAAGGCCCTTCCCACATAAACGCGTACGTCTGCGTTCGGCGGCCGGCGCGTGGCGCTGGCGCGTACAACAGGACGACAACTTACAGAAATTTAGTTATGCCAACATCGACGATGTTCAGACAAATAAATACTAATAATAACAATAACAAATAATATCATCATTATGAAAAAATGATGTCATTGGTAACTTAGCATTGTTTTTATTTGGATCTATGCCGGTACTTCTTTATTTAATGATTTATAAACAATATCTTCGTATCCATCCAATATGTTCAAATCTTCTGTATCCAACCATGAAACTGTGTTCTCGTAGTTAAGTCACTTCATATTCTTAAATATTTAATTTCTCTTTAATTTATTAAGTATGACAAGCACTGCTCCGATATCGATGCACTGTGTAAGTAGGTCTGAACATCGTCGATGTTGGCAATGATTAAATTTCTTTTTAACACACCCCATCATAAAGTTCGTACTTTATTCCCGCCGAAGTGGGAAAAAAGAGCTACGTTCATTCTCTACCCCCACTCTAGTCCCCAGCGCAACGCACTGTTTGTGCCCGAGCCGAAGGCTCGATATGCAGCATTTTTTCCCTTTTCAGCGGGAAACAAGTATGAACTTTATGATAGTTGTGTTAAAAAGTCGTATATTGCACTCGTGAATACAGTGGGTTGTGCGAACCTGCGTGTTTGTCGCCCTCGCTTCGCTCAGGCGACAACTCTCGCGCAGGGAGCACACAGCCCACTTTATTCCCTTGGTGCATAATATACTATTAAGTTGTCGTCCTGTTGTACGCGCCAGCGCCACACGTCGAACCCAGGCATAACGCAGACGCACGCGTTTATTTGGGAAGGCCTAAGATAAACATAGCACGCCGTTCCACATTCCGCATTCCTACGTTACCACTTGCACGATCCAGACTACTGCTGCGCCACCAATTAGCCTCGGTTAACCTCGGCGAACCTCGGATAGCCTCGCGTAAGCGGCGAGCCGTGGCTCGGAGCCTCAGGTGAACGGCGAGCCATGGCTCATGAGCCTCGGGTGAACGGCGAGCCATGGCTCACGAGCCTCGGGTGAGCGGCGAGCCTCGGCTCATGACCCTCGGGCAAATGGTGGACCTCGGGTCAACCTCGGGTTTGCCTAGGATTAGCCTCGGTAGTAACCTCGGTCGAATCTCGGATTTACCGCGGCTCGAGCCTCGGGTTTGCCGCGGCGCGAGCCCCAATCGAACATCGGTCTTTACCGCGGCTCGAGTCTCGGCTACAATTCGGTTGAAGTTAGCCACGTATAGCCTAGGGACATTTTAATGCTCCCTAGATTCGAAAGCAGACTGCGCTACGTGCGAATGTAGATACTAAGGCCCTCGCTACATTACACGCGAATGCATACGCACACATCTCGGACAGGTCCACGCGCTCGCTTCTCTCGTTGGTCGTCTTAGACCAATCGCCCGCTTCCAACCAATGAACCTCGTTACGTGTTCTTGGACCGGGGTATTGTAGGATTACGTGTCCGAATGAAAGCATATGCGCTAGGATAAAATTTTATGTCACAGGACCAGCCACGGTATTTCTGCCACTGTGAACGCACTCAAAGTACCAAACAGTTGGAAAACTGACGATGTTTGTTTGAAAATATATAAAGATATAAATTATAATTTATCTATGAACAGTGTCATTTTAACGTCTCATAATGAAGATTCAACTATTCTGAATAATAAAATATTAAAATTGATCGATAGTGATGAAATGACTTATTACAGTATAGATACTGCTACATATAAAGGTGTTGATCTATCAGATGATAATATTTATATAAATTTTCCTATTGAATATTTGCATAATATTCGTGAAGGTTTACCTGCACATAAATTAAATCTGAAAATGAATGCGATAGTAATGTTAATAAGAAACTTAAGTATAAACGATGGTTTATGCAATGGAACGCGATTAAAATAATTAGACTATTTAAATACAATGTAGAAGGTGAAATAATAACAGGTGAAAAATCAGGAAATAAAGTTTTTATACCGAGAATAACATTAACTACTGCAGAATCGTCTTCATTACCATTTATAGTTAATAGAAAACAATTTCCTATCCTCTTAGCTTTTTGTATGACAATAAATAAATCACAAGGACAAAGTTTTGATGCTATAGGTATTTATATTAGAAAACCATTGTTTTGATATGGACAATTATATGTTGCACTATCTAGATGTAGGAATCCTAATAATATATTTATTCAAAATGATTCGGAAAATACAGAGGAAATTATCAATATTGTGTGGAAAGAAATTTTTGATGAACAATTATAATTATTCTTATATTTATTATGTAATAAAATTACAAATTATTTTTTATAATATTTATATTAATTCAAAGTATATAAAATTAAAAAACATGGCAGACCAAGTTGATGTAAAACCAATACCATTACGTTGAGATCCAAAAGAAAAAAAATTTCTAGAAGTTCACACCATTGAACAAGCTCAAATTTTAGACGATTTAAATAAACAGTTGTTAGAATATGACCAAGAGGACAATAATTATATGAACAATTTAATAGATGAATACAATAATCATGTAAACCAAAATAAAACAGAATTTCCAGTATTATGGGATCCAGAAAAAAAAATGTAGACGTGTATACATTGGAAGAAGAAAATCGACTGTCCGAATTAAATACAAAAATAGAAAAAAATATAAAAGAAACAAATAAGTATAATGAATATTTAGAGGAGTCATTGAAAGAATATAATTTAAATTATATAAAAAATCTAATTGAAAATCTTAGTAGATAATTGGTCTGCTTTCAGCGACCTTCAAAATTGGTCTACTTTTATTGACTTTTAAATAAAAAAAAAATGTATTAAAAAATGTCTTAATTGGTCTGCTATCAACAACATTATTAAAAAATGTTTTTAAAATCGGTCTGCTATCAGCGACCTTTAAAATTAGTCTCCTATCAACGATCTTCAAAACCAGTCTGTTATCAGCGACCTTTAAGATCGGTCTGCTATCAATGACCTTCAAAATCGGTCTGCTATCAGACCTCCAAAATTGATTAGCTTTCAAAAATCGGTCTGCTATCAGCGTCCCTCAAAATCGGTCTGCTATAGCGACCTTCAAAATAGGTATGACATATATGGGAGCATCCAGCAGAAACGGGCCACCGAGCGCGCGCGGTGCCTTTTTTCGCGTAAAGGCGCTCTGTTTAACTCGCTCATAATCGTATGCTGCGTCTTTGAAAAAAAAAACCAAGGACCTATATAGATAGATTTTTTTCTGCTCTTTCCAATTGCGCCATTGTTCTTATTGCGAAACGCTTTCTTCCGGACGAAAACTCAAGTTGAATATTGTAAGCCATTTTTCTCAAAGTATATAATTTTTTTTTCAAAATAAACTACACCATTGGAAAGTACAACTCTTAAGCTTCAAAACCCTATCTCGGAGAAGTTGGAGAAATAAAGGGTCTAAAAGTAACAACATGAAAAAGACAGCGCTGAGGGTCCGCGCGAGCCCCTCGCGCCCGTGCGTACGGCACGTTTAAGTGCACGCTCTATTCAATTCGCTAATAATCGTGTACCAAGTCTCTGAAAAAAGAACTAAGAACATATATCGATAGATTTTTTCCTGCTCTTTCTAATGATGCTATTATTTTTATTCCGAAATGCTTCCTTCTAGTTGAAAATTCCATTTGAATGTTTAAACTCTATTTTTTCAATAAAATATCAGTCTTTTCTTCAAAATGAATTATATTCTTCAAAAGTACAAGTCTTAAACTATAAAATATTATATTTTTAAGTTGAAACATGAAAAGTTCAAAAATAGTAAGATCAAAAAGACAGCGGCTGCCCGAACTTTTTACGCTATGCTCAAGGGCGGATTAATACACGCGATATGCTATTTCGCCCTTTCTTTTTTGTAAATATAAAATGCTTTGTAACTTACAATGCCAATGCGTGGACATAATTTTGTGGATCTAGTTGTAACAGTTAGTATAATATTACAATGAACTTTGTGGGGTACTAATCCCGAACAGAAGCATTTCGGAATAAAAATAATAGCACCATTGGAAAGAGCAGGAAAAAATCTATCGATATATGTCCTTAGTTCTTTTTTCAAAGACTTGGTACACGATTATTAGCGAATTGAATAGAGCGTGCACTTAAACGTGCCGTACGCACGGGCGCGAGGGGCTCGCGCAGACCCATACTTTGAGCGACCTTTGAAATCAATATGAAGTTCAAAAGCTTTGAATGACTTTTAAGTTTAAAATTTATGTTATTTAAATAACTATAAAAATGTTTAAAAATATAACATATGTTTATTTAATAGAATAAAAATAATACTTGAAAATTATACAGTTTTTTAACAGAGGAATAGGCCTTTTTTTACTAACTTTTTATTACAAAAACAAAAAATGACATATTTAATGGAAAATGAATTCAAAGATAGTAAAAAAGGGGAAACCTCTGTAAAAAAAGGCGCCTACCTATCTACCTCTTGGGTGGCGTGGAAAAGATAGACTTTTTATATCTTTTATATATTATATAGAGTCTCCGTCACTATTCAGCCCATATATTACCTTTACCTAGAGATATACAATTTCCTCATATGTCGTACAGAAAATTATTTGTGCTTATCCATAATTTCAGGATCAAGCGAAGCGAAGGCACAACTCGCGTGCGTTCGTGGTCCTCATTGCTACCGAAGGCAATATACAATTTTTCCACATACCGTACAGAAAGTTATTTGTACTTAATCTTTGATTTCAGGGTGGAAAAATATATATATATATACACACACACACACCATATCTTATATACAGGGAGCGCTCACGGTCACGTGGGTCGCATGCGTTTTTCCTCTGGTGCGAACGCACTATACGCAGCCTACAGCCGAGATAGCCGTTACGGTTACGGCTCCTGTACTCTGCACAGACGCAGCACCAAGACAGATTAGCATTGCCGAATGCACCAGTGTTGGGTTTCCTTTTTTTGTTTTTCTCCTATTCGCGGTATTAGTGTATGTGTGCATGTGCCTCGAGTATTTTTTCGGAATTGAGATTGTATACAGTATATGTATAAGTTATACGAATACCAGTGAGCGATTAGTCTACAGTTTTCGTTAAAACTGTAAAATTTAACTTTATATTTTTGTATTAATCGTGCCTAAAAAGTGCGTTTTCGTTCTCATACGATAACAGGAGTAAAAATCAATCAATCGTTCTGAAATTTGGCACAGAGATAGCATTGTTATATCTTTGAAGCGACTTCGAGAAATTAAAAAAAAAAAATAAAACATTAAAGCTAATTTTGTAAAATAAGTTTAAGATAAAATATGTAAAACACATGCTCGTTGATAAATAACAATTATTTACCTATATTTAAAAAGTGCGGAAGTAGTGCCAATATATCTTTAATATCAAATATTGCAAAAATTTTTGAGAAAATAACATATAATAGACTTTATGACTTTATTAACAAATGTAAAATATTATCAAATTCACAATACGGCTTTATTAAAGGTAGAGGTATAACTGATGCACTCAGAAAAATTACGGATATTATATTCAATCATCTAGACAACAGTAAACCATTAATAATCCCTTTTCTTGACCTAGCAAAAGCCTTCGATACTGTTAATCATAGAATTCTAATTGAAAAACTAGAAACTTATGGAATACGAGGAAAACCGCTTGATTTAATGACTAGCTGTCTGATAGAAATCAAATAGTTAGATTAGAAGATAAAATAAGTACTGAAAAAAGAATAGAAACGGGAGTTCCACAAGGAACAATATTAGGACCACTTTTATTTATTATATACGTTAATGATCTATTGACAAATATGCAAAAAGATTCAATCCTCTCCTACGCAGGTACGTCTCTGGTGAAGATGATAGTGTCGTATAAATCGTATAAATCGTATAAAGCGGCAAATCCGCTTCGTGATGATAGATACGTGGTTTGATGCGCAGGAAAAAATGAACAAATCATTAGAAAATGTTGCAAATTGGTTAGCATTTAATAAACTTTCATTAAATACTAGTAAAACGGTCTATATGACAATTGGTAGTTATTGTGATAGTGTACCAAAAAACATTAAAATTGAAATACAGAAACAAGAAATAAAAAGAGTGACTAATTATAAGTACCTAGGAATAATTTTCGATTACAATATGAAATGGGATATGCATATTCAGTATATCATAAATAAAACCAAATATCTAATATTTATCTTTGCAAAAATTAAATATCTCTTGGACATTAAATCGCTAATAACAATATATTATGCCTTCTTTCACAGTTACATAAATTATGGAATAATAGCGTGGGGTGGGGCTTACAATAATAATATAATGCGATTACAAAATATACAAACAAGAATTTTGAAACTTATATACAAAAACTCTTTCGTAGAAAGAAGGCCTCTAAACGTAAGGGAAGTGTTTCATTTGGAAGCACTAATGTATCACTATGAAGAACTGAAAGAATTATATTTAAAAAGTACATCTAAAACTAGGAATAAGAGTATTCAGCAACCAAAAATAAACAAGTCTGTTAGTAAAAAAAGTAGTTTCATGGTACCGCTGAAGACCTTTAACTGTCTTCCTAATGAATTAAAAAGTTTGACCTGTAATGGTAATTTTGGGAAATATAAAAAAAAGAAAAAACTAATTAATTATATACAAAAAACATAGATTATATAACTACTGTTTTGTTTGGGTGTTTATACTTTATTAGAAATTTATAATGTTAAAGTAATTTTAAGTTAGTTTTTATTTTGTATATCCCAGCCTTTGTACAGGTAGTTATATCTACCTCTTAAGGATTACGCTACGTAATTTGTCTGGTAAATAAATAAATAAATAAATACTGATGTAAATAATCAATGTATTAGAACAATAATTTTAGTTTGGGGAAACTAATTGCCAATGAATTGGCAGTGATTTTTGTTTTATATTTTAAATGATTCAGAGAATCAACAAAATTTCATCTAGTAGGTGTGCTCTACAAACAATTTTTATTTATTTTATGTACCCAGTTGTTTCATGATTTCTGTAAGATTTCTTACATCCATAAAGATGGACGATGACCAATTAATATGACGATTGCTAACAAATATTTGTTTTTTTCAACGTGTTATGGATGGATATCCGGACGAATACGCAGGAGTATAGTTACAATATGACGACGATTAGCAGAAAGCCGTGCGGTGACGGCCGTAGCTAGTTGGTATGGTGTGCCTGACTCGCAAGTCGGCGGCTCTCGTTCAAGCCTGGGTCCATTATACTTTTTATTATTGAAAGCTGCAATAGATCACTCGTAATAAATGCTATTTAAAACTATTGTTGGTTTTATAATCATTGACACTATAATATGCGTTTGATACCTTTTTTTTTGATACACAGTACAAAGCAATGTGTAAATCTAAAAGGCAGAGTGAAAGTAAATCGATGAAAATTCTGAACTCTTATAAGTGATTTAGTATCAGCGGTGGGGAAAGTAGTACGCATCCAAGCTCTTCCTCTTGTATTCAGTCCCCGAAAAGATATACAAAAGAGCCAGGGAGAATTAGAAATCGCTAATTCTGTTACAGGCACAGTAACACAGTTTCGTATCTCGCTTACCCCCCCTGGGGAAGACGAATATACTTTCTCGATCAATTGATCTCACGGTCTACGAGTTATAAGGCTTTATCAAAATATGTAAATGATTACACTGGTTTTATAATTATTCAGTATTATGACTTTTTGATCGACTATGCGTGAAGTCCGTGCATGAAGTATAATAATCCGTGTGTGAAATAATATTCACTTCATTTACGGATTATTTTACTTCATGCACGAAATTCACGCAAAGTCGATTAAAAAATAGCGTGTGCAACTCACGCGATTTTTTTCCGGCTACGCCGGCGACTCGTTTGCTGCCATCGCTTCTAGTAAAAACAAATTCACTTCACGCACTAGTTGCATAACATACTATTATGATTTTGTGTGTTTTATCAGTCTAACGTTTTATTAACAATTCTTATTCACATTATCCAAATAACATGAACAATCGATTGCCATAGCATGTTTGTATGACACACTTCTCAAAATTATAAATTCGTCTGCTTCAAATGACATAATAATAACCTACCACTGCAGAACATCCTCAAACAAACCACACATCATCTTCCCATTTCCCCTGTAGCCAGCTCGCAGGAAGACTACCAGGGCACGGTATAATCAAGAGAGCCACCTTCGCCTAACATACTGTCTGAAGCATCAGCGCGAACAGTCAATTGAGGCCGGTAAGCAACCGAGGAATTATCATTCGCTTCTCTCCAGCTCGCGCATACGCACATACACACGCCGACGGTAATCCCACAGCGGCCGCATCCCGGATCCCCAGGCTGTTTGCAATTATCGAGGGGATGTAGTATACCAACATAATTTTTCGACTCAAAGTTCATATAGGAAATACTAATGGAATCGCTCGAAAAATATCCCAGTGTAGTTTTTATATAAATGGAGTGTCGACAAGCAGACGCCTACTACAAAATAATAATGAAATCGACAAAAAAACTCCGAGCATATAATTTATATGCGCACGGAGGGCTTGAAATTCACGTTTGGATATTAATTTATTAAATAATGAAATTGAATTGAGTGTATGATTACATATCCTCTTAGGGCACTTGGCGGGATCATCGGATTTCGTGCGCGCGCTATCCATCTCGGCTCATACGCGCGAGTGAACATTCGTATTTAACAATTAAGCGGGAGGCCGTAGTGATCAAGATGCAAAAGTTTAAGTGCCTTTATGTGTAGTCGTAGAGCTGTATACGTAGAGGTATTGCTTTCTCAAAGAGAAAGCTTGGTAACGGTGAAATTTTTCGACCTCGAGATTTCGATAATTTTCGATATTTCTGAGTTCTCTGAGTCGAGATATGCATTTTCTAGAAAATGTATGTGTATGTATGTGTGTGCGTGTGTGTGTGTGTGTGTGTGTGTGTGTGTGGGTGCGTACGTGCGTACGCGCGCGCGCGCGCGCGCGCGTGTGTGTGTGTGTGTTATAAATTTGTCCGCAGCATAACTCGAAACTGGCCAGAGATATCAAGTTTATCTTTGGCAGGTATTTAAAGCTTATTTTGAAGTTGTGCAAGTTCAATTATATAGTTGAACGGATAATATTAAGTCGGTTAAAAAAAATAAAGAAAAATATGGAAAAATCGAAAATATTTTTTTACGGCGTTGGGTTTGGATATCCGTTGGAAGTAGTCACATTTTCTTAAAAGTTTTGAAATTACCTATCAATCCATATTTTTTTCCGTCGAAACGGATAATATTAAGTCGGTAAAAGAAATAAAGAAATATATGGAAAAATCGTAAATAATTTTTTCATCGCTTATACAGAAATTGTACTTTAACATCCTAGAGCTACCACTACAAAATTAAAGAAAAAAAATATTTGAGTTAGAGGATATTTGACAACTTTACCGAGTTACATGGTTTTTGAAACCATTTATGAGTTGGTGGATTTTCGATGTCTTCGCTGAGTTGGCGGGGTTTCGAAGCAAACACCAAGTTAGCAGGTTTTCGAAAAAAACGCCGAAGAAATTTGGAAGAAATGCAATTAATTTATAAATTCAATAAATAGCATGTGATAATACCTTAAACTTTTTAACTTGCAATTTAATAATTACTACATAATTATTTTAAATATAATTTTGTTGATCATTTTGAATAATTGTATTTATGGAAAATCAGATATGCAGAAAGAATGAAATTTTATATTAAAATGTACATTTAAAAAAATTGTTTGATGTAATTTATCAATTCTCTTTGAGAAAGCATTCTGCTAAATCAGTTAGCAGCGGTTTTTTTTTGGTTGGATGTGGTATTTACACAATTCTGTAATTAATCTTTCATATGACAAAGAGTGATATAATAATTTAATGTATAAACTGTTATTATTTATTTTTATTGTTTTATATTTTTATATTATTATACTGAAATATTGTAAATATTAACCTGTTTAATTTATTTTTGCGTGCAGTTGGAGAAAATGAGTGCTTTGTTTGCTCCTAGAGGAAACTATGTAATATCAAAAATGGCAAAACTTAAACACATTTTCTCAATTTTTCTTCCTCATAGAAAAAGACTTGTGACTAAAAACAAAGTTTTAACATTAATGTGTAAATTAATTTCTTCTTTACTGTATTTTATACAAAAGTTTTATAGCTGATGTACATAGACAAATTTTTGCATGAGAAAATTAATTATTTGCATAAAAATTTAACACAAGAAATCAATACATTAATTTGGGGAAACTACGTGGCAATGAATTATCAGCATTTTCTATTCTTTTTGTTAATTGATCTTTTTTCAATTTATATTTCTTTATTTTTCTCTCCGTTGTACAAATTGCAGTACAATGTACGCTATCAAATTCTTCATATTGCAAATTTCCCTAGACATCCGTTCACATTCCTCTTCTTTCACCTTTATCATTGCCGATTCATTTCTGGACTCTTAATCTTTGTCCACCATTATTTGTTCCTTAATTTTGTTAATTCCCCAGGACTTTCGGCTTTCCTCCTTCCGTGGCGACGTTCACGCGCGAAACTCTTTGCACTCGGCTCGCGTGCACTTTGGCTTATTAAGGCCGGAGCTCACTCTGATCCTCCCTCTGCCACCGCCGTGGCTTCTTCGTCGGTGTTCTCTCCACCCAAGGGATGCGGCAACCAGAGGAGGAGAGAGAGAAGAGAGACAGCAGCAGTAGCACCAGTTCGCGAGCGCCGTACATCACCCGGCGAATGAGTTATGTTCCCCCTCCCCGCAGAAGCGAGGCAAGATACGCGCTCTCACTATCCCTCGTGTGACGACAAGACGTTATAGCGCCTGTCTCGGAGTTACCATATGTGACGTACCGGAGTTTCGAAATGGTGTGGGGTTTATCGGGGTCGCGCGATGTCGATGAAGAAGTGCGATTTACTTGTTTCGAACGAAGTTTTTAGAGGAGTTGATTAAAAGATAGATTATGTGTGAATCATTTTTATCTTACTATAGTAAATTAAGACGTGGAAAATTTGTAGTTTGAGGTCAATTGTGGATGAATTGGCAATAAAGTCACTACAAAGATTTATTTTCTTTTACAAGATTCCATTAATTTTATGCTAGGGTATCCAATAAACAAAAACTTATTTAGGAAGAAAAAGTTCATTTAATATATTTTATCCAAGAAAAATCATCTCTTCACTCAGAAAATCGACAAACAGAGCCATTCTTCATCCATTCTTAATGAAACTCAAAGCTCGGAGCTTAAATCTCTAGTTCAGGCTGGCTCACTCTATCTTTTTGCACCTCCTCAAAGAGACAAAGAGACCGAGGGAAGGACCGTGCCAAAGGTCCACCAGGGCTTTTTTGCATCGCCGAAGCCCCGTGAATCAGTGCCTCGATTCCTCTCTCTTTCCCGCTTAAAAGTGATAAATGCGCAACCTGGAAATATGACTGAGAAAAATGCGAAAGAAGAGGAGAGGAAGAGAAAGAGAAAAAGAGAGAAAGAGAGAGAAAAGGTCGAAAGACTCCGAGAAATCGAAAAACTAATATCCGTTCTCGGCCGGCTCTGGGGAGAGGCCGTTTGTTTCGTATTGTTTCGGACGCCCGACTCCGAGGCGGTTGTCTTGGCGTGATTGAGTGTCGCCATTCTTCATGGCCGCGCGCACACAAAATTCCCGCTCGTTCTCTTTTTATCCTTTTTTTTCGACGCTTTCCTCCTCTGTCTCGCTCTCTCTCTCTCTCTCTCTCTTTCTCTCGCGTGCGTTTTTGCCACCAGACCTCTCCGCTTCTTCCGACGAAAGTTCTGCTTTTTAAAGTTGAATGCGTTCGGGCTTCATTTCGAGAGAGAGGGGGAGAGAGAGAGTTTCATTAAAGTGGATTGCCGATAAATCTTTCATTGGAGAAAAGGTGTTGTCGGATATTACAAAATATCGCTCTTTCATACCAATATTCGATAATACACCTTGTTTTCGCAGCCTTATTTCTACGATGACTTTTAATTTCATCATCGGTATAATTTTGACAATTATTTATCTTCTGACCAAATCCATCAATATTTCGAAAATGCTGAGATGTAAAACTATTTAATCGCTGATATATGAATCTTGTAAATGAGAATAAATCCTCTTTTATTCTATTCCGTAATTTTATTGTTTTTTTCTTAATCAGAAGGTAAATATTGTAAGTATATAAGCATAGTATACACAAAGAGCGCGTATCAAGCTCGCTTTTACATTAGCTTGTACCCACACTCAATTTATCAGGAGTACAGGCTGACTTGTTTTGATTGGCGATCGTACGATTATCCGAAAGTCTCGCAAAGCGATAGAGTTTAACTCATCGGATTTCGCGAATTGGGAAAGGGCAAAGGGTCATTTATATTAATGCACGGGCAGCTTCCTCTCGAAGATCCTGGCTTACTGCAGAGCTTAGTCGTTATTTGAAGCTCCCTCCTTTGGTGATGCACTATATATACCTACCTTCGGCGTAGCTTGTGTGTTGACATATAGCTCGGCAGTAGTGGTAGCACGCTCGGACCTTTTTGAGGGACCGGAGGTATCGCCTAATGCCTCTAGTTACAAAGTCCATCGTCCAGGATGTCCCTCTTAAATGCTCGTATTACGCGTAATCTGTTTTAGAGTGCGCTGTAAATGTCCGAACGATTGTTGAACAGGCGAGTGAGGTGTTGGTGGCTCGATCAATGTTCCACTACAAGACATTAATTTTGGCTCTTAAATTTCATTCTACAGTCTTGTTGAATAGATTGAAAATGATTTTTGAAGAAGAATGTTAAAATAAATACTGTCTAAGATTAAAAAACGTGAAATATATTATATGAGACGTTGAAATGCAAAAACCGTAAAGTTCATTTCCATTAAAGTAAAAAATTGAATGACTTTACAGTCGATTGTCACCCTTAATAAAAAAGACTTGGCTGCTTAGCATCTCAATGCCTCATTAGTAAGGTAAAGATATTATCTAAACCAGCTAGAATAGTAAAATGTAATTTATTTTTTCATTAATTTTCTTTGTTTTATTATCGATTGTGAATAACTATTGATCACTATATAAGAAATCATTATAAATTACGAAGAATAATAAGAAACTTAAGGGGACGCCGCAGTTAATGTATTATTATATGAAAGTATTGTAATATATTTTATTTTCTAAATAAAAAAATATGACAATTTTCCAAAATCCAAGAGTTGTCCGCACTTGATATACAAATTTTGAAGTGATTCGCAACATTTCAACTATGTCGGTTAATTCTTTACAGAGAAAACTTTGAAAAACTAGTTCTGTTACTCCGGCATCCCGTTAAGAAAAGCTAAAATTGTGCAGTTTTCATAAAAATCCATTGATTATTCCGTAAACGAAACGATCCTCAACTCATCACCCACCAAGTTCGAACCCTTCCCAACTCACTAAACAAACAGCAGCAACTCGGGTTTACACATCGCCTCATAATCACCGATAACCTCACCTTCAGCACCCGCTTATAAAAAGTTTCGACTTTTCTCCTTTCCGTCTTGACTTCTTATCCGTACCTTCTTTCTCTCCCGTCCTCAAGTCGGTTTACCGCTTGCTTTTTCGCGGAGGTCTAGTTAAGGGGCGTCTTAATTACCCACGGTAATGAACACCTTGTCGTAAAAAGTTGGCCCGCTTTAATTATTCCGGGGCGCTGCGTTTGCCGGGTTGGCCGCTTCCAACCCTCGTCTTCGAAACACTTCGGGAGACGCCTCGGGGCATCGCGCTAACACTAGCGTAAATTTTTCAGCTCGTGACTTGCGGAATTATGCTTTTTAAGATTCCAACGCTGGTGCTGATCTGCTGATTAGGGGGGCTCAGGGGTTCGCCGGCTTTGTAAGTATGATTGGTGAAATAAGTGCTTATTTGTCTTTTCTTCGGTTTCATTTTAATTACGGTATTAATTTTCATATTATTATTTTGAGAAAAGGCTTATTATAAAACGATAAGTTACTATAATTTATTACTGATAAAATTTGAAAAATATATTTTATGAAGGAAAAATAGCTAGTTTCGCCAATAATCCATCGATGAAACGATATTCGCCATTTAATAGAGAGGATAATAGAATAAATTTTTTCACAAATTTACATTAGCTTATTTATGAGTATTTAAAAGATATCAAAGTTAGCCAGTTTTTTTAGTCAGGCAGGGACGTGCAGAGAGAGGGGGGGGGGGGAGTCTACATTAAATCAAAATATCTCATTTTATACTCAGCTTTAATTCATAATATTAACATGGAAAAATCGTATCCATTTCATTGAAAAAACGACTTTCGTACCACCGAAGTTTGCTATGGAAAGCGCTGAGCTTGCCCGCGACACTTATAAAAGAGATAAATCAAAACAATCAAGTATCACAGAAAAGCGTAAAATTATATATGCTTGAGTTCTAAACATGTTAGTACATTATTTTTGGTTTTAAAATGTGATTTTTCGCATTATATGAAAGAAGATGATATTTACATATAACGGGTACCGAATTCGAAACCCAGAGTAGTCATCGTCGCGCACGAGGGTCAACGAAGCCGGCCCGAAGGTTCCGCGAGCTCTACTGAGGGCTCAAATTCCCTACACATAATGAAAAACTATTTTTATGTAAGACGTGAAACAGCATTTAACAATCCGAAAATAAACCATAAATTGGAGTTTTATGCCTACTGCGCATTTAAAATACGTGCAAAAGAAAAAAAAATAAAAGTAAAGTTTCTTATGTATATTTGTACAATATCAAAATTTAAGACTCTTGTTTATAATTTGAGATATCATGTAAACGTGCACTATAGATTGCAAACTAGGTTTTGCTTACGCGCGGGAGCTCGGCGTTGCGTGACGCGTGGTGTAAGAGCTCTGAGATTATACTTCTTATTTTAGTCAATTGATGCCTAGACTGTCAAGAAGGACCATTTCATTGAAGAAAGTTATATTTAATAAAATAGTTTGAAGTGATATTGTGAATCGAAAGTAAAAGTATTTGGTATTGTACTTGATTAATTAAAATGACAGGAAAATGAAAAGTCATTGAAGAAAAAGAAAAGTCATCTCAAGTCAAATACTCGAAATTGAACAATTTTTAAATTTAACCCGAGTAAATCAAGATGCACAGGTAAGCCAGAAAGAAGTTGCAATTTTGAATCAAACCCCCAGATGAAACATTGAACGTAAATGTAAACAGTAATGATAAGACTAAACTATTAAGACATGATGTTAATTCAGGTAATATTTTCAGATAAATAATAAATTTTTCTCTACAATAAGTGTTACGGGTGGATAGCTTCACATACATCGTTGAAGCGTATGAACGAAGCGGCGATAACTGCAACTCAGCCACTATAAGCGAGGCGTGAAATAGTTACGGTGACCGAACACGAAAAATCTGACATAGGGACTTGGTTGCTATAGGTGAACGGGTAGTTGTCAGTCGTCTCGGCAGGTCGATGTGATGATGGCTAGCTTTCTGGTCGTCATGGCTTCCTCTCGTGCAGCGTCGGTCGTAGCTTCGATCTCTCTTTAGCTACATACTGTCAGAAAACTTCCATATATTGTTACAACCCGAGTCGGGATCTGAGAGCAGAAAGACACTTCTGCAATGGTCGCCGGGTTGACCAATTAGAATTTGGGAACGTTGCTCGATTAAGCGCTAAAGCGTACAGAGTTGCGGGAGGTTTAAATAAAACTGGAACTCAAGAGAATTAAAGTTTATTCCGTATTTTATTGAATTAATATCACTTGAATTAAATTTCTTTAACAATTATTTGGCTGGTGTATTCGTGACTTTATATAAACTCAATCTGACAATAAGATAGAGCCAGATTATGCGCACTGATGCAATATTGTTACAAAGCCTTAGAGGGCTTGATAACTTTCGACTAAAAGCTTGACGGCGCAACGTACACGGTGACAAGGATCAGACTAGTTGGCAAACCGATTGTTAGAGCTTCTGGGCGCAACTACGAACAGGTCTAGAGCTACGAAGCGTCTCATGTGCTCGGTAGCAACTGATTCGACGCCGGCGGTGAGGCTTAATTTATATCCTTGGTCGTGGGCGGAGCTTCAGGTTGGTGGTAGGGGGCAGCATGGTGTAGAGGCTGTAGGGCGCCAGGTTGCCCCAGAG
Source organism: Torymus aiolomorphi (assembly GCA_036365515.1). NCBI lineage: Eukaryota > Metazoa > Arthropoda > Insecta > Hymenoptera > Torymidae > Torymus > Torymus aiolomorphi. Next base: position 152,693,468 of record CM070876.1, on the reverse strand, counting down.
ACCTCCCCCACTCCAAAGTCGGGGGCGTAGCGGTGAAGGAGCCCCTGACCAGAAAATAGGGTCGAGAATGGTAGGCAGCGGGTGGTGAGCCACCCCCGAGTGGCGTAGGGTGCCGCTGATCCGTGATTGGTCGTTGGCGACGGCTCGGGCCGTTAGGTCGTTGCACGCCACTGCGCACTGGCTCCGGGAATTGTTATTGTCGTTCTGACCATTAAACGATTCCTAGAAGTGTTTATCCTGCTGGCCTCTCGGAAGTGTTTACTGGTCTCCGTCCGTTGGGTTGATCTTGTTGTCGTCTGTTGCTTGCCTTAGGGGTCACTCGTGTTGTCGTCCGTTGCTTGCCTTAGGGGTCATTATTGTTGTTGTTTGCTAGTTCATTGACTTGCCCTTGAGGTGACCCTTGCAGTTGACTGTCAACTGCTCCTGCGGGGGATGCCTCACGGATAAACACTTCTTGGGAGTGTTTACGCCTTTCGCCTCTTGTAAGTGTTTACCGGTCCTCGTCCGTTGGGTTGACCTTATTGTTGTTGTCGTCGTTCGCCTTGAGATTACTCTTGTTGTTGTCGGGTGATCGTCCTTGGGTTGGCTCCTGTAACAGAGCTTTTCCTACCCGAGCGAGCTTCCCTAATATTAATTATTGTTACGCCTGTCGTCATTTATCGAATCGCTAATTATTACGACGTACTTATTATTTATTGTTCAAATATTAATTTAATCGCAGATTACTACCGTTTATTTAGTATTTATTGCTAATCTCAATTTGTTCGTTAGCGCATTGACCATGCCATTGATAGTTGAATTATATGGGCGCGGTTACAATTTGTTAATTAGTTAATAAATTCGTTATCGCTCGTTTATCATCAATTCCTATTCGCGCGATTGTTAATTTGCTTAATAATTCCGTGGATTAAATCCCAATTAAGGTTTCTATTTCCTGGGAGCGAGCTCAAGCAATTATTACTTAGCACCTTAATACATTAATGTTTTGCAGCAAGGTTCCACTGCAAGATCGCCTTAAGATTCCGTGGTTCCTTTACGAAAAAACATCGTTCATAACAGTTCCCCCCTTTTTTTAAAACGCGAACCCATGGTTCGGGCTTCTAATTACCTAGAGGAGAAAAGGACCAATTTTTCACGATGATTTTACCTTAGCTAAACCGGAAAATCTTACTTGGCGCAGCGAACCCTGGTACCCTGGGCGCTCTTTCCTTTTTCTGAGCGATTTTAAGCCCGTTTCCTTATTGGAAGGATGGAAAAGGGAGAGTGGAGAGGGAGAATAAAAGAAAATCATGTCGAGGGAGAAAAAAAGGCAGGCATATATTTAAAAGATACAAAATAAAAGGGAAATGTCACATATGAGGCGTTTCACGTCAGCTCTCCAGGCGCGGCGCGCGAGCGCGAAATCATGCTGTTTTCAGCTTGTGTTTGAAGGGCTAAGATGTATCTAAAAAAAATAATCCCCAAGTGATTTCGATGTATTTTTTCCTCAGCTTTCCGATGGTGCTATTAGTTTCTCAAAATTTTTCAGTTCTAAGTATTTCTTGAATAATATCTCGAAAAAATCAAAAAACCCCTATGTAGAAAAAGGCTATATCCATGTAAAATTTCCTCCTCTTTCGATCTAGCAGGTAAAAAAAAATATTAAAAATATAGTTTTTGAGATATAACACGTTTTATGTTTTTTTGAGGTTAGAATTGAAAAATTTTGAGAATCTAATAGCACCATCGGAAAGCTGAGGAAAAAATACATCGAAATCACTTGGGGATTATTTTTTTTAGATACATCTTAGCCCTTCAAACACAAGCTGAAAACAGCATGATTTCGCGCTCGCGCGCCGCGCCTGGAGAGCTGAGGTGAAACGCCTCATATAAATAATATACATTATAATAAACTAATACAATATACCCCTAAAGGGTATAATTTCCATTGTGTCCTGCCTCCTTACTGGGTCTGCGAGTCGAAGACATCTCCTCTCAAGATTTCGTGGCTGTGTGTGTAATACACTTATGTGCATATGGTACACTTGTTAAGGCTTTTGACCGAGTGGAGATTATACCCACATCGGCATGCAGGTGTCCTCGAAGCCATGTACAGGCCCATGGTGTGGAGCCTCTTGATGTACCAGTTTCCTCCAGCCTCGCGGTAGCAGATGAGGCACCTCCAGTTCCGGCCTTCTGGGGCCATGAGTATATCGGCGGCATAATGTCCCACTCGGCTGATGCCCGTGTTCTTCTTATCTACCCGACCCGCCAGGGTCTTCTGGACGCTCCTTAGCTGTTATTCGTCCCGCGGGACCAGCGGAATGAAATAAGGTGCCTGTCCTACTTGCGGCATCATAATTCTCTCTGGTGCTGCCACGAGTACCACGCGCTCCTCTATCTGCGGGGGGGGGGGGGGGGGGGGGGTTGGGCGGCACCCAATGGTGCCCAGACGAGGTTGAAGTACACTGGGGATGGCGGTACATCTACGACTTCATCCACCGTCATCATGTCATCCTCGTCGGTTGGTTCAACCTTAATTCGGAACATCTCCATCTGGAAAAGAAAATTTCGATCCAGTGAGAAGAGGGGTTATATAAAAAAAAGGGTATATCGCGGAGTTTAGGGGCGAGGTGTATCGGGAGGCCGCTGAGGCCGCCGCACAGTGGTCCCAAATCCACCTTTACTGGTATTTTGTCCGCTTCAAGCGAATTTTTCACGGATCAAAGTGATTCAAGCGGGATATTAAAGCTTTTATAATTTAGAATTAGACGCCACTACACACAAGGGTGGTAACCAGCTCTATTTATTATTAAACAACTCCTAAACTTATATAGAAATTTTTACATTTTAGAAAGTAAGTATTTTTACATTTTACAAAGTATCTCCTGTAACCGAAAACATTAATTATGAATATACATATATATTATATACATATATATATATATATATATGCGCGTGTGTGTGTGTGTGTGTGAATATATAATTCAGTTATATAGTCCACTATCCATATATCCTATATGTTGTTTGTTTTCAGTGTTTAATTTATAATATATGTTATATTTATAACACACATTCACACACACATATGTGTGTGTGTGTGTGTGTGTATATATATATATATATATATATATATTCATAATTAATGTTTTCGGTTACAGGAGATATTTTCTAAAATGTAAAAATTTCGATATAAGTTTCGGGGTTGTTTAATAATAAATAGGGGTGGTTACCACCCTTGTGTGTAGTGGCTTTTAATTCTATCACTTTGATCCGTGAAAAATTCGCTTGAAGCGGGCAAAATACCAGTGAAAGTGGATTTGGGACCACTGTGCGCCGTGACAAATTCGTTCATTGTTAGGCATGGCGGGTGAAAAAGGAAAGTAACGTGAGGACGAGAGAAAACGCGAAAGAAGACATTCGTCGTGAACATGCTTGTGCGAGTACGAGGGCGACATTACGCGAACGCGCCTGCAGTCGGCTGGAAAAAGAGAGTGAAAGAGAAATAGCAGAGAGAGAGAGAGAGAGAGAGAGAGAGAGAGAGAGAGAGAGAGAGAGAGACCTAGCGCGAGGACGAGAAAAAGAAATGCGGGGGAAAATATCGCGGACACGCCAGAAATCGGCTCGTGGCGGTTGAGAAAGGAGAGAGAGAGACAGAGAGAGAGAGAGAGAGAGAGAGAGAGAAACCTAGCGCGAGGATGAGGAGAAACGCGGGGGAGGATGCGCACCGTGCCGTAGCGCGACGTGAACGCGCCCGCAGCCCGTGGCGGTTGAGAAGAGAGAGAGAGAGAGAGAGAGAGAGAGAGAGAGAGAGAGAGGAAAACCCAGCGCGAGGACGAGGAGAAACGCAGGGGAAAATGTGCACCGAACGGGGACGAGGGAAGTACAAAGGAGAGGGAAAAAGGAAAAAATGATAAAGACGGAAATGTCGGTTTAAGCAAAACACTTACCTCTTAAAGTCTTTCTGCGTGGGTTTCTTCCTGGCTGTCAAAGGTTGTTTTTTCTTTACCGGGCGTCGGTCGGAGCAAGAGTGAGGCCCCGTGCGCCGCAGGAAGGAAGAAGGAGCGTAAGGGCTAACCTACATGACGGCGACCGATGCTCCGTCCCGGGAGGCTGAGGCAGTGCTGCCACTCCATGCGGCGCGGCGGCGGAGTACGAACCCCGCTGCACAGATGGCGCATGGCGTGCCAATTCCAATTCGATTCGGCCGCGCAGCGGGAAGTGCGCGCGTGGTCGCATAGATGGCGTAAGTTGCGCAATTCCTTAGAGGAGGGTATTTGAGCCGTTGCGCCCATAATGTGGGAAGTTTCTAGTTCGCGAAAACTCGTATGGGGAATGGTAGTTAATGATTTATGCTGGGAGAAGAAGGAAAAAAGGAGATAATTTCCTAACATTTAAGGGTAAAAGGAGTTATAATCTCTATCTTTAAGGAAAAATAATTCTAGAATTTTAAAGGTGAAGGGGCTATAATTTCTATCTTTAGGAGTGAATTTCCTGATAAATAATTTTTAAAATTAAGGGTGAAGGGGGCTGTAATTTCTATCTCTAGGGGTAAACTTCCTAATAAAATAATTTAAAATTTTAAGGGTTAAGGGGCTGTAATTTCTATCTCTAGGGGTAAACCTTCTAATAAATAATTTTAAATTTTAAGGGTAAAGGGGCTGCAATTTCTATCTCTAGGGGTCAACTTCCTAATAAAATAATGTTTAAATTTTAAGGGTGAAGGAGGCCATAATTTCTATCTCTAACGGTAAACTTTCTAATAAATAATTTTAATTTTTAAGGGTGAAGGGGCTGTAATTTCTATCTGTAGGGGTAAACTTCCTAATAAAATAATTTTAAAATTTTAAAAGTAAAGGGGGCCCCTGCCATCGCTCCCTTCTGTGAGATGCTTCCTATGGCTCGCCGGGACCCATCCTGATACAATGCACCAGGAGTACTTCCGGTTCCCCATCTCCAGGGTGAAAATAACAATTTATTTTATTAACATTCCAGATTTTAACTTTAAGAGCCCTGGCCATCTCTCCTATGACCCTTATCATTCAAAACTTCTTTATTCATCAAACTGATTACATGAATCTATAATTATGTCGCATAAAAGGGGAATACAAAGATGTGATCTGAAGAATAAATACGATTGTAAAAATATAAGCTAAAGAATGTATATGATAGCAAAAACATTGCGTATAAAGGGAAAATAAAAACATTTAAATTGGTCGCAAACATGCATGTTTTAATTTGTCCACATGGACTACCTTGGATCTATTGTTTCCTAAATCTATTTTCACGTTTCTATCACCCATTAATTCAATTATTTTATAACGCCCGGCGTATTGCTCATCGAATTTGCCTATCTGAGGTTCTTTTAATAGGTATACTTCCTTCCCAATTTTAAAGTCCTTTATATTCAACTTCTGATCGTAATAACACTTCGATCGTTCCTTAGCTTTTAACAGTCGCTCGCTTGCGATTTTCTGCGTATCGTTAAGCTTAAATATTAGTTCATCCAGGTACATTTCGTAGGTTTTTTCGATGGACCTAGAACTCGGAGAGTAATCGCGCCTTTTGACCAAATATCAATTTGTAAGGAGTAAAGCCGTGAGCGGAGTGTACCGACGTATTATAGGAGAACATAGCCATCTTGATCCACATATCCCAATCAGTCTTATCCGTGTACATTTTTAAATATTCTACTAATGAATGATGGCTTCTTTCTAAAGAGCCCATGGTTTGAGGATGAAAGGAAGTGGATCATAATTGTCTGATTTTGAATATTTTAGCTACCCTTTGTATTAGGCTGCTCTGAAAATTGCTGCCTTGATCAGTTTTAATTGCGTCAGGGCAACCGAATCTAGTTATTAAATCATGTACCAACGCGGTGGCAACCATTTCAGCGGTCATATCAGGAATGGGAAGGGCGTCAGAGTATTTGGTTAAATTGCATTGTAAGGGCAAGATATACTTATTTCCGGACACGGTCACGGGCAAGGGTCCTACAATATCCATTTCTAAAATTTCGAAAGCCCTGCTAGGGGTAGTAGTAATTTTCATGGGTTTTTTGGTTTTGACGCGGACTAATTTCTTTCTTTGGCAACTCTCACAAGTTCGTACGTACTCGGAGATGTCTTCCTTTATCCCCGGCCAGAAAAATCTTTCCCGAACGCGATGGTAGGTTTTCGCAACCCCTTTATGTCCTCCCACCATGGAGTCATGGGCTTCACTAATTATTCCTAATCTATTGTCTGGAAGCGGGATGATTACTTCCCCTGTGCAAATAATTAATTTCGGCGTTCTGGTTTTCCAGCGTGCTCGTAACGTTATTTCGATGGGTAACCAATGATTTTTTTCCAACCCGTCTCCAATTTTCGCGATACTAACTGAGCCTACTTGCTCCTTGATCATTACGGTTCGAAGTGATTATAAACATTGAACTATTATGGTTGCGGTCGCTATCGCATTTGATTTTTCCTTTACAAACAATGAATATATAATTTTACCGTTGGATAAATTCGTCTGCACTACCGCACCTATACCAATGGGTTCTGTTTTTAAATTTTCTATATCTATCATCTCTAAATCGACCAGCTGCTGGCAAACAGGGGTGCTTATTTCACAATCAACTGACATAAAATGCGTGATATTATCTTTTCTCATTAAGAGTTGATCCCGGAAGTACTCGACGGAAGTTATTACGAGAATTCTTTCGGGTTGATTTACACCGGACTGGGTTGTCCCCACGGGGCCTTTCTTATTCGGGGTACGTTGAGTCTGATCTATACAGGATTACTCATTGCTCTCCACAGGATTATCACTCATTGCTTCTTTATGGGATTCTTTCTCAATACATACAGGGTCATCACATATTATCATTGGTTCTTTATGGGGTCCTTTCTCAATATATACAGGGTCATCATTTATTATCATTGTTTCCTTATGGGGTTCTTTCTCGATATATGCAGGGTGGGAGTTTATTGGATTTATACTAAGTTTTAATTTACAAGAGGTAATTTTAATAGTTCTATTAACTTCATCATTAACGTCAGACGCACTCTCGTTATAATATTCGTCATTGATTATAGGTTCTGTCACTATATTATCAACCCTACCTTTGCCTGACGGGATTTCTTGATAGGAATTTTCCTGTAGGTCCCGGCCCTATTTTTCTTACCCTGTGCGGAAGTACTACGTTCCAGAGCCGAACACTCCCCGAGCCCTCCGGCACATGCAAGAACTTCGGTCGCCATGATTACAGCCGGTTCATAATCGCCCGTCAAGGTTTCTTGATAGGAATTTTCCTGTAGGCCCCCGGTATCCTCTTCGACACACGCCAGGGTACTACGCCTGTCAGGATTTCTTGATAGGAATTTTCCTGTAGGTCCCCGGCCCCCAGCATGCGCGAAGGCAACAGTCGTGCTCTTGACGACCGGATCTCCTCCTATATCTACATACTCTATAGAGGGCGACGGCCATGGTATACGTGCAACCGCTGGTCTCTTCGAGTGAAGAGGCAGAGCTAAGTCATCCTTGTTCGTGCGTTCGTCGTCTGTCTCTGTCGAATCGCGGGGATTTTCAGGACTTTCGGCGCCTTCAGAATCTTGATTCTTAAGGGTCGTATCTACTTTATTACCAAGAAATACATTTTCTATACCCAGTTCTGAAAAGGGTTCCTCTGAGCCGAAAGTGTCTGGATTTAATGGTAATGAAGAGATGGTTACGGGATTTCTGGATAGTGAATCCGCGTTCATGTTGATCTTACCGGGTTTGTGTACTATATCGTAGTCATATTCTCTTAGCAATATTTTCCACCTTGCTATTCTCTGGACGGGATCTTTCATTCTATGGAGCCATAATAAGGGTTGATGGTCGGTTACCAACGTGAACTTCCTACCGTACAAATAAGGTCTAAATTGCTTTACCGCGTGTATTATGGCCAAAAGCTCCTTTTCAGTGGTTGTGTAATTTAATTCGGTATTTACTAAAGCCCTAGATGAATACGCGATTGGAACGTCTTTCCCGATGGGCCCCTGACTTAACGCGCCACCTAAAGCGAAATCTGATGCGTCCGTGGTTACTACGAAGGGTGAGTTAAAATCCGGGTATTGCAATAAGGGCTGAGAGCAAAGCTTTTGCTTAAGAATGACAAAAGCGTTCTCTTGTGCTTCTCCCTACTTAAATTTAATTTCTTTCTGTAAAAGATAATGAAGCGGTCTAACGATTTTAGCAATGTCGGGAATAAACCGATGATAATATCCGGCTAACCCCAAAAATTGTTTTATGTTTTTAGCGTTAATTGGGCGCGGAAAATCTGATACGGCCTGGGGTTTCCTAGGGTCGGGTCTTACGCCTTGCTCCGAGATTACATGACCGAGATAAACAACTTCTTTTTTCAAAAAGAGGCACTTATCAGGCTGCAAGGTGAGACCGGCTGTTTTTAGTCTTCCGAAAAGCTTTTTTAATTTACGAGAATGATCCTCAAGAGATTCAGCATATACTACTATGTCGTTCATATAAACGAACAACTCGATACCCTGCAGCCCGGTAAGGACCTTATCCATGAGGGATTGGAACGTAGAGGGGGCGCCTTTCAATCCCATGGGCATCCTTTTATACTGTAAATGGTTGAGTGGAGTAGAAAATGCAGTTTTATGGGCGTCTGCGGGATCTATCGGAACTTGATGGAACCCTGAAGCTAAATCAAGTGTAGAGAAATATTTGCTCCTACCTAATTGGTCGAGTATCTCAGTTATATTAGGAAGAGGATACGCGGAGGCGATTGTTTTTTCGTTTAACGCGCGAAAATCAATTACTAACCGCCATCTTCTATTTCCCTGCGAATCTGGTTCTTTCGAAACTATCCATAAGGGAGAGTTATAGTGTGATTCGGACTCCTCTACAATATCGTTGTCCATCAATTCCCGAACTTGCTTTTTTTGCACGGTGTCTCGTAGGTGAGGTGGGTAGCGATATTGTTTTACGTTAATGGGAATATTATCGGTAGTAGGAATTTTATGCCTAATCATGGGGGTTTTGCTAGGTTGGTCGTTCGGTAAATGGAATTGACAGAGGAACTCGAAAATTAGTTTCTCTATACTACCCTTTTCTAATGGATCAAGATTCTCCAAATCGAGTAAATCGAGTATTTTACTCGTTCTGGTTTGAAGATTAACCCTAACCTCAGGTTCGTTTGTAGTTTTAATGACGCGTATAGGTTTGATTGTACTGTTGTAGGATTCTAATTCGAGCGAGGACAGAATAAGACTTATGTCTTCTGAGGTGGAATTTATCGCGAATAAAAAGGTTCTCCCGCTATCACTCGTGACAAGGCACTCTCCGATAAAAATTCCCGAATCCGCATTTATCTTGGATAAGTAGCCGGAAAAGCGATTGGATTTATTAATAGTGATTTTAACTAGCGATTTTATCCTAGCGGGAAGATAAAGAACATCATGGCTAACGAAAGGAATTGTTTCCTTTGGGTTTCCCCATAGAAGAGCATTATTCCGGAAAGACAAGGTTGCATTCTGTTCTTTTAAAAATTCAATATCCAAAATTCCATCTGCTTCTATGGGAAAATTATCGGGTACCACATTTAACCGACAATAAACTTTATCTAAATTTATTCTTACACATCCCTGAGTCAGAACCAATCCCTTATTTATCCCAGCTAGTCTATACACGGTATTTTTATCAATGGATAAATTAGGTTTAATTATATTAAGTTCGAAACCCGTATCAATGAGGAACCGCGGCATGTTTTTGATTAAGTCCTTACTTTGTAGAATCACGATGAGGGATTTTAACCTCTGGGAGGTATCATGGGCAAGGATAGCAGCGCGGGTATGGGCGCTGGGTTGCTACGGTGGGGCTGATCCATCACTGTGCCTGTATAATGAACCAGATTCGAGTTTAAAGAACGCGAGTTGTTGTTTATGGCAGATCGCGATGGAGGCTCTATTGTGAGATGTTGGCTATTGTTAGAGGAAGTATTTCGAGATCGTCGCCTGCATGCTTCGAAATCCAATTTCCGGCCCACGTATCGTAATATACTATTTCTAGGTATTTAAATTACTCATATTTTCCTTTTTAATATTTAAATTATCTTCACTCTGTCATTTGTTATTAAGGAAATCGTTTTTATATTTCATAAATTAATTTCTCAAAAAATATTTTATTTATCGACTTAAAAATTTAATCACTTATTTACACTCATTGAAGACTATATTTGGTTAAAATTTCAAGAGGTTATCTTCATTTGTTTTTTAGAAAAAAATTATTTTAGAAAAAATTTGCGTTTTCGTTGTCGCACGATAACAAGTCCGTCCTGCCCGGAACCCGTATTGTATCTCTGATGGCCCTTCATTTTACGGGCTGTCCAGTTCGCTCTGCATGCATCTGAAAACGTCTGAAGTGGTCCAGAAGCCTCATTCTACACTACTACCATGAAACAGTAACTGTTCATTTTGTTTCAAATTTTAAGAATGTAACTTTCTTATACTCACGCGCATATATATATATATATATATATATATATATATCCTATTTTTAAATAATATATCAGCGATACTCCAAATATAACATTAAAATTTATTGCCAAATTATCTACCTTTCGCCACGAAAGTTACTTGCGCGCACTACTAAATTATCTTCAAACTTTGCTCTCATTACCGCAGAGCTCGCAAAAAATATGCTCCCGTGCTTCCACTTATGCAAATCCAGGATACGATTTCCCTCGTGCAGCTGCAGTCGCAAGGACGCGCGCGCGCCTAGCGCATCCGCATCCGAGCGCGTACATCTCTCACACCTACCGAGCGAAAGACAAAGCTGTCTGTCCGGGGGGGGGGGGGGGTCTTGGCTACGCCATCGCACACGCGTGTGCGTTGAATCCAATTACCGGCGTAGCTCACCACCCGCAATACCTCCTCGTTATGTGTGTCTCGAAGAGTGCTAGTACCGCGCAGGCCCAGAGGACAAAACACAGAGCGAGCGGGTGGACTCTGCCCCTATAAATTCGCGGGAATTAAACGAAAGAATGCGGTCCGTAGAGCGAGAGAGAGAGAGAGAGAGTGAGGGGCGACGATGGTCCGGTTATGCCCCCTTAAACCTCCGCAGCGTGCTACTGCTCCGCTGCTGCCTCGTTTTTCGGGGAGGTGGGCGAGAGAAAGAGAGAGAGAGAGAGAGAGAGAGAGAGAGAACTCGCGGCGCGGAATGGGGTTTGTTGGATTTTTAATTAAGGCCGCCATGACTTCCGCCAAGAATTCCCGGTATCGCGCTCGCTCGCGCCCGCGTTCTTTCGCTCCTCTCCCTCTCTTTCACTTGCGTGCTCTGTTTCGCTTTCTCTCGCTCTGTCTCTCTCTCTCGTTCTCTTTCGCGCGAGCGTTTGCTCGGTCTCTAGTTTTAACAGTATTGCCCACTGCTTCGTACCAGCTCTATTTCTCTATCTCTCTCGCTCTCACGCTCTCACACTCGGTGCTTTTGGTTCGAGTTATCTTGTTGAGGTCAGGCGTCCGAGTGCTGGAGCTGCAAAGTCTTTACTTTGACGTTGCGAGACGTTCGTATCGCGTGGGAATGTTTTAGTAATTTTAGAGTTGTAAAATTTCAAGAATTCTATTTAACAGAGAAATTTTGGTTTTCAAGGAGAAAAGATACGTTGTAATATTTAACGTTGCAACTGACAAGATATAAAAAACAAAATATTCATTTTTTACACAGAACAAGCAGGAATGTAAGAATAAAAATATCGCAGTTCGAGATTATACGGGCTTATTCGGAACACTGCCAAATAAACGCCAAAAATATTATATCGTTTCTTCATAAATAAGAAACCCGACGTGGAACGATCAACATCCGCAAGAAAAATCACGTCATTAAAAACCTCGCACCGACTGTCCGCGACTTCTTCTCTCTTTTCCCTCGAAGCTAGAAGAAAGGCATGAGGCAAGGGCAGGGGAGGGACGAAGTTCCCCTGCGAATCAGCTGCGCAGCGTAGGGTAGTTTTGATTTATGAAAACTGGTCGACAGATTTACGAATATCAAATTCGCGTTTAAGGGCTAGTAGGTGTATGTGGATGCGTGCCCCCGGTTCACGGGAGACGGGTGTGTATAAGTCTGCGCGCGTCGTGTGTGCACTTGGCCGGATTGGGATTTGGAGCGCAAGGGAGTCATTGGCCGCACCACGTGTGAGGCTCATTTTCCCAAGTTAGAGTGTGGAAGTTGAAAGTACGGAAATCTTTGGCGCTTGATGTTTCAGAAGTTGGTGGAAATTTTGGGAATAGATTGATTTCTAGAATAAGATTGATCCTATAGAAATAATAATATTATTATTATTAATATATTCATGTATTAAGACATAAGACTGCATTTTATTCCCATCTTCACTACAACAGACACTTTATAACCTGAATTCCCGCAAATGAGGGAATAAAGTAGCATTGCCTAATTTTGTATGTTTATGATGAATTTGGTTGAAACAAACAAAATTATAACACATAAATACAAAATAAATTTCCAAGTCTACAAGTGACACAGTGGAGCTGGGAATAAAGTATACTATATGTAACACGGGACTAAAGTCGATCGTTCCCTTGGGTGATCACTGCCCTCTCTTCGCTACGTTCGCCCGGGCAGTGACCTCCCAAGCGGGAATAATCTGCGACTTTAGTCCCTTTTTACATAATGTACTATTACACATACACACACACACACACACACACACACACACACACACACACACACGCACACGCACACGTAACGGTGCCAATCGATGAGCGTAGCAAAAACTCGAAAAATTGCAAATAGCAAAGGGCCTATCTTACAAAAGTCAGTTAAAAAAATGGCGAAGATATCATCCAATAGATATGAGGTGTGAAATCCGTATTACGTTCACAAAGTCATTTATGTGTCCATTATGTGAGAAGAAACTTTAAAAATATGATTAGCAATAGACAATTTTAGTGATCAAAATTACTCTTTTGTTTAGTTTACAGCAAAATCTTGTATAGAATTCCATAATCATTTATAGCATATATTATAATGTAAAAAGTCCTTCATTTCCTTTATATGTACTTAGTACTATTTATATGAGTTAATAATTAAATAAAGTATATTTTTATATACTTAAAAATATTAATTTTATTCATTTTTACAGTTTATGAGTTTCCTTGTACTATTTTTTCAATATTGGCCGAATTAGGTAACGTGTCACCTAATTTCGCCAAAGCGCACATTTTAGACTTTTGCAGCCTCCAAAGCCAATATCAAACTGGGGCGTTCCTAATTTTTTTCTTGGTAGAAAATATTTCACTTATGGTGGCAGAATTACCCAAAGTTATCTTATTACTTTGTTTACAAATAATAAAGGAGAAAGTTTATGAAATATATTAAATTTAATATTATTCTATACCTAATAAAAAATATTAATAACCTGTTTGTTTAGTTAAGAAGTGTGACGAGGAAAGCGCCGGCATGGGCGAATTCCTCGTAGGACACAGTGGACTCTCTCTGCCAAGGCCATCACTCTCGCACACGCACAATGTAGCCAAGTCTACATATGCTTGTGCTTGCTTTAAGGGTTCATACAACTTTACGCGCTTAAAATTTAAGCTATATTTATGAGTTTTTTTTATAGTTCCTATAATAGATATCGATGTGAATCCTTTTGGGTTTAATAAAGGCACTTTTACAGTATATGAAACAATTTTTTTTTAATTTTACATTGTTCATTTATGTACAATTGTAACAACCGTTGAACGTCTCAAAAAAAAAAACGGATATTGATGGCGGGCATGATTTTGAAGCGAGAAATCATCTGAAATACAAATTAAAAAAAAAATTTAGATTCAGTAGGGCTGTGGCTATTGCCGGAACCAGGATAATTAAGTTTCATGCAAAAATAACAAAATGGCGGCTGTTCAAAAAGAATTTTTCGAAAAAACGTGTTTTTTGCTTCTTTTGTCGGAAAAATATCGTTAGAATTTAAATTTTGACATAATCCTAGTTCCGACGATAGCCATACATGTGACAAAGACGTGGTAAAAATTTGGAAATGATCGGTTGATTACTTTTTGAGAAATCGTGTCCGCTAACCGAAAAAAAGTGGTTTTGAGAAAAACGCGTTTAAAGTTTTTTTTTTTCTTTAAATCGTTAAAAAGTCATGCTTACACTTAATCAGCAATCCCTGCACCATAGAGAATTCCTTCAATTTCTTCATAGAAGTCATTCTCTCCCATCCAGGCCTCTCTTCTGCTTGCTCTGCCTTCTTGTATTGTACAGCAGCCGAGCTGTGGTGCGTCGCCGCGCGCAAGTGCTCAGCGTCGCGCTGTGTAGCGTGTTGAAGGGCTCTCGGTCCATTATTTTCAAAATTGGTGTGAATCCTTCATTAAACACGCATGCTGCCACTTTAGTTGCAATTTCAACTGTTTTTCTGCCCGTGAATACATGCTCAGGTGCCATCGCCCACACGCACTTGTTAAAGTTTTCATTATTGTTTTGCGTGTTGCCACCTAAGCATCTTTCTAATAAATCATCTCTTGTGATATCTTCGTATATAGGTCTTAAAATTTCTTGGTACTTTTCAGCAAGAGCAGGCGCATACTGATATTCTTGAAGAGAACCAGTAGCTTCTCGTTTGCGATACTCACACCAAGAGGAGACCCCGGCTGGGCAGTTCATATGCTGCGGCTTGGCATCCGTTGAAATTTTGTGAAGATACGTCGCCTAGATCGCTTTGCGCATATCTTCTACAGAATCCTTATGGCGTTGAATTGCCAAATCATAGTATATTGATAAGTCTTTCATTAATTTATTTGTCAACGCTGTTGTCTTTGGAGGAGCGTCTTTTTTACTTTTTCTTGGCGTGCTCTTCTTTTTTGTTTCCCCTTTTTCTTCTACGGCCTTTTTCTCTGCCATTTTTAACGCTTTTTCTCTCTGCGTGAGTGCTTTCTTAGCTTCTGCTGCTCCGAAATTCAAAACAAAACTATCGTTCCGATAACCGTAAAATTCGCAATTAATAATAACAGCTGAGTATATCAGTTTTCGTATACAATACGAACAGTTGGCTATGTATGCAAAGCCAAAAATCATGACAATAATAAGCAAATAAGCAAGCGTGAAGTGATCGGATCGTTTTAAAATTTTTACACAGCATTTTTTATATGTTTTCCTTTCGAAATCCGTCAAAAATAAAAAATCGATTTTTTGAAAGTGATAAAGGGGTACGAACCCTTAAGGTGTGGCGAGCCGCGAGCTGCGTGAAGCTAGCAAGCCAAGGAGAGACAGACAGAGAGAGAGAGAGAGAGAGAGAGAGAGAGAGAGAGAGAGAGAGAGAGAGAGAGAGAGAGGAGCGGGGAGACCCGGCGCCGCGCGAGCCAGCGCAGGAGAGCGTGCCGGCGAGAGGCCACAGGCCAGTACGAGCTCACAGCTCCAGCCCAACGTACGATTGCCACCGCGCACGGGAGTCGAGAGGAAGAGAGAAGAAGAGAGAATATTGAGGGACGCGCCACGCAGCCATCTCGCCATCGCCATCGCGACGTCGCCTTTCCGCCTATAGGGAGAGAGATAGGGCCACCGGTGAGTGGACGTCGGCGATCGGCTCCAGGGTAGCTACGGGTGTGCCGCCGTCAGCACACGGGGAGCGACGACCTTCTAGTCGCGGCAGCAGCAGCAGGGCTGTGGTCGAGAGCCGCAGGTGTACCGTCATTAGCGCGCAGGGCGCGACGGCATCAGCAGCAGCAATCGGCAGCCCAGGGCCACGACGAGGCGAGCAGCGATAGACGAGTAATCCATTGTTCAGACCGACCGAGGTCGATCGCGCGTTACGAGGCGGGCGCGTCGTTGGAATCCGCGTAGCCACGTGAGTTGAACCTGCATTCCCGGTGACGCACAGTGTTCTATTTTGAAAAAAAATGGACAAAATGAAATATCTCGCGAACGGATATCGATAGCCGGATGAATCCAACTGCATTTTAAAGTTGAAGTAATTTACAATAAAAGAAAAATAGTCCAGTACTGATCATTTGACCCTGTGACCTTGGAAATGAAAAATGAAAGTCAAATAAATAACGTATTTTCGGCTTTTTCATTGTAGACTTTCTGGCTATCAATTTTTTCGATCAAAAAAATATGTACTCCTGTAGTGTTTGATGCAAGGAATCCGAATTTGATGTCAGAATTGTCCTATCGCACACCAATTTGTTTTTAAATCTGAAAACTCCATAAAAAATACGAAAAATTCATCCTGAAAAAATGGAGCATTATTGAGTAATTTCGACTTCAAATTCGGATTCAGCGAATCACAATACATGGGTACATAAATACAAGTACACAAATTTGTAGGTGCATATATGAATTATTAAAATTTAAGGGTTATTAAAAAATGGCATTTTTTACAATATTTTCATGCTGTTTAATAAAATTGTATTAACTACAAGCGTTTGTGTACCCATGTATTATGATAAGCTGAATCCAAATCCGAAGTCGAAATTACTCAATAATATTCCATTTCTTCCAGGGTAAATTTTTCGTATTTTTTATGGAGTTTTCAGCTTTAAAAACAAATTGGTGTGCGATAGGATAATTCTGATATCAAATTCGGATTCCTTGCATCAAACACTACAGGAGTACATATTTTTTTGATCGAAAAAATTGATAGCCACAAAGTCTACAATGAAAAAGCCGAAAATTCGTTATTTATTCGACTTTCATTTTTCATGTCTAAGGTCACAGGGTCAAATGATCAGTACTGGACTATTTTTTCTTTATTGTACATTACTTCAACTTTAAAATGCAGTTAGATTCATCCGTGTATCGATATCCGTTCGCGAGATATTTCATTTTGTCCATTTTTTTTCAAAATAGAACACTGTGTGACGGTGAGCGCGGCTTCCTCACATATAGTTGCGAGAATAGAAATCTCTCTGGATTGCGAGGCGCGACATTACGGCGCGCATAGAGTGTGCTCGTGCGAGAGCGTACACAAAGTACTTTCAGAAATAAAGGCGATTAATTAAAGGTGATTCTCGCCTAATTATTCAGTACACCTTAATCTCCACACACACACACACACACATTCTGCCCATAGGAGGAGGCTATCCCACCGTCTCCGCGGCAGGCGGGTCTCCAGCCTGGAAAAATATAAATAACTTATGGCGTTGTACTGGGATGAAAAAGTACAACGTTACAGAAGTCATACCTCTCAAAGGCAGAACAGTAAAATGAATCATCTTATGTATTTCGAGTTGTTCAAGATAAAAGAGGGTGAAAATGCGAGGTTAAGTTGAAGGGAAATATAAACCCTCCGTATTTATGTTTAAGAATGGACATATTTCAGATAGGCGTTTAAATATTTATGCTCAAGTCGTGGGTGCAAAATGGGCCAGCACTCTCTCTTGTGATTCACTTTGCGTTAGAATCGGAAAGCCGATGAAAAAAAACAAAAGAAATGGTTAACAACCTTAAAAAAAATTCTTATGTTTATATTATAATACAAATACAAAGCTTCCTCTATGAGGAAGCAATATAAAAATATAAGTTGAGATATAAAATAATGTATTTGATTTTGCTTCCTCCTAGAGGAAGCTTTGTAATAGTAAAATTTTCAAATTCGTTAAAACTCTCTATAAACATCATTAGAGGTGTTAGAAGTTTGTTTCATATGATTTTAGAAAATGCTGTATGGATGTGTGTGTGTCTGTGTATGTATGTATACCGCTTTATCTCCGGATCTACGCGGTCGATTTTAACCATCAGATTCTCATTTTTTTTGTTTTTTTTATTCCGAATTCAGGAAGAAAATTATTTTTGATGATTTACTGATTCGTTTTTGTTTTATTTCAAATTTTTGATTTTCGAAAAATTTATTTTTAATTTTTTTTAATGATTGGATTTAAATTTTTGAATCGGATGGGTCGCATTCGAAAGAGCATAAAAGAACAAACTAAATTACGCGAGGCGGAAGGCACTCGCGGGATTTTTCCTATACGGCAAATAAAAGCACGGCACGGTAGATCGGTACTGCTCTGCTGGTTCCACGATGTTATCCCGTCGGCGGTCAGGAAGAGAATCGTCGAGCACCGCGTCGTCCTGCTCGCCGGTGCCTCGACCGCCGTCGACGCGGACGTCGCTGATTGGTTGGTCGTAGATCACCTCAGCCGAAAGGACGCGTCGAAAGCCGAGTGTGTCGTCTTTCTCTCTCTCTCTCGCTTAAGTGACGAGTCGAGCCGAATTCTTTCGCTCCTGTCGAAATGGAATTTTCCATGATATTTCGAGGCAGAGAAATTTATTCAAGATTTATAGAAAATGCTCGACTCGGCATTTTTATGAAATCGAGCAAGATGTAAAGGCATCTTTATAGGCACGAACCAATTAATACATGAACGGGAGAGATAACATAAATGTGAAGTTAATTACTAAATTAATTAACTCGCGAAGGCAACTAAAAATTAATACGTAGCTTCAGCAAATGGTCCCAGCTGGAGGCGATGATCTTCAGCTGATATTGGAGGCTGCATCGTGACGATGGCGAGGCGGCCGGCGATGAGACGACGGACGCTGAGGGCCGGCAGAAAAGCAGCTAGCTGAAAAGAAGTATGTCGTCGCGCTTTTTGCTTGTCGCATAATTTTCTCTCGTATGAAAAAAAAGATAACAAAAAAATAAGCAAATAATACAAAAATACAAGTGACCCTGAACGCTGAGGTGAGGACTCTCCTCCTGGCTACCGAAGAGGAGATTTCATAGTAGAAATCCGCTCTTCGAAACGTGAAAGTAACGTGGTAAAAATCCGCCACGTTACAACTATTTAAAAAGTTATCTTAATATATTTGATACACGCCTAACTGATAATAATAATAATTATTATTATTAAATTGTAAAGACTCTTCGCGCCGGTTTGCAATACAAACGATATGGGCGCGACAGATTCGAATTTGAATCTCCCGCCTCACGCGCGGCGCCGGCGAGAGTCTAGTTCGCGCGCTGCCGCTACGCGGCGCGACCCCTCTCCGCGCGGCTCCCGCAGTCAACCCGGCGGCGCGCGGGGATATAGGCACGCGCGACAGCAGCCCCGATAGGCTTCTTTCGCTCGAACATCTTCCTTGCGTAGATGGTCTCGGTACCCAGCCTAGTTTACTGAGCTGAATAAAGATTCTCACTTTTGATAGTTAAATAATTGTTTTATTTAACGTACCCACGAGGTGCAAGGTCTTTTTACCCTTGTCTCGTTTTTGGTGACGGGATCACTCCTGATCCCCCGACTCCTTTTCCTTCCCAACTACTATATCTGGGTGGTGTGGCCGACACTAAGTTGGGCGGGCTTTCTCTCGTCCAGACTCAACCCTGAGTCGACGTGGAGGGGTCCGTGCGGTGTCCGCTCTCCACGCTACGTAGAAGCTACTTCGATGGATAAACGGTCCCAGCGACCGGCAACGGGGGACTTCGCCTCTGCGGGCATTCTCTGCTCTGCGCTCTCAGCGGTGGCAGCCTCAATGACCTTCGTCGCTCTAGAAGAGCACACCTCCAGCGAGTACGACGGGGGGACGTAGCGACTCAGACCACGAGACGCCTGTGGGCGGGTCTGTGAAGCGCTCCCTTCAGTGAGCAAGCTCTGCTTGCCTCTGCTCACCGATCGGCGTTTGAGCGACCTTGCTCCGCCAATCTATCTGCAAGTTCGGCGATGGACTCATCTTATCCCCGCTCAAGGAGAGCAGCTCCGAGTGAGCAAGCACTGCTCGCACCTCGTCTTCGACCGACGTGGAAGCGCTCACCGCTCCGCCGGTCCCTGCACACACTCTCTTAGAGTGTCGACGATGGATTCGCCGTCCGTCTTAACGCGCCTGTAATTTAAGTATAGCTCGACCCGCGCTCTATAGCGCCTCCTTGCGCTTTGAGCAGCCCTTGATGTAGGCAAGCTCACAGTTGGCGCTCCGCCGACCTTTGTGCGCTGTTCTACTCTTTTACCCGAGCTAACACGCCTGCATCATATTTATACATGTAGAATTAAAACACAAACCTACAAAAAAGAAGAAATGAATATGTAAAAGTAAATGAATGATTATTATTTAAATTTGACTGCAGATGTATTTATGTTTATTTTAAATGATAAAAACGAAAAGTAAAGTATTACAATTTTTGCAATAATAAAAGTATAAGGTTCTCCTGAGCATTGCGGTCGTGCCTATTATGTAAAAATGAAGTTTTTACATAGGGATAGGGGGGCGACGTGCGAAGCGAGGAGCAAGTGTGTGTGTGGGGGGGGATTGGCATGCCAAAGGCATGCAGGGGGGCACAACCTCCCTAGTTAATTAATGATTTATCTAGAATCCAATCAATATGAACAAAACTAATAATAAAAATTATCGTTCACAAGAAATCTATCAGGATTTGTGCGTACCATGCACTTAAACCAATGGACCAGGACTGCTCTGCATTTTTGCAAATCGATGTCATTTCGCAAGGAAGTGTGTCGACGCTCGATCGGTGTCACGAACTCAAATTTAGCGCGTTCAACTGCTATCGCAGAACCGATCTTTCTGGACTTCAAGACTGTAAATAAAACGCTAGAAGGATTAGATATATCGAAGGGGCTCCCAGAGAATATCGTGATTTTCATGGGTTGGGTAATAATAATGTCGGGATGGGCACACTAGTCAATTACCTGCTGGGCAACCAGCTCGAGGCCAAGTCCGGCTCCATCAGGAAAACTGACTGGTTTGGTCCGCTCATAGGTCGAGGTACTATCCATAAGACCACCGATCCCACTAGGTGGGAGAATTCAAAGCTTTTACCAGGTCTAGTATTGTGGAACACTACTGCACGCAACGATGAGCACGGTGTCGTTGAGCATATCAGCAGCGCTTATGAGATCTTTCATATATTCAACTCAGTGCGCATCAGTAAGATCGTTCTCGTAGTTGACGTCAATGACATCATCACTGGCCGTCTTGATCCATTCCTGGCGTTGCTCCAGTCGCTGAAGAACTTACTGCGTACAAATATTCGCAACTGTTTTTCCAGTATCGCCGTAGTTTTTACGAAGGTCCCTACTTCTATAAACAACTGCTTGGCCAATGTGTGCATGATTTGCAAGCTGATAGATGAGAAAATATTGCAAAATTCAAAGATCGACATTTCACCCAAGGGCCGGGAACTGGTAGATCATCTCGTTCGCAATTCTCTGCAGATCGGATTTTTTAGGATGGCGTACGTCGGGACCGTTGGTCCAGAAATCGATTGTGGTATAGCCAGGGCCATCCGGAATGTCCAGACCATCAGCTCACGGGTCTGAAAGGATGTGCTCAGATGGAAAATCAGCGACAATGTCTGATACATGTTTGTCGGGATACTAGAGTTTCGCATCCGTTACGACGGGCACTATGAAAGATATTTACTAGGCGCAATAAATTTACTAAAACAAACAGGTCAGGTGGAACGTTACCCACGATACTAGGTTGCAAATCCATACCATTAGTGCTAATAAATAGCTAGTTTCCCCAATAATCGTCAAAAACTAGACACTTTTCTTGGCCATTTCTATCTATTGATGAAACGATTTTTCCGATCATATTCGCCATTTAGTAGACAGAATAATAGAATAAATTTTTCAAAAATTTACATTAGCTTATTTATGAGTATTTAAAAAATATTAAAGTTATCCAGTTTTTTTAGTTAGGAAATGGCTAATAAGACGCTTGCTATTATGGCGAGGAGTGAGAGAGACAGAATCAAACGGAAAAATCATCGTTTTCGTTTGTATCCCCTGAAACAGTACTATAAACGAAAAATACCAATAATTCATGTTTATTTAAAGAAAAGAATTGATCGCTCAGCCATAATTCTTGTAGGAAGAAAGTTATTATTGGGCAAACGTGAGCTATACTCCTACAGTGAAAATTCACTGTAAGAAAAAATTGACCAATCGTCTTAAAAATTTGGCACAGATGTAGCTTTTATATATCTTCAGATCGAGTTCATTGTCCAAAAAAATCGGTCCATTACGAAAAAAGATATTTAGGAAAATTTTTTAGAAAAATTTTCGAATCGCGTTTTCTCAGAGAATACTTGAAGAGCTTAAATATTTTTTTAAAACAATCAAAACGTTTTTTAACAACAGAATTTATCTAATCTTTTTATTTCTTCTAATCTCATCTATTCAATAAGCACTTTCTACAAATGGTAATAATTTTTTATATGACTGTACAAATAATAATATTGTTAATATAAAACTTTCTACGAAAGTATAAAATAAGGCAAGTATAGAAGTTTTTTAGTCTATAAAATAATAATATTTATGATTTTTTAAAAGAAATCAAATAAATACTAGTGAAAAAATCTTTTACTTCTTTGAGTCAATGTATGCTGATGCTGAACAAATTATATGTAACTAAATACATTCAAATTATTCACTGCAAATCAAACAAACAAAAGTTCTGAAATCAATTATCGATAGTCAAGTAATGCAAACAACTCTCCGAAACAACTGTTTGTCTATTCTCAGAAATGTATTCAAATTTGTTCAACTTTCTATATAAATTAAACACAAGAAAGTACTGAAATCAATTTATTGTAGTCAAGTACCCATAAGTTAACTTGACTGACATAATAAAACTTTTCGTATCTACTGAAAATTATTCAGCCAGCAGGCATAAAGTATCTACTACTTAACGCCCAAGAGGCTTAATAATTCACATACTCCCTGGTAGAAATTGTAAGTAACCGTACGCCATTCGTTCGCCAAATCGCAAGGATTTGGCCAACCGTTTAACCAACAGTTAGCGATAAATACCGCTTATTTCGTCACGGAATCACTCTTGCGCTTGGTCAATGAATGCTTAATATTAAAAATCTTAAATAAAAATCATTTACACAACTTATTATTTAAATAAAACTCTCAAAATTTGTATTATTCATAGAATAATCAAAACCCACATATTAATAGTATTTTTCTTCAGATAAATATGGTTAAATCGGTAACGGGTATAGTTTTGTTTGTTCAAATTGAGGTTAGGGCGTGTTAATGTGTAGTGTGCGTGACTTTTTGACGTAAGTCAGGACATGTACTGGTGGATACTTACATTTTTTAAAATTTAAAAGTATCCTATATTTAAAATTTGAAAGAATCCTACATAAAAGGTATTCTACATTTATAATTTGAAAGTATCCTACATAAATTCTTCGTACTCGTATTGCTCCGTTTTCTACACGGTGCTCCGTTACCATCTGACCTTTACAGTGAAGCAAAACCACGCGATCCCGGCAATCCCGTCACGTGACTCGTATGAGTCTGCGCAGTTAAATACTTTTACCTATACATAACACATAAACCTACGATCGCACTCGTGTGTATGTAATATGTGTGTATTTATGTGCATGTGTGCTTGTCTTGCGGAAAGCGGGATGCGGACAGTAATTTCGGTGCATAGCCCACGTGCTACGCTGTCTACTTAACCTTCAAATAAATTTACTCCCAACTTCATTCAAATATTGCTTCCTCATAGAGGAAGCTTTGTAATAGTAAAATTTTAATTTACTTTAAATTGCTCTAGAAACATGAATAAAGGTGTTAGAAGTTTGTGTCACATGATTTTAGAAAATGTCTGTATGGATGTGTGTGTGTGTGTGTGTGTGTGTGTGTGTGTGGTGTGTACTGCTTTATTTTCGGATCTACGCGGTCGATTTTAACCGGACGGGTCTCATTTTTTTTGTTTTCTGATTCCGAATTCGGGAAAAAAATAATTTTGTACGACTAACTGATTCGTTTTTGTTTTATGTCGAATTTTTCATTTTCGAAAAATTTATTTTTGATTTTTTTTAATGATTGGATTTAAATTTTATAATCGGATGGGTAGCTTTCGAAAGATAAAAAAACCTATATTTAAAAAAAAAAAATTCTCTAGCTATCACGGTTATTTTGTTATTAAAAAAACGTGTTTTTTTTTAAATGCTTATAACTCCCAAACTAAATGGTGAATTTTTTTGAGAAAAATCATGATAATGGAGATTATGAATAGCTATAATCTGTATAAAATTGAATCCATTCTGTTGGTTAGTTTTTGAGAAAAAAATTAAAAAATGAAAAAAACGTGTTTTAGGTGGCGACAATTTACGGGAGTAAAATTGTGTTAATCGCTTCACAATTCCTTGTAGAGGTAGATTTTTGGTTGCCACCTGCATCTTTCTTTGGGATAGATGGTTGGTTCATAAATTTCAGAGATTTTTGAGGTTAAAATTTTTGTAACCTCTTTTTCGAATCGTAATTTCTCAAGAACGGCTGTATGTATCAGAATGGGATAGGTAGCATTTAAAAGAGAAATAAAATACCTATATTGTCTAAAAAAAAATTTCTAGCTATCACGGTTCTTTGGTTATTAAAAAAAAAAGTAAAACATGAAAAATAAAAAAAATGAGTTTTGTATGTCCAACGATTCCGGAGGGAAAATTGTCGTAATTTCTTCAAAATTCCTTGTGGAGGTAGATTTGGGATAGCTCTTGGTCGAGTTCTTTGGGCAAAATAATTGGTCCATAAATTTCAGAGATATTTGAGGTTAAAATTTTTTAAACTTTTTTTTAAATCGTAATTTCTCGAGAACAGTTCTATGAATCAGCTACAGATTTCTAGACAATTTTGTATGTGATATAGATATTATGTATGTGAATTTTCATCAAGATCGTACGATTACTTTTTGATATTCAAAATTTTCCTATTTTACAAAGTTATTTTATTTGTCGCCTGATAACTAGAGAAAACTTGTTTTAATTTTTTTTAAATTTGGCGGAGATGTAGAGTGTATATTATTTATTATAGGCGTTTTTAGAGTAAAAGAATTCGTTTATGAATTTCAGAGATATTCGAGGTTAAAACTGATTTAGCCTTCTTTTTAAATCGTAATTTTTTGGATATATCTATACCAGAAAATGGAAATAACACGTGCTATGCGTGCGTGTTGTTCACTTGCTTTTGTTTTTTATTGAGGGTAATTTACAGCGCGATCAAGTTTTAACCACTTACTCATTGAAGAATATATTTGGTTGAAATTTCAAAAAATTATCTTTATTTTTTACTCAAAATATCGAAATTTTTTGTATAGAACAAGTTGTAGAAGAGTGGATAAGTTATGCACATTCAGCGAAAGTTTATTAAAAAATTATGGTGTGCACACAACATGTAGCATTTTGTCACATAATCTTAAACTAATTTTATCATAATTTTATCATAATCATGAACATAATCTTCACTATATTAACGATTATGATTGCGTTTAATTTGTATTATTTGTGTTTTATGTATAAAACAGTAATTATATTATACACAAGTTATTTGAAAAAAAAAATTTAATTAATGAGCATTTTTTTGATGATAATAGGGTAAACGCAACCGTTGTCGGCCACTTGTTTAATATGTTACAGATATTATTACTTAACATCATAAATTTTTATTGAAAGGTATTTAAATTATGTACATTTTCTTTTTTTAATATTTAAATTATCTTCACTCTGTCATTTATTATTAACGAAAATGTGCTCAAAATTAGTTAATAAATTTTTCAAATAATAATTGATTTATCGACTTCAAGTTTTAACCACTTATTATACTCATTGAAGAATATATTTGGTTGAAATTTCAAAAGATTATCTTTATTTGTTTTTTGAAAAAACAATGTTTTATAAAAAAGTAGGAGTTTTGTTGTCACGCTATAACAATATTAAGAAAATCAACCAATAGTCCTAAAATTTGGGAGAAATATATTTTTTTTATATCTTCAAACTAAATTCGTTGCGCAATAAAATCGAACTATTACGACGAAAGATATTTGAGGTTTAAAATAAAACTAATTGAACATGTGATAATATTTTGAAAAAATTGATTTATAAAAATATCGGGTTGTCGCACGAGAAAAAGAGTAAGAAGAATGAATTTTCGAAAAATATATAATAATTTATTACGAATATTCATAAAGAAAATTGGGTATGATACAATTAATTATTGTTATAAAAAAAAAAAAAAAATGAATAAATACATTATTGTGAGGAAGCTAAGTGCCAATGTATTGGCAGCGGTTCTTTTTAATGCATTACAATAATTTTTATTATTGTTTATGTATCAAAATCTTTTTACATATCTATATTTCTTATTAATTTCTATTATTGTTTTATGAGTTACTCAATGTTTTATTATTGATTGATAGTCCACGAACCGTTGGTTAACCGTTGGTCAATATTTTTCTTATTCGTTGGCCTAAATTATTGGCCAACAGTTAGTAGATAAGCCATCCGAGTTGGTTTATTTTCTACCAGGGCTCCTACAAAATGTTACAGAACCTACGTACTTTACGCCCGTGTGGGCGAAAATTATTTAATTATATAACTATAATGTCTTCTTTTTACGTCTAAAATTCATAAGAATTTGTTCAGATATTTACGACAAGTCAAAGCCTATATAAAAACCGCTGCCAATTCATTGGCACGTAGCTTCCTCAACCGTAATTTGTTGATTCCTTTAATTAATTTTTATAACAAAATTTATAATTTTTTAAAAAATTTATTGCATAATTATAATTAGATTTTTTATCAGAGTTCTGTAAAAGTTATTTAAGTAATATGTGAAAAATAGTTACATTAATGTTATGGATATTTCTAGATCGGAAAACGCATTGCTTCACCAGAAAGACGCCTCAATTGAGTACATGGAAACTCACAGTGGTTTCGCAGGAAATAAATTTATGGGAGCTAATGGGACCGAGCAACGTTGAAATCAATGGCAACGATTGACAGATATTTTGAATACGTTAGGACCATCGAAGAGCACTAAAACATGGCAGAGGGTATGTTAGATATGCAGTTCTCGGACAGATTGACTGCTCAAAATTTCTTTAGATGTTTTCATGCATGCATTTTTTAATTGATAGAGGGTGAAAGATGCCATGTTACTATACAAGACTTTATAAACTTTTCAGTATTGGCTGGATTTGAAAAGAAATGCGAGAGTATACAATGCCGAAAATGCAAAATTAAGACGGATGACGGGCAATGATACAAATGCTACTATTGATTATAATGCAAGATTTGAACGAATTATTGACATCGTGGGGCGCAATCACATGAATGGGTTAGAACTTATTTCTGAAATCTGTTATGAATCTACACAACAGCAATTAGAAAGTGGTAAGTATATTAATCTCATACTATAACAAATAAAAAAAATGCATATTTCATTTATTTTTTTGTCGAATGTAACCAATAAATATAAATATACTATGAATTTTTTCAGATAATCTTAATAAAGTGCATGATCCTATTTATAACATGGCTGAAAAAGAACGTGTTTCAGACAAGTCACTGCACTATAATGAGTCCATTCTGTTATTGGGCGATCTCATTAAATGCTTAATAACAAATACAGATATATTCTGCCAGCAAGATGGGGATTTCAAAATCCAAGTTCTCAGTTTATTAACAAATATTGATAGAAATATTACGAAGTTGGTTGAACGTTCTCCATAAATTTAAAATATATTTTGTAAAAATATTTCTAACAAATGTATAATTTTTAGTATTTTTTTATATTTCTAATATTTATTAAGTATATATAAGTATTAAGAATTCGCAAGCGGGGCTAGTTGCGCAGGGGAGGGGGAGGGGTTAATTGATCCATTATTAATAACTTATTGTGACACTATAGAATGTCGTCACTTTACATATTGTCAATGACGACTGAGCCGCGACCCAATACCGTGTTTACAATAAATTAATTATAGTGTCAACTCAGTCCGCTGCGCAACTAGCCCCGCTATCCCCTAGCATTCATTTGACCGTCTGCTAGTCGTCATACGCCTCACTTCCATGTGTGCGATGGCCGATGACAATCATTGCTGCCAACGTCATTGAGTTGGTTGCGCGCGCATCGCCTTTGCCCGTTCGTACGAACGTACCGACGTCGGTACGTTCGTACGTACGTACCACGGCCTGAATAGGACTCCTGGGCAACGATATAATTTTTATACGTCTGAATTATATCGGCTGACGATAGAGGCTTAGCAACCTTCTTAATCAATGTACTATCCACTAATTATTTATTTATTCTGCATAATTTAGAGTCGCGTTACACCCTTAATACGAAAAAAAATATATTCGAACTAATTAAGTAGCAGATTTCCACACCCCCCAAGAGGTACAGCCGTTGGTGCGTTGAGGTTTTTTTATGTGGACCTCTCGCTCGGAGCCCTAATTGTAAGTGTACCACGATCCTACCCTGAAAAAAACCAGTATGACAGGGCTAA
The DNA here is from genome assembly GCA_036365515.1 of Torymus aiolomorphi. Lineage (NCBI taxonomy): Eukaryota > Metazoa > Arthropoda > Insecta > Hymenoptera > Torymidae > Torymus > Torymus aiolomorphi. The sequence continues at coordinate 152,665,226 of CM070876.1, read as the reverse complement.
TCCCTGAAACCTGGTACGCATGCATACCAACATACACACACACGCACGCACATACGTGCACACGTACACACGCACACACACACACACACACAGACAGACAAATAGATAGACATGGACATACAGACAGACAGACATGGACATAATAATACAAAAACAATAATATTTTTATGTAAAAATTTTATTTACTTTAATATTTTCTATAAACTCTCCGCAACATTCGTAGGTCGTCTTCAGAAATTCCGTACGAACGAGTCAATACATATATAGTACGAGTATTCACTAACCTTGCAACCCTAATTTGAACAGCAGTTGGTGTTCTGTTATGAATTCCGGCAAGTAGTGATGCCTCTATAAATATTTTGAAACGCCCATTTTTTTCTTGAAAACGCGATGCAACATATTTCAGTACTACTCTATCCTCATCAGGAGTCCAATCATTAGAAACTGAGTGATAAGCTGCTGCTGCTGCTGCTGCTGCTCTGCTGCTGCTGTTCGTGTAGGGTGGCGATGGTGAAACTTCACTTTCCGATGAAGAGGACGATGATGATGATGATGTATAAATCAAGGTGTGCATGGATCGTCGACGTGGTTGTGAAAGTGCAGATAAAGAGGGTGATGTTGGTAATGCGGAGGAGGAAGGTGTTGATGAGGGCGATGGGAACGATAGTACAGATGGGGAGGGTGACATGAGTGAAGGTGAGGGAGATTCTGCTACTACCGCTGCTGCTAGTGATGGTGATGATGGCGGTGGTGATGTTGGTGGTGGTGGTGGTGGTTGTGGTGGTGGTGGTGGTGATGGTGGAGGTGGTGGTGGTGGTCGTGATGGTGGAGGTGGTGGTGGTGGTGGAGGTGGAATACAAAACTCATTTTTTTCATTTTTCATGTTTTACGTTTTTGTTAATAACCAAAGAACCGTGATAGCTAGAAACTTTTTTTTTTAGAAAATATAGGTATTTTAATTCTCTTTTAAATGCTACTTATCCCATTCTGATACATACAGCCGTTCTCGAGAAATTACGATTCGAAAAAGAGGTTACAAAAATTTTAACCTCAAAAATCTCTGAAATTTATGAACCAATCATCTATCCCAAAGAAAGGTGAAGGTGGCAACCAAAAATCTACCTCTACAGTGAATTTTGAAGCGATTAACACAATTTTACTCCCGTAAATTGTCGCCACCTAAAACACGTTTTTTTTTTTCATTTTTTAATTTTTTTCTCAAAAACTAACCAACAGAATGGATTCAATTTTATACAGATTATAGCTATTCATAATCTCCATTATCATGATTTTTCTCAAAAAATTGACCATTTAGTATAAGCATTTAAAAAAAACACGTTTTTGTTAATTACAAAATAACCGTTATAGCTAGAGAATTTTTTTTTTTAAATATAGGTTTTTTTATGCTCTTTCGAAGACTACCCATCCGATTATAAAATTTAAATCCAATCATTAAAAAAAATCAAAAATAAAGGACCCCGCACACAATGTATGGGAAAAAATCATTCGGTCAAATTGAATGAAACTTTGAAAAAAGATAGATCTTGAGGTCCTGAAGAAATCTATGTTTTTCTAAAGTTTCTTTCAATTTGACCGGATGATTTTTCCAATACATATGTGCGGGGTCCTTTTTCGAAAATGAAAAATTCAACATAAAACAAAAACGAATCAGTTAGTCGTACAAAATTATTTTTTTTCCGAATTCGGAATCAAAAAACAAAAAAAATGAGACCCGTCCGGTTAAAATCGACCGCGTGGGTCCGGAGATAAAGCGGTATACGCACACACACACACACACACACGCGCGCGCACGCACGCACGCACGCACGCACGCACGCACGCACACACACACACACACACGCACACACACACACACACACACACACACATCCATACAGACATTTTCTAAAATCATGTGATACAAACTTCTAACACCTTTAATCATGTTTCTAGAGAAATTTAACGAAACTTAAAATTTTACTATTACAAAGCTTCCTCTAGGAGCAAGCAAAAATTTGTAAAAAGAGTCTTTATGAACTATCTCTTATCATATATTAGATTATTACACGAACAAAAAATTGTGTTGGAAAAATTACTATTTTTTATATAGTAACCGTGGGATAGATTCAAATTTTCATGAAAATTACTACAATTTATGGTAAAAATTGGTATTTGTGTAGTAAAAGTTACAAAATCATAGCAATTTTTATTATAAATTATAGTAATTTTCATGAAAATTTGAGTCTGTCCCACGGTTACTATAGAAAATAGTAATATTTCCTACACAATTTTTCTCCGTGTATATACACTTATACAGAGATAAATGTAGAATATGTTATGCGTGCAATGCAAACTCCAGATGACATGTTATCAAACCAGTATCGCTATGGCCAATGCTTCATAAAAAGCTTATAGCATCAACACTTCACATGACTCATAAATTCACTGCATAACTTTCTGACAGAAACAAAGGTTCTAATACCATACTTTTACATGCCAGCACATCTTTTGCTTTCTTTAAAAGTTGATTTGAATCTAAGCACTATTGTTTTATGTAATTATATTTGCATTATATTACAAATTTATTTATTTAAAGACATAAAGAAAATATGCCCTGGCCCTCGAGCATTTAGAAAACTTGGAGCTCAAAGTTGGCCAAGAAGTTGAGTTCTGTCACCTACCATTTTCATAACAGTAGCAGATACAAATTTTGTTCTTTAATTTTATCAAATTTTAAAAGCTCTGAACACAGTCATATGGTCAGTTCTTTACGAGTAACCATTGCTGCTTATTTTTTTGATGATTGAAAAGGCATGGCAAATAATACTCCGTACCTTCTTAATACATACTGGGTTCTGAGCTGGGCACGTTTCCTGTCTACATACAATTTTATTTGGGTACACGCCAGCTGTCAATGCTGCTTTTATGACAGCCCAGTTTTCAAAATTGAAATTTAAATTTCTGATATCACTTGATCCTCTAGCTTTTACAAAACTTGAAACTCAAAGTTGAATAAAAAGTTTAGTTTTCATGCCAACTACAATTTCCATAACTGCAGCTCATACAAAGTTTTTTCATAAAATAATCATCCATTTACTCTCGTATTTTGCCAAAGTTTAATATATTATAATACATTATCAATTTCAGTTTCCAAATATGAGCTTTCACGCATTTTTTATATAATCAATAAAATAAAATTATAATTTTTGACTCCTGTTAGTACTATAGTACTATTAACCTCACTAATTTTCTATTTCTAATAATTTTGATAAAGCTTAAAACTACAATATTTACAATATGTATCTGTGCAGGTTCTAATTATTTTTTAATATTTCATCATAATAATATTTTTAGTATTCTAGTGTATAGTACTAATATGATTTCCAAGTAAATAGATGATCTCTTCTATTAAAATGACAATTTTCTTATTTTATTTTGAAAAACTAATTGTTAAAAACTTGTATTCTAATCAAACTAATTCTTTCATTTTCATAATACTTTTTTCACACTTTCTGTGCAATACCGTCTAAAACATTTTAGTTGTAGCTTCCTAACAGCTTTTGTCATACTTTGAGAATCTAATGAATGTATATCACATTGGAGAATGAAATCAGGATGAGGATATTTCTACATTATTTTCTTATAGACGACACTTGTAGATTTCCATTTCTTCAGGCAGTATCTTTCTCGATATTCTTTTATAGTAGATATAACTTCTTGAAATTATTATTGATTGAAACTACTTAAATTAATAACCCGCACATAATCTTGTAAATTAAAAAAATCACAACCAGTTTATGGATTGAGAATCACTAAGAATACAAGCTTTTTTGACATTCTTGTATGGATATAACTTTTTGATATAAAATACTTGAGCATGATGTACTTTTAAAACAAAATCTGAGAAAAATCTTACATCTCACTATTTCCGGGTTTTAATAATGTTAGTTTACCTTTAGAAATCATAACGCCAGTAAAGTATTGATAACTAAAACACCATAAAATAAAACAAGGCTCTGTTAGAGGAATATCTGCAACAGTATTTTTTTTTGTCTTTACTACGGGAGGTTGCGTGCTTTTACAGACTTGAACATGATCTTTTGGTGGCCTTAATGCATAATAATAATGATTTTGAACTCTTCTATGTTACAAACTATTTAATCATGATCTACTTATCAATTATCCTTCTTCTGATATTTCTGTAACAATAAAAAAAAGATTTCACAAAGTAACAATACTTATATTAATAACTGTTGAAAATAGAGTACATTTATATAATGAGTAAGTTCGGGTTCTACTCAGTGAATACTAACTCGCAAATGTAAAGTTAGATTCCATGTGAAGGGAACCTCACTCACACTTGTACGCTCTCCCCCACCTAAGCACATATTGTGACTTGGGCGCAAGCGGCAGCGGCCGACTCGCGCCCCGCTTTCTTGCTTGTCAGCTCTTATTAAATACGGCACGCGGTGCTCAAGCGGTTGGCGCTATGTATATAGTACTCTCTGTTTAATAAATATTAAGTCACTACTAATATTAACAATTATTTAATCCCAAACCACCTCTTAATTCAACATGGTAGCAGAGCGTGGTTCAATATAAAGATTCAATATAGTCTTTTTGATCTAAAGTCATAACATTTTCATTACAATTATAATTAATATTTATTCCTAAGTACGTTTTAATCTGGCCCAAATCTTTCATTCTAAATTTTATAATTAATTTCTTTTTAATAAATTCAATCAATTTTTCATTTTTACTGCAAATTAATAAATCATCCACAAAGATTATTAAATAGATTTTCTCATTTTTATTTTTTAGGGAATATAGACAATAATCGATTTTACTTTTCTTAAAGCCTAATTCTTTCAAATATTCATCTAAGCATTCATACCATACACGTGGACTTTCGCGCAGTCCGTACAAAGCTTTTTCTAATTTGTACACTCTATTGGTATTATCATCATAACCTTGAGCTTGTTTTACACAAACTTCAGATTTAATTTTTCCATTAAGGAACGCTGACTCGAAAACCTAGTTGATCTACAGAGCAGTTTACAGTTGTCAAAAAGCTTGACATCTAAGCTATTCGTTTCAAGCTCAACATTGTCACAAATGATGTCGCAGGATTCCTCGCTTCAGAAGTCTGATTCAGGAAATTGTTTTCAAGAAAGACATAAAAAAGAGGAAGATAAGTTGACCGAGCAGTGCATACCGGCAGAAACGCCTCGCCCACCCACCGAGAAAAATAAAGGACATAAAGATGAGACTGATAGACAAATGAATCAGGGTGAACGGGTCATAGAAATGAATCAGGGCAAAGAGACTGACGCTGATGAGAAAGTAGAAGAAATCGAGCAAGCGGAGAAAACTGATCATGAAGAAGACGATCGTCAAGAAAATAACGATCCGTAGCGGCCCATCACGATTTCAACGTCAAGAATAACTCTAATAAATGAAAATGTGAACGATATTATTAAGCAACTTTCGAATCGTGTCCACATTGAGTCACAGAAGTTATTAAGAAAGTGAGGGCTGAAAATGAAAATGAAGCCACGTGGAACGAGAAAGACTTGAAAGCGATGAATTAAGCACATGTCGTGTCTTGGGCGTAAGTGGCAGAAACACCTCGCCCACCCACCGAGAAAAATAAAGGACATGAAGATGAGACTGATAGACAAATGAATCAAGGTGAAGGGGTCATAGAAAGTGAATCGGGGCAAAGAGACTGACGCTGATGAGAAAGTAGAAGAAACCGAGCAAACGGAGAAAACTGATCATGAAGAAGACAATTGTCAGGAAAATAACGATCCGCAACGGCCCATCACGATTTCAACGTCAAGAATAACTCTAACAAATGAAAATGTGAACGATATTATTAAGCCACTTTCGAATCGTGTATACATTGAGTCACAGAAGTAATATTAATAGCTGTTAATATTAACAGCTACAGTAATGTAAACAAGGATAAAAGTCCCTTGTATGTATCGGAATTCATGAATGTCACAGCTTCTGTGTTATTTGACATTCGCCGAAGCCAAGACACGATCGCGTGTGACTTTGTTTTATTATTTTTCGAGTTAAGCATTTTGCGTCTGAACCGGTATATATATATATATATATATATATATATATATATATATATATATATATATATATATATATATATATATATATATATATAATGTCATTGTGGGCGTGGTCTATGACTTGCCGCCATCCCAAGGGAATGCCGCGCACGCGCGCGGCGTCGACACTTAGTACGTATGCGTTACTCATGCGCGACGGTCGTCTCTGCTTTGACAGTGTTCTTTTTATTTTCGACGTCAGTAAGAACATTTACGTGCTTCCAATCATATCCTACGTTAACCCATTAACGCGCAAATGCACATTTTTGTGCACACATTTTCAAGTACAGAATTCTATTGGAAAAACAAAGTCATTTTTATCCAAAATCCTATATAGGGGGTTTTCGAGGGCGCTTTTTCAGAATCTGCAACTTATTTTGTAAAAAAAAGTCAGTAAGTGTATTATTTTTGAGTTTTAAAAAAAAAAAGTCAAAAAATTTAATAAAATTTTTTTTTCAAATCAATTTTTGTTACTGTTTCTATTTTTGGATAATCATATTACCGCCAGAAATCGCGGTCCGAATGTCTGGCGTTTCCAAAACACTGATTGTGAATCTTTTTTCCCCTTTTAGCTTTTCCAAAATGGCGGATTTTGTGAAACAGCGTAATGTTAAACTTCATGATTTTTTTTCTCGAAATGTATGAACTTAACGAAAAAATGTTATAGAACAAACAATACTTAGAATCACTCAAAAAATACGTATGAATTTTTTCAGAAGTTTTTGAACCAATTTTGAATTTGTTAATTTTTAACATTTTTGAAAAATCAAAAAATGTCTCAAAAACTTCTGAAAAAAATCATACGTATTCTTTGAATGATTCTTAGCACTTTTTATTCTATAAAATTTTTTCGTAAAGTGTATTTTTTTCGAGAACAAAAATTTTGAAATTATGCATTACATAAACACACAAAACGTTGAATGGATTAAAGACTGTATAATCGTCATTCTGCCACTATAAATATGTAGTAAAATATAGCGTTGCCCAGTTCTCACCACGGGGAGGTAGACGATGCAAGAGAACCTTCTTCTTTTTTTTTATATATTTTTTTTGTTTTATATTTTTTATATTTTTTACATTTTATTCCATTCTTTTGAATGATAGAGAGAAAACAGTTTTTACAAACATGTAAACCACACACCTTGGAGAGCTTTCTAGTTCTTAGAGAACATTAGTTTGTTAGAACAGTTTCTTTGACTTGCGGATTGAACTGCATTACTGAATTTGGGCTTTACTTGTTTTTCTTTTTCCAAATAGCTTTTAGCAATAGCCATACAAACATCTTTAGTACCTATTTTTTTGCTCTTACCTGCTGTTGCAACATTGTACAAGACAGTGGGTCACTTGGGTCATTTTTATCAGAGGTATCCAAATAGCAATTACCAACGCCACTGTCTTGTGCAATGTTGCAACAGCAGGTAAGAGCAAAAAAATAGGTACTAAAGATGATTGTATGGCTATTGCTAAATGCTATTTGGAAAAAAAAAACATGTAATGACAAATTCAGTAATGCCGTTCAGTCCTCAAGTCAAAGAAACTGTTCTAACAAACAATGTTCTCTAAGAACTAGAAAGCTCTCCAAGGTGTGTGGTTTACATGTTTGTAAAAACTGTTTTCTCTCTATACATTCAAAAGAATAGAATAAAATATAAAAAATATAAAAAATATAAAACAAAAAAAAATATATAAAAAAAAAGAAGAAGGTTCTCTTGCATCGTCTACCTCCCCGTGGTGAGAACTGGGCAACGCTATATTTTACTACATATTTATAGTGGCAGAATGGCGATTATACAGTCTTCAATCCATTCAACGTTTTGTGTGTTTATGTAACGCATAATTTCAAATTTTTTGTTCTCGAAAAAAATACACTTTACGAAAAAATTTTATAGAATAAAAAGTGCTAAGAATCATTCGAAGAATACGTATGATTTTTTTCAGAAGTTTTTGAGACATTTTTTGATTTTTCAAAAATGTTAAAAATTAACAAATTCAAAATTGGTTCAAAAACTTCTGAAAAAATTCATACGTATTTTTTGAGTGATTCTAAGCATTTTTTGTTCTATAACATTTTTTCGTTAAGTTCATACATTTCGAGAAAAAAAATCATGAAGTTTAACATTACGCTGTTTCACAAAATCCGCCATTTTGGAAAAGCTAAAAGGGGAAAAAAGATTCACAACCAGTGTTTTGGAAATGCCAGACATTCGGACCGCGATTTCTGGCGGTAATATGATTATCCAAAAACAGAAACAGTAACAAAAATTGATTTGAAAAAAAAAATTTATTAAATTTTTTGACTTTTTTTTTTTAAATACTCAAAAATAATACACTTACTGACTTTCTTTTACAAAATAAGTTGCAGATTCTGAAAGAACACCCTCGAAAACCCCCTATATAGGATTTTGGATAAAAATGACTTTGTTTTTCCAATAGAATTCTGTACTTGAAAATGTGTGCACAAAAATGTGCATTTGCGCATTAATGGGTTAACGTGAAATTTAATATATATCTCCTCCTTCCGGCCAAAATTATAAAATATGACAATAAAAAAAAGATATATCATTGAATTATTCGACTTTGAGCAAACTGCCGAAAATGTATGGATGGTTCCGAAGAACAGGGTAAAAAACTTGAATATTGCTGAAATTATGGGAAGCATCGAAAAATTTTAAATTAAAAAAAGAGCCGATTATGCAAGAAACATTGTTAATAAATTGTTATCTTTACTACAAGAATCTGAAATCCAATAAATTACAAGAATGTTTAATATTATACGTATTATTCAATTCTAAAACAGATAATTCATTATATTAAAAATAAGAACATTAATAATTTGTAACTTGTCAATTTTTTTAAAATTTGTTTCTTGCTTTTACATTGCTTTTATAAATATTTTGCACAAATAATATAGTTAATCTTATTATTATACGTTGTTAATATTATATTTAACATCATATAGATCATGTATGTATCTACTCTCCGTCGCTCTTCTCTCTTTCCCTCTCTCTCCCTCACCCTCTCTTTCTCTTCTCTCTTTTGCCAGTCGGACAAAAATGCTATACTAGTACCGGTCGGACAAAAATGCATAGTTTGTGCATACTGAAGAATATGGAAATTCGGAAATAGTACATAAAAATATTCAGATCTCCAAATCTTTTGAACGGAACAATCTTTTTAAATGAAACCTTTCGATTTGAGTAGAGTAATCAAATGGCTTTCGATTAAGAGTACATGTTAATATAGTTCAAACAAATCTAATACGTATATAGGCGCATTGAATTTCTCGCACACCCATTTTAATGTATAAGTAGCACGGGTCGCTCCTTCAGGCTCCTTCTATACTTGCCTTCGGAACGCTCCCACGCTCCTTGATTTATCGACTTAAAATTTTAACCACTTATTAAACTCATATTTAGTTAAATTTTCAAGAGATTATCTTCATTTGTTTTTCAGAAAAAAAATATTTTATAATAAAGTAGAGTTTCCATTGTCGGACGATGTATACGATTGAACGTATACGAGAATTTATACTGTCAGCGTTTGTCAGCGAGAAGAAATAAATTGGAATTTAAGAGTTTCTTTATAGCACATTCTTGATAGCAAGAATAATACGATAGATACGAGAGCCTCTCGTATTATAAACAAAGTATGTAAAATGTAGTAAAGGCAATGTAACGTATAAGTGTAGGCAAAGCAAATAATGTTTGGCGATTAGGCTGAGTGCGTGCCACAAGCCTCTATATGTACACTCGGGATGATGTTTTAAGTAGCGCATTGGCGCTCGCCTGGCGCTCGCCATCTAGCGGCTCGCCCGGATACTACAATCTCGAACAGATGATAACAAAAGTAAAAATTATCCAATCGTCTTGAAATTTGGAACAGATGTAGCTTGTTATTTAGTTAAGAGAATTAAAAATGGATTAAAAGCCAAAATCTCTTTTGATTAATATTTTAAAATGTTTTAACTTTACGTCAGTGTAAAAGATATAAAATAAAGAATAGAACTATAAACAATTTTTTCTCCCCCCGAGAAGAAAGTACGTCTCCCGCTCCCCAACATTAGAGAGCAAAGTGAGTCGTTCTCTCCCTGTCACGTGACAACACCAACTGATGTCTAACTGCAAACGCATGCGCACAAGCCGACATTTTTACATATATATAATGTATATTGTGACACGGATGTGGGAGTCAATGGGAGTCGATTATTTAGCTCATGTGACTTTTTGGACGAGCGAAGCGAGTACAAAAAAGTCACATGAGCTAATTAATCGACTTACGCACTAATTTCGAACAGTATTTAATACCACGAACGCCAAAAAATCATACCAAAGTTGTGATTTTGAGGTTAGAGTGGTATAAAATAGGGCCATTTACATGATTTTATTAGTTTTATTTGTTAATAATAAGTAATGTTTATTCATATTTTAGAAAACCATTAAATACCATATTAATGAAATACAAAACATTAATGTAGTTAACATTCTAATGAACAAAATATGTCAATTTCTTTGGCATTAATATTTAACTTGATAATAATTATTATAAATAAATATAATATATATTTATTGTTTAAAATCACAATTTGAATAATTGTTATTAACTAAATGATGTATTACACAATTATGAAATTGAACAAACGAAGATTTCAAAGTAACCTCCTTCATTGCACTATCTTCTTTATTCAAATATTCAGCATTATTAGCACTATCTTCTTTATTCAAATTAGCATTCTTAATGTCTTGGAAGATAACTTTTTTTTGTAGTTCTATTAGCTTGATATGATGAAAAATCATTAGTGACTTCTACATTTTCTTGTACAAAATCTTTTCGTAGATTTGAATCATCTGTCAGTTGAGCATCATCGATGCCATCAATGTCAAAATAAGGATATTTATTCGTATCATCTGTATGTGCATCTGCTGAAGTAGCCGCTGACACATTAGTTGCAGCTATATTATGAACTGGTGAAGTTCTAATTTGTATATTTTCTTTAGCAGATGCATTATCTGAATTAATAATACCTTGAAATATTTTTTTTCTATTAGCTAATGAATGTTCTATGTAACCTTCTGCCACCGTACTTGACTTCCAACCACCTAACTGTTTAACGGTTGTTAAATTAGCACCAGAGTTGGCTAGTAAAGTGGCAGCTGTTCTTCGTAAACAATGTCCTGTGTATGTTTCTGGATCCTTCAATTTCAAAAACACAGCAATAGCCTTGGGAACTTCACTGATTTTATTTTTACCTATTACCTGTCTTGTACATACTCCATCTCTATATTGCAGGAAAAATCTGTCAGTAGTTAAACCATTTGGCCTCAGTTTGATGTAGTCCTTGACTTTGCCATAAAGCTCTATACCAATAACAAAATTTCTTGGATAGTAATTCTTCGTATCTCGTACTGTTACTATGAATTGGTTTCCAGTGTCTTCTATATTACTCATATTCATATCGCATATTTCTTGACATCTCATTGCACCGCATATCCCAAAAATAAGAATAACCTGCAATACATATGAACACTTTATACATTTATCATAAAAATTAGCTACCTAAAAGACAAATTGAATAATGTGGAAACACCGTTGAACATAAATATATTAAATCTTCACTGTTTTTCAAAAATAACTGGACTTGTTCCCAAGTTAATACGCTTGACTTCTTTGCTTTGTAACCTTTATTTTTATTCTTAAGCAGAGTTTTTAAATTTTCATATTTATTAATATTGATACCATGTCGAAGATTTAAGGTTGTTCTTAACATTGACCACTGCGCCCGTAGAGTGGATGGTTTTAACTTTTTTGATAAATCTTCAAAGTAAACTATTAGCACATTTTCATCAAATAACTTTGCCTTCTGGTCAATTTTCCATTTTATAAAACTATTATAAGTATTTTCATATTTCAGACATGATTTTACAGGTAACAATTTATTAATGATCAGTTTTCCTTCTGCCTCAAAATCTCTGATGATTGATTCCTCATCTATATCGGAATCAGATGAATCAACATCCATTTTCTGTAATGGAAATATTATAGGTTATGATCAGCTGAGTACATTATCACATATTACTATAAGAGTGAGTTTTGTACTCTATAGTTAAAATTGTCTATTAATATTAGAAAAGTTATTGTTATATATATATATCGGTTGTGCCTCTTGGTACACGATTGTGCTTCGTGTAACACGGTTGTGTCACGTGTATTTTCAATCCTCTGGCACGCTTCCTTTTGTGTCGAATAATGGACTGGTCCGAGCACAGCTCCTATTATCCTTGGCGATGACTTGCTCGGCTTCCCGGACGTCACGCGTTCCGATGGTCGTCTTCTTGATGATGTTTCTTCTTTCCTAGTAGAAACCTCGCTATATGCACGACGAGCGTCTCGCACCTTGATGCTGTAGCGAGCGATATCCACGCGGGTGCTACGTGGACGGGCTGATGTGGACCCCGTAGCGAGTAGGCTTCACGCGGGTACTCCTTGGCTTGAGTGATGTGGACCCCGTAGCGTGTACGCTGCACGCGGGTTGTCCGTTAATTGAGAGGCGTGAACCCCTTTCCGACTCGTCGCACTAGCCGGCAACGATTAAATGATCATCGTCCAATCGCGATGATTCTAAAGCTGGCTTAACCGTGGCTCTTCTATCGAAAATGCCACTTGTTGCTCTTGACTGCAACAAGATGGCTGCCAATCACCGTACGAATGCGGTGATTCTAGAGCTGGCTTAACCGTGGCTCTTGGCGACGTCTTGGAGTCGGTAGACACGCACACTCCAAGGCGCTTTCAGAAATGGGGAGAATAGCAATTGATGTGCTATTTCCCCTAGGAAGCCTTAGATATTGGCTTCCGAGTGCACACGACGGCGAATTAACGAAAGGGACAGAGACAGCAACGTATGCGCGATGTCAACATGTGGGCACATGTGACTTTTACGGCACTCACGACCACGAACACTTTGATGCGTACCTGCAAAAGAAGATAGCTATCTCTACGCCACTCGAGAGTGAGTGTAGAAGATAGAGAGAGGCTTCTTCGGCGTGGCCATGCCGATGTCCTCTCCCACAATCCGGCTCGAAGGACCAAATGTTTTTATGATGTAATGAAGGATGATGGATCGTGAATTAGGCTGGTTCGTAAATTGAAAAACTTCCGTGTAGAGATAAAAGTGATTTATTGAATCTGCCGTCGCGCCTCTGTAAGCGTACAGGCGTTGCTATTCTCTCTGCCGTCGCGTGCTTAACTGGAGCCGGCCGGCGCTGCGGAGTGCCGTCGGCGTGCCTTGGTAGTTGGAGGGGCGGTAAGAGAGGACCGCGTGGAGAGCGCTGACTGGCTGCGCACCTGCGGGAGCCGAATATCACCTTATATGGCGTGATGACGTCAGCGTCTCGAATGTTCGAGGCGTTGGATCGCCAACACTTACTCTAATATTAGTGATAATAAATATAAAAAACTACTTATATCCTTCAGGGTTAAGAAGAACCTTCGATGTTGAATAATCTCCAAGTGACTCGCGAGTACACTTGTAGATAAAAATATATGTATATTCACATAAATATTTGGCTATGGGACGTACTTTCTTCCCGGTTCGAGAAAAAATAGTATACGCCACTCGGGAAGTAAATGTAGCGACCGCTCTCGGCGCGAGTGTGCCGCCCTCGCTGCGCTCGGGCAGCAACTACGCGCCGGGAGCGAACGCTACACTTTCCTCCCACGTTGCTTAATCTACTATTTTAAAAAAGTATGTAAATATATAATAAAAAAAAGTAATTGAACACGCGATCTTAGTATCTAAATACGTTTCGCCAGTGAATGAATAGTACGCCAGTGAATAAACACTCAATAACAACGATTTTATGATTTTATTCTTAAAAAGATAATGTCTTTTATGCAGAATCTTTGTACAAAATGAAATAATAATTTTAAAGGATTGGAAAATTATCGTCATTGAATTGATGTGTATAATATACATACATATTTTATACCACAGAAATCCACGAGGCATCTATACGCGATCCGGCATATACAAATTAAAATATACGAAACTTAATACTAAAATTATAATCGCAATAGCAATTTTTGGTTTTGAAAAAGTGCTTATAACAATATTTAACAGACGTATCAGTACTGTACCAATTAGTATTATTACACTTGATATTATATATCTGTTTTTATCCAATTTTTTAGTTTATTATTATGTGAATATTTCTTGATGTTTAATGTTTTTAAATCACTCGGTAGTTTGTTGTAAACTTTAAGGCCTTCATATAACTATTCTTAGTGCTAATTCTTTTGTGGTTTTTAGGTATTATTAAGGGTTTATTTCTAGTAATACTGCTTGATGTAATGTATTGGTCTTTAAGGTTTGTGTAATGAGCTCCTAGTGCTTCATAAGTAAATGATTGTTCTAGGTTCATGGGATAATCCTTGCTTATAAACTTATTTTTATGAACAATTCTTAAAATTCTTTTTTGCAAGTTACGCAGTAGGTTTAAATTGTTATTATAAACTCCTCCTCATGCTATTATACCATAGTTAATGATACTGTGGAAATAAGCATAGTATATCATCCTTAATGTTTCAATTGTCATTAACTTGGAAATTTTATAAAATATATATATATATATATGTATCCCACCTAAGGTTGTAATCAAATATGATTTCCAGGTATTTACAACTCTCAACTCTGTTTATTTCATTATCTTTCATCTTAACATCTATTTGATTTGGTACGCTATTGCAGTAGTTGCCAAAAGTTATATAAACAGTCTTTCCAACATTTAATGATAGTTTATTCCTAGCTAGGCACTTATCAATTATAAATAAATACCTATTCATACTGTCCTGAGCTTTATCCCAGATATCGTCACTAGTTATAATTGCAATGTCGTCTGCATAAGCCGATATTGCATCAGGAGGGAGTTCTGCCAGTAGATCATTAATGTAGATAATAAAAAGTAATGGTCCTAAGATAGTTCCTTGTGGAACACCAGTGTTTATTTTCCTGTAACTATTTTCATTATCATTAATTTTGATCCTTTGATATCTATCATTAAGATAACTTGCCAGTAAATCCAACGCCTGTCCTCTCATTCCTACACAATAAAGTTTATCTACTAATATTTCATGATCGACAGTATCAAATGCTTTTGCCAAGTCTAAAAATGTTATCATTGTAGGTTTACTGTGATCCAGATTGTTGTACAAAATATTAGTTATATAATCTAATGCGTCTTTAGTACCTATCTTTTTCATAAAACCAAATTGCTGATCTGTAATTATATTGTGTTTTTTTATAAATTCGTATATTCTATTGTAAATTATTTTCTCAAAAACGTTCCCTATACTAGATATTAATGAAATCGGCCTGTAGTTAGTAGCATTATGTTTATCTTCGGATTTGTATCATGGGATCATTTTGATCATGTTAGATAAACAAGTTTATAAAAATTTACAAACCTAAACTTAAATAATAAATAGAATAAATTATATTTTTAAGACATTGCGATCGGCGAAATATATGTGATCTCCAGAAAATATCAGTCCCAAATTAAATTGATTATTTCTAGATCAATAAATATTTTATGAATTTGAAAGTCTGAGCTCTAGTTTCATGACTTATCTGTTCTTTTTAAGCTATTTCAATATCAACAACGTATTCCAATAGACAAATTTCACAATTCATGAATAAAAATGTATCGATCGCTGCTAGCATTGTGGTGGTTTTCGTTATCGATGCCAAAAATTTTTTTTTAAAAACACAAGTTTTTTTTTAAATAACTTTTTTATCAAAAGAAATAAAGATAATCTCTTGAAAATTTAACTAAATATTGTAATAAATAATTGTAATAATTGGTTAAAATTTGAAATTGATCAAATATTCTCTGAGATATCAGTATTAAAAAACATTAAAAAAAAATTTTTAATCTTGAATATCTGGTCGTGATGATCATTTTTTTGTGTTTCCTGTGGGCAATGAATCTTTTTTGTAAAATATAAAATTGTATAATAATAATTGCTTTTTAATGATAAAAAATAGAAAGAGTAAAAATAAAAAGTCACAAACCACTTAACATAATCTCTTTTTTATGAATAACTAAAGACGGTATTAATTTAAGTAAAATTAAGAATATTCCCCTATGTAATACAATTTGATAAAGAAAATATAATTTGAAATAAAGGTTATTTAGTAATTTTAAAAGGTTTTGAATATAATATTACAATTAAAATAATACAGATGTTTGTTATCCTATCTTTAAAAAAATGATGGATTTGTTATGATATCAATTTATTCATGATTTGGTTGGTGGGAGTAATGGGTTGCTAGGTTACAAAAACAAAAGTGTCGCTAAGTTTCGCTAAAATTACGGCGCACGAAGCGCACTTAGAGATGACTAGTTTCTTAAAGAATTAATTATTTTGAAATATTTTCTAATACTTGTTTTTCAGAGAATATTTGACAAATCGACTCAAAATTTTAATCACTTATTACACATATTAAAAACTATATTTGGTTAAAAATTCAATATATTTTCTTCATTCGTTTTTGAGAAAAAAATTATTTTATTTTTATAAAATAATTTTACAATTTAAATTATTTTATAATTTTTTTACTTTTTTAAGTATAAAAAAAGGAATTGATAAATTAGTTTGAGGAAGCTACGTGCCAATGAATTAGCAGCGGTTTTTTTAATGATAACATTGAGATGTTTGAATTGGATGGGAAGCATTCAAAAGATAATTAAAATACCTATATTGTCTCTAAAAAAATTCTCTAGCTATCACGATTCTTTTGTTTTTAATAAAAACGTGTTCTTTTTTAAAAGCTTGTAACTCCCAAACTAAACGGTCAATTTTTTAAATAAATCATGATAATGCAAATATAAATAACTATAATCTGCACAAATTTGAATCCATTCTGCCGATTAGTTTTTGAGAAAAAAATTGAAAACCGAAAAAAATGAGTTTTATATGTTGCACGATAACTGCAGTAAAATAGGCTTAATCGCTTTAAAATTTCTTGTAGGGCTAGGTTTTGGATAGCTCTTGGTCAAGTTCTTTGGAAAAAATGATTGGTCCATAAATTTCAGAGATATTTATATATCGACTTAAAATTTTAACCGTATATAATACAAGTTGGTGTGTAGTATAGGCAATATATGTATGAAATTTCATAAAGAAAACATAATTTGAAGTAAAGCTTATTTAGTAATTTTAAAAGGTTTGAATATAATATTACAATTAAAATAATACAGATGTTTGATATTTCTTAAAGAACTAATTATTTTGAAGTATTTTCGAATACTTGTTTTTCAGAGAATATTTGACAAATTGACTCAAAATTTTAACCACTTATTACACTTATTAAAAACCATATTTTGTTAAAATTTCAATAAATTGTGGTTATTTGTTTTTGAGAAAAAAATGATTTTATAAAAAAGTATAAAAAAAGGAATTGATAAATTAGTTTGAGGAAGCTACGTGCCAATGAATTGGCAGCGGTTTTTTAATTTAAAAATAAAAGTAAATAAAATTAAGTTATAAAAGTTACTGAATTTTAAGAATAATGTAATAGAATGTAGGGTAGACGTACAGGTTCTGGCTAGATACAAATTTAATTGTTTTTCGGACATTGTATAATCACTTTGTGATTTTTTTTAGATCTAATAACAATTAAACATTATAAATTACACGTCTTAGAAAGACAAAAAGGTCAATAAAAATTAAAAATTATAAATTTATCGTAAAAACGCGTTCTTCACCGGTAAGAAATTACATCGTAACAACCGACATTACTGTATGTCACAGAGTAGCTCCTACAGAGATATACAAAGTTTACCTGTACGTAGGCCTGGTAGATTACTTATAACTAAGAAAGAGAGAAAAGAAAGAGAAGAGTCGAATTTACGGGCGCTGCAGGCTTTGAAAAATTCTAACTTCGTTTTTCCTAGTATTTGTATTAATTTTATTATTATTTCTTGAAATAAGACATTCTACATAAGACATTTAGACGGTTAACAAAACCATAAATATTTGTTGCACACGATCTTTCAGAGAACTACGCGTATATATCTGTGGTGCCAAGGAAGAAGGGGACAAGTCACTTCAGAAAGTTTTCGAGATATTGCGATTTAAATACTAACGCTTAAAGGCAGTTTCTATATAAAATTGGACTTATTCCCTTTTTAAATTACATTGCAACTGAAAAATAAAAACTTTTTTTAAATAAAACCTTAATAAAAAAGTGAATTGAACCTAAAAAAAAGTAAAAAATGACCGTAACTCGATTTTCATAAAAATTGGACTTATTCCCTTCTTCCTTGACACCACAGATATATGGCCGACTCTGTCAAATCTAGAGGTTAAAAAAGCAATGTTCTTAAAACGATCAGAAAATGTTCTGCTACTTATTCCGCCAACCTCTGAATTTTTTCGGTTTTTTGGTCCCATAGTTTTCGAAATATAAGAAGTCAAAAATTAAATTTTCATGATTTTTTATATTTTTATTGCAATTTCAATTGATAATTACTCTGGGAAAATTTTATATGATTTAAAAAATTTTTTTTAAAAAGTTGGGGAAATTTTCTATCTAAAAAGAAGAACAAATCATTAATGTTGTATATTTGATGCGAGTATCATAATATTTCTTTCAAAACCTTAAATTGAGAGCAAAATTAAGTACGATTAGGCTTTCGAATACTAAAAAATTTCTGAAAGTAGGTTATTTTATGGTTAAACTGTCCCTGCCCCCCCCCTTAATGATTAGGAACTTTCTTTTCATGAGAAAAAATGAAAACTGATGTTTTTTATGATAAAAATTACATTTTTTCCTTTCACGATGCAGCTTAATCTCAAGAGATGGCTATAGCCTCTTTACTAATTAAACGTTGAGTGATTTTAATTGAAACTAATAATTTTTAATAGATTCACATAATTCAAGTTACCCATCGCTCACTTATCAGCAAATCAAAAATTTTCCATGTATCCACATATAATCACCTAACCAACTTATTTTTACATTTATATTATTATAATTGTCTTATGCCACTTTTTTAAATTTAACTATATTTAGTTTTTATATGAAATTTGTTTTTTTTAACTTATAATATGATCCATATGACACATACATAAAAGCATATGTACAAGTATCACCAGGTAAGTCATGAAATTTAATAATAATACCATCTCGTGCCACAAATTCATAATATTTCTTTCACTCCCAGTATTTGCATCACTTGTCGAACTTTTAGACGTATAATTAAGTCCCTGAGGAGGAGCTGGAGCGGGCTCGAAACGTTGGACAATATGGTGGTGGTGGGCAGTCAGATCGTCCTTTGCTAACAAAGTTTTTTCCAGGTTTTAATTAAGTTTTTATTTCAGATTCTGCGGGGGTGATTATAAACAAGGGCAATCTGACTGCCATAAATATAAATTATTTTAATTTAATTTGTAAGACTGTAAGACCGATAGAAAAATTCTTATCAGTTGATAGTAAATTGCAGTCGACATAAGTAATATTTTTAACGTATAATTAATGTTTAAATTACTATCAAATGATCAGAAGTATCTGAATGTTACAGGTGCACATAGAAAAATATCACACAATAAGAAAATAATGCAGTATCTTGTAATTTGACGTTAGCTGCATTGAAAAATCCCCTTACTCTCTACAACACTAAATTTTCTAACTTATTTTGTAACTTTTTTAATTTTTAACCAATCGTTTTTGGACAGCGTTTAAAATTTTTCTTTTTTGCTTCCTCAAAGAGGAAGCTTTGTAACGGTGACAAAAATTTTTGAAACAAAAAATGTTCAAAAACATTTTTTAAGACTTTTGGCGCTAAAATCCGTTGTTTTTAATCAAAAAAATGTTCGTGTCTTTATGTGTATGTGTGTGTGGGTGTGGATGTGTGTGTGTGTGTGTGTGTGTGTGTGTGTGTGTGTGTGGGTGTGTGTGTGCGTGTGCGCGTGTGTGTGTGTGTGTGTGTACAGCCAATAATTTTTGAACCGATCGACCGATTTACATCGGAAAAGGCTTATTCTCTTCGTTTCGGAGGAGAATAGAGAGAGCATAACCTACTTTTTGATTTTACCGATTTTTTTTTTTATAACCAAAATTTTTTTGATTTTTTAATTTGTTTCAGCCAGTATTACTTAATAAACTAAATTTTTATTAAAAGGTCTTTAAATTACCTACAATTTCTTTTTTTTAATTTAAATTATCTCTAGCCTTCCATTTGTTATTAATGAAAATATGGTTTATATTTCTTTAATTAATATCTCAAAAACTTTTTCATTTTTCCACTCAAAATTTTTACCACTTATTACACTTATCGAGTACAACATTGTGTTAAAATTTGAAGAGGTTATGTTGATTTGTTTCCGAGAAAAAAATTATTTTTGAAAAAATGTGCGTTTTCTTTCCTTTACAATAACAGGAGTAAAAGTCAATGAATCATTTTGAAATTTGGCAGAGAATTAGCTTTTTTATATCTAAGGAGTCAGTTCTTTGCTCAAAAAAATCTGACTGTTGTGACCAAAGATATTTGAGGTTAAAATTTTTTTATAAATTTCTTATATTTGCATTTTTAAAAAGAATATTCGATTGATTGACTCAAAATTTTTATCACTTATTACCACTCATTCCAAATTAGCTCCAAAACATAAATATAAAGTTTAGAGCAAAATATGCAATAGTTCTATTTAATTTGTATATCATACATGAGGCGTTTCACGTCAGCTCTCCAGGCGCGGCGCGCGAGCGCGAAATCATGCTTTTTTCAGCTTGTGTTTGAAGGGCTAAGATGTATCTAAAAAAAATAATCCCCAAGTGATTTCGATGTATTTTTTCCTCAGCTTTCCGATGGTGCTATTAGTTTCTCAAAATTTTTCAATTCTAACCTCAAAAAAACATAAAACTTGTTATATCTCAAAAACTATATTTTTAATATTTTTTTTGACCTGCTAGATCGAAAGAGGAGGAAATTTTACATGGATATAGCCTTTTTCTACATAGGGATTTTTTGATTTTTTCGAGATATTATTCAAGAAATACTTAGAATTGAAAAATTTTGAGAAACTAATAGCACCATCGGAAAGCTGAGGAAAAAATACATCGAAATCACTTGGGGATTATTTTTTTTAGATACATCTTAGCCCTTCAAACACAAGCTGAAAACAGCATGATTTCGCGCTCGCGCGCCGCGCCTGGAGAGCTGACGTGAAACGCCTCATATAAATAAAATAATTATTGTGTACTAGGACATATTCCCGAGAAAGTATTTTCAGATTGAGTCCCGCGGCAACGTGTACTAAGGCAACGATAATAATTGACATTCAAAATATGAATTTCGAAAAAATTTCATAAAAATATTTCATAAAAATATCGATTCTTAAATATGAAAAAAACTACCTCTCTGTTAAATTTCAAAACGATTCATTGTCTTTTTTTAAAAAGTATAACTAAGTTATTATATTTGTATGATTATTACAATGATGGATTAACTTTAAACCACTAAGTCGAGCAGGATAGTAGTTAAATACCTGTTTCAAAACAAATATTTATTTGATTATTGACAATACATAACTTTTCTTTCTCAAACTAATGTATTTCTTTAAAATTTTTTATAACAATAATTAATTGTTTGTATAGGATACATAAATGAAAAAACAAAAAAGATATTTTTTATATTCAGTCAAATTGTTTAACAAACAACAAAGAACCACAAAGAAAACAGTTTTATTTATTAATAAAGTTTTGTTGTGAAAAATTTACTTTTGTTTTTGAAATTTTAAAAATGGAATCGATAAATTAGTTTGAGGAAGCATCTTGCCAATGAATGGGCAGCGGTTTTTTTAAGATTTTTGGAAAATAATAATATTATGTAGTTTTTTGGTGAATTTTTTTTATATCGATTTTTCACTTTTTGAAAAACTATTTTTCATTTTCTTTAATGATAGGATTGAGATATTTAAATCCGACAAATTCTAGTTCAAAGAGTATAAAAATACCAGTATTTTCCAAAAAAAAATTTTTACATTATCTACCCTGATGGAAATAGTCCATTTTTCATCCATTTGTGAAACGATTTTTCTCCCATTTTCTAGTCATTTAATGGCAAGTTGATCGAAATCGCTAGGAAATGGCTAGAAAATGGGAGAAAAATCGTTTCATAAATGGTAGAAAAATGGACGATTTCTACCAGAGTATTACCGTTTTTTGTTTTAAAAAAAAAGGTTATAACTCACAAACTAAATGGTAAAATACTTTGAAAAAAATCACGATAATGCAGAATATAAACAGTTATAAGCTGCAAACATTTTGATCCATTCCGTCGACTAGTTTTTGAGTAAAAAATTGAATGCCGAAAAAAATGAGTTTTGTAAGTCGCACGATAACTGGAGTAAAATTGGCTTAATCGCTTTGAAATTTTTTTAGAGGTAGATTTTGACTACCTCTCAGCTGAGTTCTTTGGGTAAAAGGATTGGTCTATAAATTTCTGTGATATTTGAGGTTAAAATTCTTTCATCTTTTTTCAAATCATAATTTCTCAAGAACGGATCGATATATCATCTTATAATTTATACATAATTTACATTGTCGTATAGGCAATACTTGTGTACAATTTCGCGTCGATCGTAGAGTTACTTTTTGAGATATTTGATATTTAAAATTTTGGTATTTATAAAAGTGATTTTCTTTGTCGTATGATAACTATAACTATAGTGAAATTGGTTTGATCGCTTCCAAATTTTATGGAGAAATATAGTTTATGTCTTTATTGTATAACTTCTTTGGCTAGAAAACATGGAATATGATTTTAAGAGATAATTTAGGTTATTTCATCTATTTTATAAGAGTTACACACAGCGTAAAATAGTTCCATGTTTTTGAGAAAATAAAAGGCTTCCCAGGTGGGAGATAAATTTCTTTTTCTAGTAAAAATATTCACAATATTTAATGCAAAGTAAATAATGAAGTATTTTAATATAACTAGGTTAGGAGCAGTTTACCAGTATTTGTTTTTTTTGCTTCCTCCTAGAGGAAGCTTTGTGATAGTAAATTTTTGAGTTGTTGTAAAAACATGTTATAATTGTGTTCCGAGGTGTTAGGAATCAAAATACATGGTTTTTGAAAAATGTCTGTATGTATGTGTGTGTGTGTGTGTATGTGTGTGTGTGTGTGTGTGTGTGTGTGTGTGTGTACGCCTGGATCTCAGCTTCTACTCGGTCGATTTTTACCGGACACGTCTCATTTTTTTTGTTTTTTTTGCGTGATGGCGGGTCAAAAATCCGTTTTTTGATTGGGGCGATGCGTTTTTGTTTTTTTTTTCAAATTTTCGATTTTCTCAAAACTGTTTTTGGATTTTTTTTAACGATATGATCGAGTTATTCGAATCTGATGAGTAGCGTTCGAAAGAGAATTAAAATACCTATATTTCCTAAAAAAAAAAGTCTCTAGCTATCACGGTTCTTTTGTTATTAACAAAAACGTGTTTTTTTTAGAAGCTTATAACTCCTAAACTTAACGGTCAATTTTTTTGAGAAAAATCATGATAATACAGAATATAAATAGCTATAATCTGTTAAAATTTGAATACATTCTGTAGGCTAGATTTTGAGTAAAAAATTGAAATATGAAAAAAATCAGTTTTGTATGTCCAACGATTACAAGAGTAAAATTGACTTAATGGCTTCAAAATTCCTTTTAGTGGTAGGTTTTTTATAGTTCTCGGTCGAGTTCTTTGGGCAAAATGATTGGTCCATAAATTTCAGAGATATTTGAGGTTAAAAATTTTTTGACATTTTTTAAAAATCGTAATTTCTCGAGAACGGCTCTATGTATCTGAATGGGGTGGGTGGCATTCGAAAGAGAATTAAAATACCTATATTTTCTAAAAAAATTAATTTTCTATCTATCACGGTTCTTTAGTTATCATCAAAAACAAAAACGTGTTTTTTTTTTAAACTCATAACTCCAATGATGTGTAACAAAATGAATTAAAATGTTTAAAAATTATATCTATTTTAATCTATTATAATTATGAATTATGCAGTATGAATGCATTATATTCTGCATTATTATAATTTATTTGTGAGTTGTGAACTTTTTTAAAAAAACACGTTTTTGTTAATAACAAAAGAACAATGATAGCTATAAATTTTTTTTTTGTTAAAAAATATGAATTATGAAATATAAAAAAAAACATGTTTTTGTTAATAACAAAACAACCGTGATATTATACAAAATATAGATATTTTACTTCTATTTCAAATGATAACTTTATTTATCAGCTCAAAATTTATATAAATTTGATATAAATAAATAATAAATAACAATTTTTAATATTCATAAATGAATTTAATTATAATTATGCAATAAATTTTTTAAAAAATTATAAATTTTGTTATTAAAAATTAATTAAAGGAATCAACAAATTACGGTTGAGGAAGCTACGGGCCAATGAATTGGCAGCGGTTTTTTCTATTGAGAGCAGTTGCATTAGGGAAAATTAGATATAAGTAAAGTTTTATTAACACATTTTTAGTAAGTATTCACATTATTTTACCAATTTAAAAAAAAAAATGTAAAATGCACAAATATATTTTAAATATAAACTGTATAATATACGAATAGGTACGATAAATTCATTTGGCGGAAGCTATGTGCCAAAAAATTGTCAGCGGCATTTTAGTGGGTATAACATATGTTCCTTTCTCCTTCACTCTCTGTGATAATAATGTTAGTTCTTCCAGTAAAACATATATATCCGTTTATTCTCTGTAGCGATCATGTGTGTTCTTCTGGTAAAACATACACCCGTTTCTCCTTCACTCTAGCAGAAACTGTAAGTAATTTTAAGTCGTTAATATTACTTACAATATAAATGTGTAATATTAATATCGGGTTATTGTTCCGGCAATATCATATACCCGTTTCTCCCTTTTTCTAGGATCTCTCTTCGACGATATTCTTTCTTCGTTTGGTACAACATACCCTACTTGAAAAAGTAAAGGCAAAACATGTGGAAAAATATGAGAAAATGTTGGCAAATTTGAAGCACATTTCTTATTTCAACTAGTCTCTTTGACTGCCCGGTGTCGCTAATAATTTTTTAGTGGGTATAGCATATAAATATATTCGTTTCGAAGATTATGCGAGATAGTCTTCGTTGCTGAGGGACCAACCATATATCCGTTTCTCCTTCATTCTCTGTGGCGATAATGTTTGCTCCTCCAGTAAAACATTCATCCTTCTCCTATATATCAACACTCTAAAAAAAAGTGATCCGGCGAAAGCATTCCGAAGCACCTCTTTCTCCTTTAGCGCTTTCGACTTGGCGCGCAACGAGATCATTCTCGCGCTCTCTCTCTCTCTCTCTCTCTCTCTCTCTCTCTCTCTCTCTCTCTCTCTCTCTCTCTCTCTGTCTCTTCAGATGTTCACTTCAATCTCTTGGCGAATATTTGAAGAGGTCAGATCAAAGCTCGTCTGGTCAATTTCATCAACATTTGAATACGAGAGCCTCCTCTCTCTCTCTCTCTCTCTCTCTCTCACTCGGTCCCGCCGACCCGTGCGCGAGAAGTACACCCACGTATTCGCTATACCTCTTACTTTTACATTCTCGGCTGCCCTATTCCCTTGAATTTCCCTTTTTGCCACTACCCCCCCCCCCTCCCTTTCTACCGTCCTCTTTCTCTCTCTATCTCTTTTCAAGTTCCTTTCTCGCTCGGGGATCGTCGGAAAGAACCACGCGCGTGTGCGCGAAAAGCGGAAGGCAAAGTGAGTGGATGAGTATGAGAGAGAGGAAGATAATTCAGGAGAACTTTTTAAAAGTGACGCTCGAATAAGGAGTGAGGATTCTGCAGTTTTGCTTATTTTTCTACAGGAGCTTACTTTTACTTACCTTCTTATTTTCTTATTTCAAGTTTTGTGGAGTTTTTGATAAATTTTTGATCATTCAAAGGATGTGGATAAAGTGGTATCTGCAAATTTTTGTAAACTATATCAAGCACTATAATACGACGAAATATACTGTTTATGTTTTATAATTATAAAGGATAAATAGAGAACTTCAACATATAAATTAAAATAGAAAATTAAAAATCAAATTTAATAGCTTTCATCAGAAATAGGCGCTTTAACAACAATCAATCTTTTGATGAATGCTATCCCTCCACTAACATTCTCGCATAGTCAATGTACACAAAGAATGTAATTTACACTATTGTACAAGCGAATGATATTGAATAAGCGAATTAATAACTCTGGTATAAATTTCTCTATCGGAAATGACCAGGAAAATAATAAATAGCTAGTAAAAATAGCTAATTTCTGGCTAGTCATGAAACAATTTTCCCGGTCATATTTTCTATTTAATGAAGATAAAAACCTTAAAATGTTTTTACTAAATTTTTTCTGTGATTTGATTATGTACAATATTTCAAAACAAATATTAAAAAAATATAGCCAACAAAAATGTAATAGTATATTATGCACCAAGGGAATAAAGTGGGCTGTGTGCTTCCTGCGCGAAAGTTGTCGCCTGAGCGAAGCGAGGGCGACAAACGCGCAGGTTCGCACAACCCACTGTATTCACGAGTGCAATATACGACTTTTTAACACAACTATCATAAAGTTCGTACTCGTTTCCCGCTGAAAAGGGAAAAAATGCTGCATATTGATTCCCTAACCTCACTCTCGTTTCCAGCGCAACGCACTGTTTGTGCCCGAGCCGAAGGCGTGGGCACATGTGCGTGGCGCTGGGGACTAGAGTGGGGGTAGGGAATGAACGTAGCTCTTTTTTCCCACTTCGGCGGGAATAAAGTACGAACTTTATGATGGGGTGTGTTAAAAATACTAATTATTGGTATTTAATTCGTTTATAGTACTGTTTCAAGGATATAACCGAAAACAATGATTTCCCGTTTGATTCTATCTCTCTCACTCCTCGCGGTAATCGGCATCCTCTTACTAGTCATTTTCTAGCTAGAACAACTGGCCAACTTTAATATCTTTTAAAACTTATTCTATTATTATGTCTATTAAAATGTGAATATGATCGGAAAAATTGTTTCAACGATGGATATAAATGGCCAAGAAAAGTGTCTAGTTTTTGGCGGTTATTGGGGAAACTAATAGCTATTTATTAGGTAAATAATGGAATCGATGTCGACCAGGGAATAGTTCATATTATTATTGAGTAATAGTGTTATTATACATTACTTTAATATAGTTTCAATATTAAAACAATATAAACCATTTTTCAAGAAAAAATTATGGTATTAGGTTACTTATTATGGATATATTGAACATACATCTAAAAACAAGTTAATATAATTCCTCTAAAATAATATATTTATTATTTAAGTTTTTCAATTAAATTGGGCTGAAAAAATGTAAAGTGTTCTAACTTCATACGTAGTTGATGTAACCACTTGTTTTACATACTTAATATGTTCAATAATTTATTAATACAGAAAACATAATACTTATATCTTCGCAGAATGTATACTTTGCTTGCAAAGCGGCTGTGTATTTCATCAACAGCAATTGCAATTGAGCAAAATGCACGCTGTTTAAATCAACCGAACGTGTGGGAAACAGCTGGTAATTCCAGATTGCATTTGCTCTCAAAATCGATTTTTGGGATTGCAAATAGCACGAGGGCCAAATCATATTTTGAATTTTGAATCTGTTGTATTAGTACTGTATAGCTCTATGTACGCAGTGTTATATTTCAAGAGAAACATATTTCTCGTTACCAAAAATCAATCATTGCAATTTAATGAAAAATAGACTGAACTAATAAATGGTTGGAAAATAGATAGCATGTTAAAAATAAAAACTCAATCAAATATAATGTATACTAAATATGCCATTCAAATATCCAAAATTCGCCTCTTAATATCCTGGAAAGTCATTTAGGGAAGGCAAAATTATTGCGGAAACTCGATTGTACCGTACGACGAAGTGAATATATATCGTTGGCGCGACAGCCACACGGGCAACGGTTGAGAAGTATGCGCGCAAGAGAGCCGGAGAGCGCGAATATAGCGGTGGTGGCACGTCTACTTAAAGGGGGTCCATGGCCCGTGCGCCCGCGCCACGATCAAAGCATAATTTTAATTAGGCGGATTATACGGAAAGATAAAAATTATTAAAATTATTGCCCTAATGAAAGGAAGCTCGAGTCGGGGGACGCGTAATTAAACGCTGGGGGAGAGAAAGAGAGTGAGAGAGAGAGAATTTCCTTTACTCTGAGGGCGCGCGAATAGGGCTATATATGTACACTCTTATACTAGGGAAGATATCGCGATATACGTAGCTTTAATATTATTGGGTCCTGCTGTAATTGTAAATTAAAAGCAGTGTGATATATATCAAAAGCGAGAAATTTCATGTATACGAGATAACTTTCGTATCAATTCGCGGTTGTGAATATATAAGGTATTTCATTACAAGACGTTTTTTGTGTCATGATGAAATGAGTAATATTGATTTTTCATTAAAATGCTTGAGTTTGAAGTTATAGGCTGTATATAGAAATAGAAGCAGAATTTTGTAGTGGAAAATTATATGTATTATTAGAAATCATAGAATACTATAACTTTGTCATAATAGATAAATTAATGTTACAATTATATGATGAGTAGTATATTATATGAGACATCTACATTAATAATGAGATTATATTATCCAATACCTATTTATGTAATATAAAATTAATGTTCTATTGGTTGTAATAAGTATTATTAATTTTATAGATAATCTATTTTAACCCTTATAGTGCAATTTGGAACTGTTTCAATAAACAAAAAATATAAAATAGAAATTTTGTTTTTCAAGAAGAGGATGTTTCAGAGTAGGTATTTAGAAATTTTTTTCAGATATTTAACGTAAGATGATAATTTAATATAATAGCTTTATTATGGTGAAACAGGTTGAGACTAAGGTTAACAGACTATCGTATGTAATGTAACATCCCACTGAGAACTACGGTAACTCAATCGTCTAAATTAAGCCTCCCAAACAGTAGCGTGTTCGAATCCTGGCCTCGGCGATTGACTAGCACCTCTGTGCCGACTTTTACGAAATTCAGAATTTGCACGTACTTATCTCACTGTAGCTCTGATTGTTCGGAACCCACGCAAAACTGTAGGTCCCCATTGGTGCGCAATGCTGAGCTATATAAGACTCACAAAGAGGACTTCAGATAGCTGTCAAATATAAAAGAAAAATAATATCTCATTGAAATGTTCACTGTTTAAAGATAAGCGAAATTTTTTTTAATTGATAATTAAAACATAATAATTATTGCTACGTCCTCGGTTATTAATTAAAAGCACTAGGGCTACTTATACGCGAAAATACTTGTCACATGTACTACAATTAAAATTTTAAAATATTTACATTTTTCATAACAGCACCTGTAATGATATTTCATTATTATCATATTATTTGCAATACACCACATTGTATACCAAACCATTAAATGGTTAGATTATTTATAATATATTTTTCACTTTTAGCCACTTCCTACAACTATCGTAACAAAGGAGCAGCTTCACTAAGATTTTACGAATATCTCACAAAATTCCTGTGTCATCAGATCAAAGTGTCATCACAACATCGTATAATCTAACATATTTACTGCAGTATACCTTTACATACTATCAAAACCAGCCAAGGACATCTATGCTACCTGCCACTTATTAACAGCAATGTACTCTCTACTCTCGCTCACCCTTTCGCTTTCTTGACTGAGTGCAACAAGCGACTTTTCGGCTGATCTCTTGCTGCACGCGCCTAATATACAACACATCAGGGTTCTCCGCGACAGCCAATGAAATACTCGATAAGAGCTCACTCTCGCTCTCTCTCGCACACACGAGGCCGTGGGGGCGGCAGATCAGCCCGCAAACCGCAAGGTGCCACCACACCCCCCCTAGCGTCGACACCCTCTCCCGCCCGGGCCAATGATCGGCGCCTAGCCGTCCCCAGACCGCAAACCAACCGCAAGACGATGCGCAGAACGAGCCTGCGCGCGCGAGCGCGCGTTTCGACCGCAAAACAAAATGGTGACGGTGGTGGCGGCCCGCGAGCTCGCTACCTCGCCGCGACGGTGTAAGAAAAGTCGGCCGAGACGATGGCGGCTTGACGCGGTGGTGCTGGCGTGTCGAGCGGATTTATAGTGTTGATGACGATTTTTGGGTATAGATAACGGGGGTGCTGGAGATCGGGGTATTGGAGATGGATTCGTCGTAGAAGGAGAGGGGGTGTATCTTTGTTAATGGAGGAGAGGGTGAAACTTAGTTTAGAGCTCGCAGAATTCGTAGAGATATGTGGGATGGTATTTCGAGAATTTAACAGAATTGTGACTTGAAATTTTTCTAATTTTTTGTTAAGCTATTGGGAAAATATAGCTGATGTGAAAAAGCTAGATAGAAGCAGAGATAATGAGACAATTTTATAGATCTGTCAGACTTTGTAGAATTTCATTAAGCGCTTTCGAAAAAATTTTTAATAAAAATTACATTCTGCATTATTGAGATTTTTACATTTTTTGGTAAAATTTTAATATAAAAATTTTGTAATGATTTTTCAATAAACTTCTTAATATGTCAAGATTTCTAGGTGACAATGGCGATGCATTTAGCTTTGTTGGAAGATAAGAGCAGTGTAAAGGTAAAAATCTGAAGTATGCGAATCTAGGTGGAGAAAAAAGAATCGTAGCGTGAAGAAAGAAATAGTCTTTTCTTTATCTCACGTGTAGAATGTATGTCACACGACTTGATATATATAACATCAACCAAATAAAATTTTTCTAAATGTATTTAGTCTTTTATGAAATTGACCTCGAAATTAGACATATAATTTATATCTATTTTAAAAAAATACTTGTCAAACTTTATTTCTAATTTACTGTTCTACGTTCTAGCTTCACATAAGAAAGTAAAATAGTAACGTATGTAAAGGTAACTATTCCGAAAAAAAATCCAATGATTTTATTTTAATTCTGTACAGTTATCGCAAAGATACTCTTTTATGAATAGATTATTGATTTTCAAGATACACAGATGGGAAAAATAAAAAAAAAAAAAGCAGAATATTTAGAAACAGTTATATTTAAATTTATTATGCATACTTAGCAAGTGAATTCAATTATTTTCATCTTTCAAACCATGCTCATATATTTTTCACAGAAGATTTTATTATTACAAGACATTACGTTTTAAATAAAAGGTACTTCTGCCAACGTCTATAGATTTATATTAAATATCCAAAAAAAATCTAATCAAATTTATCAAATTCCTCACCTAAAATCTTAATTAACGTTTTATTATTTTTGACACCATTGTCGTTCAACCACAGAAGAAAATTTCTCGAAAGCCTATTTCCCCTGACTTTATTGCCACATTCGCGCGTCGCACCGAGTCACCTTACCCAACGCTCCTCAGCCGCGCGCATACACACTTGTACCCATATACACGCACTCACTCACACACACCCATATTCCGGTATATATACGACGGAGGTAAAGAGAGGCAAAGAGCTCTCTCTCTCACTCTCCTCTTCCTCGCAAGGTAGGGGAGCGGTAGGGGGAGGAAAGTAAGAGGTGAGGGCAAGAGGGAGGCAGTAGTAACGCCGGCCTGGGGTATCTGAGGTGGCCCAGAGCGCGGCCGCTGCGGCGCTGCGCTATGGCTTGCCGCGGCGGTGGCGCGCGCCCGCGCGCGGGGGGCGTCGAAAGAGCGAGAAGGAGGTGGAGGAGGAGGTGGAAAAGGTGGCAGTGCCAGTGGCGCGGCGGCGGCGGCGGCAGCAGCCGTGAAGGGGGAGGCTAAGGGAGTTTGGGTTGCCTAGGCTACCGGCGAGAGACCCGGCCAAGATACTACTCTCGCAAGCGCGCGCACACACACACCTCTGTGTCTCGCTCCAACGTGAGGCGGACGTGAGCGCGTCGCTCTTTCTTCCGCGCGAAGGAGATGCGCTTAACCCCCTAGAGAGGGAAGGAGGGAGAGAAGGGGAGCGTCGACAGGTGCGCCGCGGAGCCGTTAGCGGGGGCCGAATTTCCGCACTGGCTCGGGTCGCCACGGATGGCTTGTATAAAGGCTGCTTTTATAGAAGACGCATTTTTCTTTTTCTTCATTCCGATGCAGTCGGCTGATGGTGGCGGAATGTGGGAACATTTGTTTATGTAGATGTTTGCAAACAGATATTAAAAATGCTGAAAATCTTGACGAAATACTTAATAAGTGGAAGTAGATATGAAAGAACTTTAGAGAGACATTAATTATGAATTTCTTCAATATTTGTAAAGAATATTGAATATTATTAAAATTACAATAATATGTTTTAACATTTTATCATTCGCGGATGAGATTGGGGAAGTAAAGAAAATCTTACTGATATTTTTAAACAACGATTCTTTTAAAGTGTAAATAATCTACGGAAATTTTTTATGCAAAAGAGAAACAATGAATTTTTTTAAGGAATTTTAAGCAATCGACAGTTATTTTCATGGAAGCAAATTCATAAAATGTTTTGAATAATTAATATTCTGAATGTTAATAAAGAATACAGCTTTTATTAGGATATTGAAAAAATAATTATTATGTTGATAAGTTTATCTTGTATTTTCAAAACTTTTTTCTATGAGAATTTTTATTCTCTCCTTGACGTGGATATTAGTTCAATATAAATCTGTATCACTTAACCAATTACATTTTTAATGCACTCCACTAAAAAAAGTGACGTTTTTTGTAAATCCATACCAGTGTCGCCCTCCTACGACTAAGACGGCAAAGATCTTTAAGAAAGTCTTTCCCCTCTCGCCCCTCTTTCTCGCACCCTCTTTTAAGCCTAAAAACTCCCACCCCCGCGGCGGTAACGTAGCGCGCTAAGACGTCGAAGCAGGGTCGGTAATAGCCTTTTTGCTCTCGATTCTTCGAACGTCTTATTTCCCTATCACGTCTCATAAATTGTCATTTTCACTTTCGTAGAATAACTTTTTCAACAAACGCATTGAGATTCCGAGTATATCGTTTGTAGGGATGAAAAAAAAACTAAAGTCTATAAGGTAAGAAAATTTTCTTCTTCCAGTAACTAAGAAATTCTAGTCCAAGACGTTTGCTCTTTAAATAGCACCGCGTCGGTAAGAAAGGAAAAGAAGCTCGGGTTTCTTTAAGACGTTGGCCGCCGGCATAGCTTCCTCCTTTAAGAAAATTCCTGGTACATAACTTGGCCACTAAGAAAGATGGCGCTTGCATGCAGTTAAAAAAAGCTCCGAGAGTCTAATGCGGAAGGAATGGCGCTAAAAGAAAACCGCAAGAAGCTTTTAGCTAGAAGCTAAGTTTCTTTGAACTTCTGTAATTAATTTTACCTAAATGAAATTTATTTTTTCTCTCAGTGCAAATATCTGATGGAAATTTCTTTTTAATTGAATAATTTTAGTGGTTTTGATTCTTTAAGTTATAATTATCATTTGGTTTACGTATAATAAATTTCAGAACATGAAAATATTATATTTAAAACCTTTAATTATTTAATAGGTTTGTCATGAAAGTAATTTATTATTATTCATCATTTAACTGTTTGTAATAAAATTTCCAATTAATTTTTTAAAAATAATGGTCATTTGAAATGAAATTATATGTTTCGATTTTATATATAGTTGATGACATTTTCACGCTATACGTATATGTATAAATATTCCCAAAACAGTTTAGTATTTCGCCACATGAATTAATTATATGCTTCCAAGATTTTTTCCAAGACATTTCTCGACATTTTAATCCAATGATCTTACTTTTTTTTGTACGTATTTGACACTCTACCACGGGCACGTTTAAAACAATTACTAACTCATCTTCATTTTTCCAAAAAGAGTTCCTCGTTTTTAAAATCCACACTTTCATCCTTCTCCCTTATTGAAACTCCCCGAAGGAGAGGCGAACAAAGGCAGCGTTCGGTTAATTTAATCCAAGCAAACATCATACATAGTAGAGAGGGGGGCAAACTCCTCGTGTGCTGCTGCGGGGGTGTCTGCAGGAGGAAGAAACACGTTTTCGGTGAGAGGGTGGGGGGGGGGAGAGTGGAAGGGCGGACCAAGAGCAAGATCTCTAGATACATACATAAGTACACGGGTATTCAAGACGCGCGGCGTTAAGAGAAAGGAGAGAGAGAGAGAGAGCGAGAAAGAGAGAGAGTGTTTAGCATGCAGATGAAGATCTAGGTAATCAAGGGCGGCGAAGCCCCGCGGGCGTGCTTCGTCAAGTCTTACTTATTTTGCCGGGAGCCCGTCATTATGCGCACTGCTCGATTCGTTCCTGCCTAGCCGCGGGATGCTTTAGAGTTCGGGTGCGGATATGCCAGCAATGGTTGCTACTGCTAGGCGTATATTGATTTTCAGCTGCTATGACAAGGCATGTTTATAGTATCTATATAGATTTTAATTTTTTAGAATTTTAGGATATCGGTATTTTAGGAACGTTGACAAATTTTGAATTTAACTTAATAATTATTTGGGTTTTGTTCGATACACTTATCTATTTGCAAAAGAAGATATTATATATTTTGGATGCTCACTTTCAACTGTGTACATTGTTATATGAAATTTAAGTTTTTATAAATGTTTATTATAGTTTTATAGAATTTAATAAGAATCTAGTTTATCTTTGACATTAAAATTTAGATCAAAGAGTTAACCATGTTAAAATATTTATATGAAATTATTGTTGGTTTTAAAGGCCCTCAATCATTAGTAGAAAAATTCACGCAACGAACTAGAATATGTTTGAGACGGATTGATATTTATACTTCACTAATATAAACTTATTTTTCAAAGCTATAATAATTCCTTTTTCAGGGGTAGCTCACTTTAAAATAATTTTATGAATGTCAAAAAAGATAAAATATCTAAAATAGGTAAATAACTTACAATATTATACTACGATCAGTAGTTAGGATACATATGCAATATTAAGGAATCTAAAAAAAACACCAAGTACAAAAAATAGCTTGTTTAGAAACAGCATGTCACGTAATTATTTCCAGAGAAATTGCTGAATTTTCTTGTTCCAATCACTCGTTCTTTGTTTTCTATTTTATTAAACACAACGTAACACTCCTACAAATAAAAGGATTCTACATTTACCGTCTATTTCAAACAAATAAAAATTCAAACAAAAACAATCCCGATGAGGAAAAATGAATTTGAAAATATTAACGACCAGACAACGATCCCGAAACAATTTACTCCCCTTGTAGCGTACGCGCGCCGAAATAACGAGACGGAAAATTACACCGTCCGAAAATAAGCCGCCACCGCCGCCGAATTTCGGGCACTTTTCGGCCACCGCGAGCAACTTTTCGCACGCGCACACGGGGAATCGGTCACGCGCGCTATAGAGGGATGCTGTCGCACAACCCTTTCGATGATTTCTCCTTCCCCCATACGCAGGAGAACGATCGGGCGCGCGCGTCGCTCGAAAATTCACCCCGTAATCGACGGACAAAAAGTAATTTCCCATCGAGCGCGCGGACAAAGGGCGATTTTGCATGGGGGGATATCGGGACTCGGTAGCCCGAAGGAGGAGCGCGGGGGTGCGCCGCTGATCGTGTGGATACGTACACCTATGTGTGCGTATCTCCGTGTGTGCGTGCGCGCGTGGGGCGACTGTGTATAGCGGACCAGCCAGTGACCGGTGCGCGTAATGACCGCCCGCTTTCACTCTTTCTCTCTGCCTCTCTTTGCGTTGTTACGCGCTCAACGACACTTTCTCGAGCCTTTTTCGTTTTATTCTCTTTTTGCTTCTCGGATTCGATCACCGTGCGGTCATATTTTTCTTGAGCTTGGTTCTTGCGTTTATTGAAAAGAACTGTTGGAGTTTTAATTTCACCGCTAATTTTTGTAGTTTTTCGAAATAAATTAATGAATGAACATTCTTGTTTATTATGTAGTATCAATATATGAGAACTTATTATGTCAATTTTAAGAATCCATAAAAAGTATTAAGAATTAAATTTACTCATTTATATTAAATATAAAAATATTTAAACAGATACTTCTCTATTTTTACTACATCATGACAGATGAATTCTTGACTTAAATTAAACTTTGCACTCTTTTTTTTTCAATTTTCTTCGCACTTTTGTAGGTTACATTTAGATTGGTCTAAACGTCAGCGTTGAATTGGACATTATCTATTTGGTACGATTTTATGAGTACCCTATTGTACGCAGCAGCTTTTCAAATAAATCTAGTGAATAATCGAAAATATAAAACAAGTTATCCACTTAATTAACTTATAAATGCGTTTTTATAGTATTTCACTTTATATAGGTACTTTTTCACAATGGAATTTTCGTCCGAATTTCACATCCATGAAATTAGATAAAAAAAATTATTTCGAAAATATTTTTTAAATACTAATTGAAAGTATACAAGTAAGATTACTTATACACAATTTTATTTGTTGAAAGTCAATCTGTTTGTATTTATTGAAATTGAAATTCGTATCAATTTTTTACGGTACCTACAAATTTAGCTTTATGATTAAAAATTTCACGGATGGGCATTTTTACACGTGCGATTTCCAATCGTTTGTATTTATTCCCCTCTTTACGTTCTATCTCTCCCACTCTCTCCTCTTTGCTCGTGTTCTCTCGTTTTCCCTCTATTATTCTTCCTGATTCTCGATTCATCTCTCTTTCTCTCGTTCTCTTCATTCCCTCCCATTTTTCGCTCTCCATTTCCCTTCATTCGTCGCGTACTATTCGGCGCCATCGAGACTCCCACCGAGTGCGTGCACAGCGTAAAATTCAAGCGGCATGTTAACATAACGGTCGCAACGAGTGTCGACCTACGCTTTTTTCCTGCGTGTGTGCGTGTTATGTAGGGCTCTGGGGCATTTTTCGATTTTTTTTCTTTGTTTCCTTTGTAGAACCAGGAGAATCTCTTAAACGGAGTAATTATATAACTGTTTCGATTGTCAAAGAAATTAGATACTTAGGTTTAGTTACTGGGACATATAGATTGCAACAGACACAAAAATAAGATAATGTACTTGAATTATAATATTTCATAAAATACAAAGCAACTAGAAAATAAATAAATACACAAAAATCTGTATGCAAGAAAATTAAGGAATAAAATCTGTATATTTTTAAAACAAGAATTTAATATTTTTTTAAAAATTCTTCTAAATTGAACTGTGCAATCAATCGAGTTTTAAATCCGCTTAAAGGTAAAAAAAAGTGAACACATTTTTCTAAAAATCGATGTAACCTGATAAAAATTTTCACGCGTGAACTAACCAAGCCCTATAATCTAGTTCCCGCTATTCTAGCGCACTGCAAAAAAGGCAGAACAAAGACAGATGCGATAATACATTTTTCCATCGATCTACGCAGACCCTCAGCGCCGTACAAATTTGTAAAGTGATCAACTATATATGTTTATAAACTAAAGAAATAATAAATAGATAGAATGTATAGGAATATATAAAATTAAGGCATTGTAATTCTACTTACATGAGGAATTCTACGAGAAATCCACTCTATAAGACGTTCCAAAAACATGAAAAAAAAATTTGCAGGCACTCAATAGCAGAGACACGATATTTCAAATTTTATGTAAACAATAAAAGATTTATTTTTCGACTAATTTACATTTTAAATTATATATATTTCAGTTATTTTTTAATGAATAAAATTAAGGTAAAATGAATCTTTTGTTTGTAAAGTTTGAAATGTCGACTTTATTCTATGTTTTAAACAAATAGTACATGAAAATTTTGTAAATAAAAAATCAACTAAAAAGTCAATGAAAAAAAATTAACCCGTGACTTGCCACTATTCTTAGCGCATAGCTGAGTTGTCACCTTTCTTAGCTCGCTGCCAAATTGTCTCCTTTCTTAGTTCGCAGCCGAGTTGTCATCTTTTTCTTCTCAGCCGATGATATACAGTATTAATCATTATTTCTAAACTCTTCTGTAATAATACACAGGATATATATAAAAATATCGATAATACGTATTTCGGAAATCACGCAGCATATGAAGATTTTATGTGGCTCGAATTACTACTTGCAAGAAATTCATTAAAATCAAAGTTCGTTAAATGTTTTGATTAATTAATAAAGCTCATGCATATATACAGTTCTGTAATTTTGATATCAGGGCCTAGATAACGAAAAATGAAAGTTTTAATTTTTGTTATATAAGTTTAATGATCAAATTGATCATTAAACTTTTGCTTAAACTGTATACTTTTGTAAAAAATATTTGTGCAAGATTCATTTATAATCTGGCGTTTGTATTAGACAAATCGTTATTATACGAGATTTTTGCTAAAAATTAACTATAACATTTTGTTAAAACTGCAGCATAAAGAAATTAAATTAAAGTGTTAAATTTCTAGATAAGTCTATAAAAGAATCAGTACAGCCGAGATCTCAGTGGTCTAAATTACTTTTATCAGTAATCTTATACAGAATAAATCTATACTTAAGATTTAATATGCTATTTTCAGAAAAAAATCACCTAAAAAGGACACGTGAAATAAGTATACAGTTGCATTGAAAATTTATCAGTATAGCCAGTAAAAATTTAGCGGGAACTAGTAGTATGGAGGGCAGGTGATAAATCGGTATGGCTAACTGCTCGAACCAACGATCCATGTACACTTTGACCACTGTTTCCCTCACGTTAAACTTTCATTCGTCCAATCGCTCTCTTTCGGTTCTCTATCACTTTCCTTCTTGCTTTGGATTCATTCATTCATCTCTATTTAGTTTACCATACCAGTACTGTTTGTAATTCATTTCTAAAATTAAAATTTTTCTCATTCAAAAATAGTGTAATAAAGGTAATTACTTTGTTATTCAAAATCGTAGTTTGATCATCTTAGTAAATGATATTGTCAACATAAGTCAAGAATTCTTCCATCAAAAATTATAATTTTTATATATTAATGCTAGTTAAAAATATTCTTTCATTAAAAGAGTTGTAGTCTACCTCCATAAGATATGTTCACAACACCTGTAGGTGGCTAAATTAAAATACGATATCATATACTATATGGAAATACAATGCTTATATTTTTATATATTTGATTATTTTAACCCTTTCTATAACATCGTTGGTAGAATACTATTTATATCGAAAATTGCTTTTCTATTTCATGTATGAATGCCTACACAGTTTTTTTAATTGTCGAGAATTTCATACTATGTAATATTGATACACATGTAATTTAAATTTGAAAGTCTGGTTAAATGAAAAATTAATTTTGAAAACTAGATTGAAAAATAATATATTACGCATCTAGGGAGTAAACAACTTTCTCCCATGGTGCGTATACTATTTTTCACCACACCCGGGCCGAAAATACCACTTTCGCGTTTTTGAGCCGGGAGCGAAAGTGGTACTCTCGGCCAGGGTATGGTGAAAACTAACTTTAATTATCGAGAATTTCATGCTACATTGAATGTAAAATTCATATACATGTAATTTAAATTTGAAAGTCTCTCAAAATGAAAAATTAATTTTGAACAATAGATTGAAAAAACTAATTTTTGAAACCAAACGCAATATTATTTTTGACCCCACATCACAAAATAAAAAACGCACAATTTCAGATAGAAATCCAGGAAGAACATTTCTAACATAGTGCATTGTAAATGACTCGAAACGAAAGGGTTAATTTAAATTAAAATTTTTATCCTATTTGCCAAATTATCATAGCTATGTCATTTTTACGTGTTATATTATTTATGAATAATGAATGCGTGAAGCAGTTGCATAAAAATCAATGAAATTAAATATGTTAATCAATATAACAGACTCTAAAAATATTTTTCGAGTACGATTTCCAAAACAATATGTAAACTATAGATATTTCTATTCCTACACTGAGAAAAATGTTGTAGTAAATTTTATTATAACTGTAATAAAAATTACTATAAAGTATAGGAAGGGTGAGACAAATACACTTTATGCTGCATTTTTATTATAATTGTATGAATAATTACAAAATTTCTTGTAATTTTTATGACAGTTGTTGATTAGAAAGTATTACGAAATAAAAGAAAAATTGCTATACACATAACAAAAACTGTGATATAATAAAATTTAAAATATATGCTTTTAATTTTTATTAGAATAGAATATAAATTTTATTTTGTAGCGTTTAAATTTTATTTTGTAGCGTATAAATATTTTGTAGCGTATTAAAAATTACTATAAGCATAGTAAAAAGTGCCACATTCAAAAATTGCTACAGGCCATAAGAAAGTTTGCTATCCAACATAGTAAAAATTGCTACAACATTAGTACTTTCTGCACAGATCAAGGCGCCCACGTGTCTGATTGAGGTTATGTTTCTACGGGAATTTCACTTTGTCTTGCTTTTAAGTTTACAAAACCTTCAAAACCTTACTTCAATTATTTTATTTTTATATTATGCACATTAATGATAAGTTTCTTTGTGTTATCAAAGTTATTTATTGTCATTATTTAATATTATCTGAAATTTTCTTGAAATCGATGGTTTGACATGTACAAGTTCCAAAATTTTACACTCAAGAATCCTATTTGGGTAAGTGGTTAGCGCGTCCGATTGCCGCGGTGAAGGTTGCAGGTTCGATCCCAACGCTCGTAAAAAAATATTTTTATTTCTCATTTTAACTTATTTTCACATTAAATATTGTATGATTAGAGTCTGAAAATAGTTCTGAAAACAGGAAGAACGAGAAAGAATTTAATTTTTTTAAATTTAAGGTCATTCATAAAAATTACTATGTTGCATAGCAAAAATTGTTATAATTTCGATTTGTCCCTCCGTTCCTACAAAATATAGTAATTTTTCTTATGTTTATAATAAATTTTACTACAACATTTCTCTCAGTGTATAGAAAATACATCGACAGACCTCTCGAAGCCCTTGCTGGTCTATTCAAATACCCCGCACACCCCCGAAACTTCGGAATCCCAAACAATAGCTACTCGCCCACTCGAATTTCGCGCATTTCAAAACCTGCGACCCTCACACTCACTTTTCCCACTTCATAATCCTCCTCTCTTTGTCGCGTTTCATCCTGCCAAAACCCTCGCGCTCTCTTCAGCCACACGCGCCGTTCTCCACACTCCATTATCCGCATAGTACTCGACTCCACTTTACTCCATTATGCTTCGTGCAAATCCGCGCTTGACTCTGTGTCCTGCACCCTCTCGCTTCATCTCTCCATGCGCGGGTCCATCAAAATGAGTCTTGCCGCGTGATAAACGCACAGTTTTCTCGTAAGCAGGCGGACGAGAAAAATGCGGTGTGCAGCTTCGGTGGGCTGCACCTCGGGCGCGCGTATTCCTGCGTCAAAGTGGAAGAGAAGAAGAAAAAGTGAGCGAGCTCGGTATACGGTAAACGGCGCTTTGGCCGCTTTGTTGGGTGTGCGCGTGATGATAGCATTTTAATGTCTTTGTTGGCTGGTTGCACGTTAATTTTTGCCTGCTCATTCCTTTTTAAACTGATAACCAAGCTAATACTCTACTTTGAGATAATTTATCTCATTTTAGCATAATTTGGCGTAAACTTTTTTATGTACGGTTTTGTAGTAAAAATTTATTTACGTACCATAATGATTCGAATGTATTTCTAATGAACAATTCTATTTATATTCACTATTAAATGTATACTTTACTTTTGGTGGACGATATATGAATAGACGGTTGCTCTATCGAAGTGAAATAAAGTTTATTATTAAACTTTATAGTTACTTTACACAATACAGATTTATTGTTTCAACAGATATTGTAGCTTACTATGATAAAAAAAAGATACTCGAAATTGTATTTATGTAAATATGTTACAGTATGTTGGATAACTTAGAATAACAGCCTTCTCTTACGTTCACTATCATAAGTGAAATGACTTTCGATAAAATTTGACCACTTGAATATTCTACGCTTAACGGTTGAGACGCCTACTAATTACCTGCGAAAATTAACACTTCCAACAATCCTAGGGAAGATGAAATTATTGCCAGGGAAATGTGAATGAATTACCGCCCCCGTGCTGTACGAGAGAGTAGGCACGAGCGCGCGGCTCTCTGAAGATTGTTTTTACCGCCCTGCGGGGCGGCCCGAGAGGCTAAAGCACGGGGCTTAATTAAATCCTTTTGCGAATTTGCATACGACTCGGGAAATCCTTCAGGCCGAAGAAGCTTTTGTGGAGATTCGAGCGAGATTCCTATGGTTTGACTCGTGTAAACATCGCATTCTTCAGGCTTTTTGTGACTATTAGATGTATAGAAGTTAATATTTCGTGCTTATAAGAATCGTATGCTCTGAGATAAATAAATGGAAGCGAAATATACTTACTTTATATGCTGTCAAATTATATATACTTACTTGCTATGCTGGTTGATGATTTCTTTATTTTGTTGTTTCTTCAGCGTACAATTATGTACATTTGAAAAAAAAAGAAAAAGAAGAATAGAGGATAAAATTAAAATGAATTTTTAGTTTAATAAAGTTAAAATTAAAATATTGAAGAATGAATAAGTATACAGACGACGAAGCAATTAATAAACGTATTGAACGTGGAAATGGTAAAGGGGAGGAATAAAAACATGATTGTTTCATACCTTGAAATACACTTTATTCGACTTCGGTCAAAAACTACGGTAACAATAGTCGGTAGATATGTTTTATCGGAAATAATCGGCAATCAATATAATGCACGCATCGTTAATAATCCTTGTGGCTTCGGGACACGAGGCTGAAAGAAAAACTCAAGCTGAGAGAAAAATGCAATCGGACAAGTGTATCGACCAAAGTGCGCCGTGTATTCCATACTCCTGCGCGCGGCGATAATTGAAATGAATTCCTCTGTAAAGTCTCGAGCGAGTTTTCGCTATTACCAAGAGAAAATGAATTTGATTTTCCTTCTTTGATTTCTCGTCATTCGCAACAGTTTTCGTTTGATTTTATTTTAATCTCTTTTGATTATTCTTACCCCATACAGACTATACATCATTGTTTATCGTTTCTTTGAATTTACAAAGCTAATTATAACTGCCTTTGATTTATTTATTTTTTGGCAATGTATATTGCACCATTCCCGCGACAGTAACGTATGCACTTTCGTAATTGTGCAATAATAGGAAGCAATTACATATTATACTATGAAAACATAATAAGAAAGTAATAACTCGTCGCGTACTATCAGCTAACGCATACTGCATTCGCCACACTGAAAAAAGCTTTTGAAAAAAGTTGTGCAACCCATTGATTATTACAAATATATTCTAACATTCTAAATTGTGTATGTATATTACGATGTTCAATTTTTTCATGAATCTAATTTGAAAAGACATCAAGCTCTTTCAATGTCCACAACTTTTGAAATAGGTAATAAATTGTTGCTATTATTCAGTTAAATAATAAAAGACGTCAAATAAGTATTGTCACATGGAAGTGGCTTAATTTTTTTTTTTTCGTGAACATTAAAATGTCAATCTTTTTTCAAAACTGATTTTTTCAGTGTATACGACAAGTTATACGATTAATTTTTCGTCCAGAATCGAAAAATTATTCGGTTCGACGGGGAGACATTGCGCTCAGTACACATAGTATCTATGCAACCCAATAACTATATACAATTATGTACAAGTCTTTTTGTCTACTTTCATAAATCATTTGATGTATTTATGTATATATCACTCACCAATGTCGATGCACAAACACTTGTTTAGTCTTTCTCTCTCAAAATACTCATGAACGCACAAAAGCATTGCGCAATCGAGTTGTTGCCTCACCTTAACTTTGTCATTATCAAAAAAATTACAATTAAATTAAACTTCTTCAAGTGAGAACGAACGATTGTAATTGAAATCAAATGAAAACAGCTGCAAATAATATTAAGCGCCGATAGTTTTTGATTATAAATCTAATTTTCTACAGTTAAAATTAGTACGTGAGATTTTTGAAATATCATATACTTCAATTATCTCCACCATTATAATCACTTTTTCTCACTTGATTGTAAGTTCCGAAAAAGATATACTGTATCGATATCACATACATTAATCACTAACAAGGTTTGTCGCAAAGTTGTTTCAAAAACAAAATCTATAACCCGAAAAATAAAAGCCTTTTTACATAATATTAACAGACGCAATGTGTTGCATTTTTTTAAAATAAAAAACAGTAGAGAATCCTCGTCCATCGATATCTCCAAGACATCAACAAACCGGTATTACAGATCTGGAATAATGCATATACCACAACGACAGCTGCGCGACAACACTTTCAATGCTCGTAAGGTGGACAGTTCCACGCGGAGCGAAAGTCAGCCACCTCCTCGACG
Source organism: Torymus aiolomorphi (assembly GCA_036365515.1). Classification (NCBI taxonomy): domain Eukaryota; kingdom Metazoa; phylum Arthropoda; class Insecta; order Hymenoptera; family Torymidae; genus Torymus; species Torymus aiolomorphi. Next base: position 152,620,739 of record CM070876.1, on the reverse strand, counting down.
ATCTCGTCGTCATCTTCGCCTTCCTCCTCCTCCTCCTCCACCTCGTCGGTGTCATCCCTGGCTTCGACGTTCCTGCTAATGCCCAGATTTCGCACCGACAATTGCTCGATTCCTCAGTACGGCCGCCATACGTTTCCCTCTGGCCTCACCTCCTCCTGGACGCGCATGCTACAGCTGACGTCAGCGAGCGCGCGCTGCTGGTGCTCCTGGGCCTCCGCGTTCTGGAACTGATTGTTGTAGAGCTGCGAGTACAAGATCGTGGGGAAGACGCTGGGCGCCGGGAAGTAATTGCCAGCCGAGCAGTTCTGGCCGAAGGACTGGTCCTGCTCGTGCACCGGACTCTCGGTTGCGCTGGAGTCCGTGGACAGTGAGCGAGGCGATACGTAGTCCTGGTACCTCTGCGTCGTACCGGTACTCGACATTAGGCTGTTGAGATGGTCCAGGGGATCCGTTTGCCCACCTGGAGTTGTTGTATCTGGAACTGATTGACAAGAACATTTCTATCTCTCTAAGTCTCGTATACGTGGAATCGTTTGAATGACTCATATGAGAATATAGTAAACGAAAAATATAATTTGACACCAGAAAATTCGTTAGCTGTAAGAAACAAATAGAAAACTATTTTGTATGGAGTGGAAACGGAAATGCTGGAGTATGATATCCATAAATTGGTAAATAATATTTTAGTTTGTAGCAGCATCATTGGGAGCTATCAGACTATTGCTACTATTATGTAAAATTGTAGACTTAAAGTGAAGGATGTAGTCATTATAAGATTTTACTATTGTCTACAGTAGATCTGACAGTTTTCATTACTGAAGTCGAATAAGTCAAAAATATACAAATATAAAAGGTAATAAAGTATAAAAGGCACCATAAACTATCTATTATTGACCTATACATGATAACTGCACACTAGTATTCGTTATTCTAACGTTCCTTGACAAACAGTGAATAATTAATTACAAAATCGTCAGTATGTATGTATTGAGTACCCTAATGAAACTTATTTACATTCGATTAACTTCGCTAGAAATTTTCAATGCGATGAGAATTCATGAATATTCATAAAAAATATTCGTAAGAAATAAAAGACTTCAAAAGTAAATAAAGTAAATAACCAATGTCTGTATACTTCTACTTACGCGAGGAAACACTGGAGAAGGCGTCCTGCTGATTGGTAGTGTTAGCGTTGGCGTTGTTCGTGTTAGCTGCGGCCACGTTCGTGGCGTTGTTACCTGCCGTGGAGTCGGGTGCCGTCGGCGTATTGTTCATCGTCGCGCTGCTGGCAAAAGTCGCCAGCGACGAGCTGGTTGTGGACGCCGGGGGTGGCGGTGGCGGAGGTGGCGGAGGCGCGAACGGCGTCTGTGCCGCGCACGAGGACAGGGGACTCGGCAAGTAGCCCGCGTAGCCCGCCGTGCTACCGTAGCTCCAGGAGTTGCCGGCCGTCAGTCCGAACTGTGACATGTCTGTAACGTGATGTCAGATAGTTGCAATATTAATGCAATTATACATATGAGATTATAAGTGTTTATGGTAGAAGAAAAGTATAGGTATGTTAAATGGTTTTCAGTTGTTGTAACTTGGGTATTTAAAAATAAATGATGTATGTATATATAGGGAATTCCTTATAAGGGAAATGTATTTTCCTTGATCGATGTCTTTTCATTTGCGTTTTTTACTGTTCAAATATTTTTGTAAAATAGAAGAGTTTTCAATATTCAGAAGACTGAAGAATCTATATACAACTAATTAAAAGTATAACTATCTATTTAGTGTTAAAGAAGAATGCCCGGGGGTCTCATTCTGTAACTGTTGCGCCGCGTTGTTTTGAGCGTTAAATACGAAATTTTATCTCTGCACATGGACAGTGACGTTTAAAGATAGTTATTACTTATAACATTTTTATAAATCTAAAGAATAAAATAAAATAAAATTCGTTCACTTATTGACACCAGTGAGCGACTCTTCACTTATTCATATTTAGAGAGCGGATAAGAAAAATATTTAAGGGAGTTCTCGATATCCAACTAGTCAAAATAAGGACTATTTATCTATTTGTTAATTTACAAAGTAAATGTTGTTGAAGAAAGCCTTACAAATACCGGTAAACTAAATAATAATTATTCATTTAAACAAAACAATTCTATTCGTATGAATGATCAATAAGAAGTTTCGTAAGGAAACTGATTTGACTCATTTTTTGAGATTAAACGTACCGTTTTTGACTTCATTAATTTTTTTTAATACACGGAGGTACCCAATGATACTTTTTAAGAGCAATAATCGTTCGTCGCATGTTTATCTTTGGCTGAAAAGTTTTTCGTCACAAACTGTGATTTTTATGTGCTTCAAAATACGTAAATTTGTGCGAATTCCCACAAGACTTAATTACTTGAACAAAAACAAGATTAAATTACTTGAACGAAAACATCAATATCTTGCTTCCTAGGTCTCTTTTGGTTCCAAAAATTAACTGAGTTATTTTAAGAGTTATATATTAACCAGTCCTCCAAATTGTATTAAAATCTACTTTTTTATTCAAAATCGAGAGAACTCCCTTAAAAGTTTAACTTTTTCTATTTTCTTCAATTATCTATCTATTTTATTATATTTCCTACTTATTTTCTAAAACTTGTTTCGCATTTCCCCTATTCGATTTAATATTTTGAGATTTCGACAATTAATCACAAAATAATTGCGTTAATTTTGTTCTTCTATTAATTTCATGAGCTTATATTATGTGTCTCTCATTTTTTAAATTTAATCTATAAAAATTCGTTAAGAGATAATTATTTTTTTGATTTTCATAGAAATATTCAACAATTTAATAACTGTAAAAGAAAATTAATTAACTTTTTTAATTAATAGAAAATATGTCAGCAACAGTTGGCAATTTTCATTGAGTCAACACATATATTTTTGGATATTGGTCATAAAAATGATAATGAAATTAGTCATCATTACGTATAGTTGTGCCTTTTTGAAAATGCCAAAGAAGTAGATGAAAAGAGTATTTTCGTACGTTACTTATTTACCCATTATCTATTTATTCATTAGTTATATACAAGTATACAGCAAATTTAATAGCAGCATAGTCCCAACTAGCTGCTATTTTACACTTTGTCAACTTCATGCTCGCATCTCTTTTATTTGTTTACTCTCGCGCGCTCATGTTCATATATCAATGTACAGTATGGAAGTCAGAGAGAGAGTGAGAGAGAGAAAGAGAGAGAGAGAGGCGCGCATGCGCAAGCGAAAGAGGAAAAGCGAGACAGACCTAACGATGGAAGATCAAAGAGTGGCAAGGGTAATCTCTCTTTCGGGCAACTCAAATAAGCGAGAGGGAGAGGGAGATAGAGCGAAAGAGATAGAGAGGCAAAAAGCCTCCGACGCTCAACCCTAAATACTGCGCGGGTGTGCCGCGCTCGGCCACCGCATCCTCTCCTTTGCGCGGTCTCGCGGGTCGCTCGTCCATTCCACTTCGGAAGCTGATCATTTTTTGCGCCTCTCTCTCTCTCTCTCTCTCTCTCTCTCTCTCTCTCTCTCTCTATCTATCTCTATCTTCATCGCTGAACTTTAAAGCGTATTTTTATCGGATCGCCTCTGTATGTACGTATACGTCCGTCGACGAATGCAGCGCCGGGAATTCGCCACGACGAAAAAAATTCATAATAAGGGACATTCCTAACCAGGCGGTTTTCTTTTTTTCACGTCACGAGGTATATCGAGGAATTTGTCGCTCGGACACGAGTCGAGTGGGATTTTTTGTCTCGCTGGTTGTTGTCTTTATAAACATGCGATAACTAGCCGTGTTTTTTTTCATTGATGATAATATATGCGTTGCTCTGGAGGAAAATATTTTGCGGGTACCTATTTTTATTTGCGATGCAGAAATAATTTTAGTTTGGAGAGTGTAAAACTAATAAAATGCGAAGGCATCGAGCGAACGTAATTTCCGGAGGATCTATAAAAGTTGGCAGATGATATTTTACTTAATAAAATCTATATAAAACTTGTTATTTATACTCTTTTGATTTACATAAAATAAATTTAAATATTTTCATAATTATGCGACTATTGTATAATATCATAAGGTATAACTTGTTTCTTATTGATTACATGCATTTAACTTCTACGTTTCTTAATATAAAGGTATAAAAGGAATATACCGTTACTTTCCATTTAACGAGAGCAAGTCGTTACGAAATATTTTATGGTGGTATATAACTTTGCAAAATCAGCGGCCGATCTAATTGCGAACACCGCGATCGATGCGCCTCGCATTCCACTGACGTATCGTGCATCCGTCCAAAAGAACAATTTATCCTTCGGTCGCGCAACCCTAGCACTATGAAATAAATTCTGGGTTCCCGAGGTAAAATCCGAAAATCCGTGGAATATTCTCGCGCGCAAGACGAAATGAAGTTGCTGCCTTCCGACGAACGGAGAGAAAGAGAGAGAAGGAGAGAGAGAGAGAGAGAGAGAGAGAGACGGGCGCGCTGCCGAGAGTTTCTCAGCCGGCGCTGATGTCTATTGCCGCAGCGGCGCGTTGGCCTCGGCGGCAGCATCTCTGGTGTAACCCCTTTAATATAATATTTAATCTAGCTTTGAACAGGCTTGCGGTTTCCGCCTCTGCGAAAGGCTGCTGCCACTGCTGCTGCTGCCGTCTCTATCTCTGTCGCTCTCTCTCTCTCCCCCCCTCTCTCTCTCTCTCGCACTCTCGTGTTCAGATATACATACACACGTATCTCTCCGTCAGTTTCTCCTGCAAAGGGGGCCTACGGAGGTATTCGCGGATATATACGCGAGCGCGCGAGTTTTGGTTCGAAAAGCTGCTTTCCGCGTTCCCTCACTCCTCTCTTCCTCACGCTTATGTGTACTTCTATCTGTCCTTTTATGGCTATGTATGAACGCGCGTATCTCTGTGTGCAGGTGCATTTCGTAGACGAGCGTACATAGGGAGACCAAAATCTCGATAATCGAAGCAAGTATATCGGGGATGGGATTTTCATTGTTTAACGATAGCTCTGTAATTAGACTGTCCGGGCCGGAGGAATTTTCCGCTTTCTTTTTGCAGCGTTTGCTCGCACTACCGATTTTATTAAAATCTTCCGGCGAGTTGCGGATAATGGCGCGTCGTATAGTTGGATTGATTATTGACGAATTGATGACTTTGTTTACTTTATTTGCCGTTATCGCGCATGCAAAAGTGCACATTTTTCTCTGGCTTCTTTGTGTCTCCTTTACTTTCGTATATTGTTCATCGATACTTTCTAATTAAGTTTCGCGCGAAATTCATTGCGGTTTTTGAAATCGCGTACAGTTATTTGAGAAATAACGTATATTAAAGTACAGCGCAAAAAACGCGTTATTTTCAGCTGAGAATTCAATTTATCAATTTTTCAAATATTTGAAGAAAAAAACTTTATTTATAATTAAAACTTTTCAACCTTAGATAAGTGTTGATAGTGAATGCATGATCATATGATGATAAAAAGTTAAATTATTGAAAAATCTCCAGGTTTTCTTTCATAATCATATCGTAAACGTCATATGTACATCTGACACAATTTTGACCACCAAGCACAGAAAATAATAAGACAAAATAATACATCAAGACTCACTCTGACAGTTGCCTGGCATCGCGTGGCGAAACGGCGACAGCGGATCCCTGGACTGCAACGGACTGGGCAGCGGCTGCAACGGATTCGGTAGCGGCTGAAGCGGGTCGACCAAAGGCGAGGCGAAGAACGGCCCGCCGCGCTGCGAGGCGAAGGCGAACGCGTGGAACGGCTGCTGCTGCCCTAGAAAAGGCAGCACTGCGATCAACCGTGCGCCTGTCCGCCGGTACCCGGGATCTATGTGCGTGTCTGTAGCTGTGTGTGTTTGTGTGTGTGCACAGGGCGCTTTATTTCAGCTCTCTTAATTTATCGAAAGATAGAGAGCCCTTCAACAGGCGCAACACGTCGATACGTACCTTATCGACATGCTTGCAAACGAGTCTCGCTCTTTTGTTCTCGCTTTATCGTTTCGAGGGCGGACGAGGTGGGAGTATATACGGAGGATTCGAGCAAAAGGGTTCGTGGAATTTGTGATGGCTTTGATGAAGTAGGTAAAGGTCAGTTTCGCGGATTGGATAAAACTTTTAACGGAGTCAATTCGATTCATGGTTATATAGCTGTCTTTTTGGTTCTACAGAATGTGGTTTTGTTTTCTCAAGGGAATTAGTACAGAATTGTTGGTAATTTGAGTTCATTGTTGGTAACTTTGGACATGAAATTAATAAGTTGGTTAGATATATTTTTGACTTTTTTAATCTCGAACCAAGCAAAACATATCGTCAAACAGAAGAAAATAGACTGAATTTAAAATAATGATAGAGATTTAAGAAACAGAAAAAAAATCAAAATCATTGTAGGATAATAACTGGACTTTCTTTAGACAATTGATAAATAATCTGAACCAAGATGAAACAGATACTCATTAAGTATTTTATTCAGATCGGGCCTAGGAAACTTGAATTTCAGCTCGGATGTATATAGAAATTGACAAGATTAAAAATATCTAGCCAGAAGCTGGTGAATAATCCGAGATTTAATTAGGCAATTTAATTTTGAGTCAATTATAAAGTTCAATAAAATGGTATACTATTGTTATACTATTCTAATTGCTAAATTTGAATTGATAATTATGCTCTGAATTCTTTTCAGTGCCAAGTCGGACACTGGTACAGAATAGTGACTTTGGACTTTCACTAAAAATTGTGTGTATATATGTACAGTAAAAAATAGTGTATATTCACTACTATGCAAGAATGCCCGCCTTTTTACTGAAAAAAATTTGAGGAGTAAATAATAAATCTTCTAAATTACTCATAATAGCCTCAAATGATAAGATCCAAGTATTATTTGTGGGCAGAGTAGAAAAAACATTTACAGGTCACAGAAAAAAGGCGCGTGTAATTGTTGGAAGGCAATGGCAGAAAAAAGGCGTCTAGGGAATCAGAAAGCGAAAAAGGGGTTGAAGCGTGAAAAAGTAACGTACGTGGGAGGGAAAGGAGACAAAAAAAAGTGAACAAGGGACACTGATAGCGTTATACATACGGGGAGCGGGATGACACGTTTTATTTCCCTTTCGCCGGTGTCGGCAACTCAATTAAAGACGTCCCAGTGGCAAGGTTCACACCTCCCCGTTTTAGGCCGCGACGGGGAGAGCGGTGAATTGACAGGACCAAGAGGAAGGCGGGGAACGAGAGACAGGAGCGACGCCGAGAGCGAGGACGGGCAAGAGAAATTGATCGGAACGTTTATTTTTTTACACTTCGTTTAGTAACAATAATGAATGTATTTTAATTTTTGTCGGCTATCACAATTTTAATTATTTGCAAAATCAGCTTTTTATTTTTATTGAAAAGTAAGAAACAGAATGATAGTGTTATGCTTTTTTTATATATAATTGAAGATTGATAATTTGAATTTATATGACTAGAAATCTATAATCATTTGGATAGACAATACTTGAGAAATACTAATTTTTATCAGAACAATAAGGAAACTATAAAAGCATGAAGAATCCATGCAAATTTAAATTTACCCGTATACGAAGAGGAAAAAATTTGAAAAGTTATTTTCCCCAATTTTAGCTATTTAATGTCGGACGAAATCTTTATTTTTCTACTTATTTCCGCAAACTTCCCCCTTATTTTTCTCAACTTTTCCCTCACTTCCCCCATTTAATTTTTCTTTCAAATCTCATATTCCAACAAACCTTCAATTTCTCTGCGTTTCTCTACTTATCCATCCATTTTTACACATAGAAATCTTTTATTTATTTTAACGAAAATCCCTCATTACGCTGCCCCTTTTAATACACCAGAAATTCACGAAAAAGTAAGAAACGATCACTCGATCAATCTGCACGTCACGCGGCCAATTCATTTCGCGGGCGTTGAGGCTCGAGCGTATATAACCTTATCACAGCGGCGACTGCGCGCGACGCGTTAACGCAGTGTCAAGTCACCGGAGGGAACCTCGCCACGCCGCCGAGACACATACGCGATGCTCCCGCGATCGCGGCGCACATGTATACATATATATATACAACAACGTACGCACACATGGGCGCTCGCCTCCTCCGATAATCCAATCGCGCAGCCCCTAATTCTAACCCGGCGGAGCCCGAAATTCCCGCACCGGTTTGCTGAATAGGGACGACGAGAGTCGATCGGAGATGTTGCTGCACAATGGACCACCACCACCACTACCAACACGCATGAGGAATACGTTTGCAGGATGACGGCTGGTTCTCTGTCTCGCTTTTGACTAACGAGATCCGGTTAAACGATCGTGGATTCGATACTGCCGGCTCGATCGACGAGGGGCTCGGCCAGTGCAGCAACTCCCTCGCGACGATAATGCCGAATTTCCGGCTTAAACTTCTTGAACGGTATGGCACGTCTAGTCGGTAGGGAGGTATAGACGATGGTGTCGACGGGTGGACGGGTGGGTAGCCGGTTCGGTGGGATAGGGTGGTAGGTTTTTATTGCAGGTGAAACGCTCTTGGGAGTACCGCGTGGGAAGCAGATTTTTTAAGGAATTGCAGTCGGCTGAATTAAATGTGTGAAAATCGGAGAATCGAAGAATAGTCTTTGGAACATGTTTTAATTGCGTTTGGGAATTATGTTAATTTCTAAAAATCTGAAAATGATCAGAAAATTAGTGTACGAAAGTTCGATCAAAAATCGTTTTGCGATGACATTGGAAAAAAAAATTAAATTAGACGTCTAAACAGTATTACGTATTTATAAAAAGTTAATATTATTAATAATAATTTTGTAGAGATTAGGCTAATATTGTAGTATATTAGTTGATTGATATTATCATCTTATTCAACGTGACCTCTATATAACGTTCTTTTAATCTAAAGTATTGCTGATGATATGGATATTGAAGAAATAATCCTCAATAAAAATCTCAATTTTTGTCTCTTTTAAATAAAAAAACATGTGAAGGAACCAAACTAAATGTAAAATTCCGATTAAATTACAGTAGACACATACATTGTTGCAATAGTGTCTACACATTATGTAAAGTTTCGTAACGTTTACAATATACAACGTAAACCTAATTGCATTACGTGCGCGTACTTGTTGATGCCTATGTTTGAATACAGTTTTGAAACAAATTCACAGCGACACCAATATAATGAACGGTGCCTATGAATACCCAAAACCAGCCAAAGACAGTTTCACGACGTTTTACCTTTCAAAACACTGTTTTTATAAGGAGAATGGTTGTTGTCCATCTAGTAAAATAATATTGCATCAATATTGAGTAAAAATAATAAATTCCATATGGACACTTTTCACTTAACTTTTCTCAGGAAGTTATTCTTCTTTTGGATTGTAAGTTAAAACGAACTCAACGCGAATATTGAATAATACACGTTTAGTGATAACTTTTTTGTCAACTTTAAAAGAATCATCACTAAAAATCACGTTGTATATTTTCGCCAAAATATCATTTTACCAAACAAACCAATCAAAAAGTACCTCGCAACCCACCCCTCATGCGTCAAACCAAAATTCCGAAACAATCACTCGTCGATTCCGCCACGTCGCTCTCGTTCCAGCCCACCATCATCATCGACTCTGCCCGTCTGCACTGCAAACAACTATATATACCTACCCCAACAGCCATCTCTCTCTCTCTCTCTCTCTCTCTCTCTCTCTCTCTCTCTCTCTCTCTCTCTCCCTCGCTCTCTCGTGGGAAGATTATGGGGTTAAAATGGCGTAGAAAATCGTCGGCGGCGCGGGGTCGCGATTGTGGTGTATCCGCGAATGAATTACCGGGCTCCGTGAGTGCAGGCGTTCGAGAAACTTGATAAATTTAATAAATTAGAGCTTTCAAGCCCTCGAATTTATCACGCGAACGCGCGCGCTTGGCCCCTTCTATACGTACTTGCGTATACGCGCGTACACGCAGTGTAGAGTACAGCCCCGCGCCGAGTGTATAGTGTCTTTGTTTTTCTCGAAGTGAATTGAAACTACGAAATTAACGTTTCTTGTTATCTCCCTTTGATTTGTGGCCCGCTAAATTGGGGGCTTTGTTTCAAAGGATAAGTGTGTGTAGTTGAATGGGTAAAAACTTTTTCCGCTTGAAATTACGGTTTCTGTGCTCGATAAATAAAGTTAATGGAACAATAATAATTAATATCTATAGAAACGTGGATAACATTTTTCTATGAAGAATTTAAAAACTTGTTTTGAAATACCAGTAAAATTAATAATATACTTTATCCATTGAAATTCTTCTTAGTTAATGTTATTTATAAATACTTATTTATTTGGTATTACACTTTTGCACCCACATTGGCGACAGGCTTTAGAAGCAAGAGATTGAAAAGTAAATCGAAAAGCGACTTCTCGTGTCGGCAGATGAGAACCGCGAAGACCAGTCGAAGCCGCTTTCAGTTAGGAAGTCGAAACGCTCGCGCACCAAAAGTTAGTAGCCTTTCTAAGTATCTTATCGATTTCATCGGTCTCACCGGAGAGGTTTGGCAATGGTTGCCAGGGAATTTCTCGTGGATAACCAGCTGTTAGCGACAGCTCCTCATTTCGCTCCGGCACTCGATTCGTCTAAAGACGTCCTGCAACTTCGTCGTTCTTTATTTGTCTCCTTTTTTGTCACCCTTATGCCTCTATAGACATTTTGTCTGCGATTTGAAGTGGTCGCCCATATCACTTTATTAAAGCATTTTCAATCTTATATAATATATAATTATATAATAACATTGGATTTTTAATATTTGGAATAAAACGGTGTAATAAGTTAACCAACATTATATTGAACAAAATATTAGACGAATAAAAATTATGTTTAAGCATTAAATTTTTTTAAAACAAACTAGAAATGAAACAGGAAAAATCAATTTCAAACGCAATGTCAATCCAATGATTTTGGCTGCATGCCAACTAACAGAACATCAGGCGACGGGAAAATTAGACATTTGTCACCGATAGAAATCAAATAATTTTACGGAAAATCTTCTTTTTTTTGGACAGTGGATTTTCAATATAAAACTTTTGAAACCAGGCAAAATTAAAAAGTACTTGTTTCGATATTTTTTTTAAATAACTCAAATATTGGTTTTTCCTTAAATACTGATGCTCCTATGCTATTTCATATAATTATCGACGAAAACTATGAAACGGCATATTTCACAATTAAATATTACTAAAAATTTCACTTTCAATTTTATAATTAGATCCAATTCCTTAGGATAATTGACGAAATTACTGCACGCTCAACGTTTCGGATTCGAATTTTTAATCGAAGGATCGATGCCATCGAGGTTCCTGCAGGGATGAACTAAACTGGAATAGCTATACCGTTGCAGCGTTTGGCATTCGGACTTCGGGGAACTCGAGAAGACTACCCTCCTCAATCAATTTCCTTGGGCAGCGGAGGGTAGAGCTAGAGCGAGAGAGAGATACGGTTAAAGGGTTCTCGGAGCAACGTAATGAATTGCTTGTTTAATTAATTACGGTGCTATAGTGGAGGGACGAAGCAACTGGCGGAATAGAAAAGACGCATCCATCGTCGTGTCGAAGATGCAAACGCACCAATGTGGCACGCGTTTAAGGTTGTATAGGATGTAAGGCCCCTGCCAAAAGTTAGGTTTCCACGTTAAAACTGCAGTAAATAATTATGTAAAGCAATTGATCAATTTTTAGTTCTCTCGATCTATGTATAAGTGCAATTGGAATATTATAAGCTTTAAAAATCATAAATCAAAGAAAAATTGTAAAATCGGCACTGTAACTGTTTAAAATCATCATTACGTATAAATTATGACGATTACGTGCATGTTGACGATTTTAAACAGTGATAGTGCCGATATTACAATTTGGTTTTGATTTCTGCTTTTTAAAGCTTATAATATATTATCAATCACCAGGTGGCATTGCTAGAGTAACCGTGGCTTTTAAAATACTCCCGTATAATTCTCACATTGGTGTAATTTAACGCAATTAATCTCACTAAAGTTATTATTACCTGGTAGTCTAAGCATCTGTGTTTATTTCATACTATAAATTTAAAGTTTTACCCTAGTGCTTGTAACGCCAGCAAGCAACTTAACCTCAAAATGAACGACACGTGTTTCTACTGTAGTAAGGGAGCCAGCACGGCTGCAGTGGCATGCGCTACCTGCAACGCTAAATTTCACAAGTCGTGTGCTGATCGATGCTTAACTGATGTTCCGGGTATATACAAGTGTTGCAAAACTCTAGGTATACCTTCCCAGCTACCGGGGGTGTTTATAGCCAACTGCATTCAAACACTGCGCTGTCACAAAGGTCTGGCAAATCAAACTAAAAGGACAAGGAGCCTGCATCTGAAATCGCAACATTGAGTACTGCTATTCAGAAATTCACTGCTACTGTCAACACGGGCTTCGCCAACAGTAAGTCTGACAGTGATTCACTTAGTAATCGAATGAAGAACATTGAGAACAAATTAGCGGAAATTGAAAATTTAAGAGTATCAGTGGACAGCTTATCGTTGAGAGTGGATAAGATTGAGCATAATTTACCTAACGCGACATCTAACATTCTCTTATGTGTTCAGGAAGCCAAGGACCAAATGGTCAGATCGAATAATATTATTTTGCACGGTGTTAAGGAGCCCAGCCAATATGAGCTGCAAACAGACACTTTGAATGTTAAACATCTTATCTCAAGGTTTGATAATGTGAATTCTAATCATATAACTGTACATAGGATCGGCAAACCCAATCTCTGACAGTCCCAAGCCACTGGTTGTAAAATTTTATTCAAGCAGTAATATCCTGTTTATCCTGCGCAATAAACGGAATTTACCCTCTGGAGTCACTGCTTCTTCTGATAGGACGAAACTTCAGTGAGATCCCCTGCGCCAATGGAAACTTCAAGTCGAACAGCATAACAATTTGTATCCGGAGGATCAAGTGGAGGTGAAATTCATAAAAAGGATTCCAACGACGGTGAAATGTGACTCGAACAACTCCTTTCGTAAGTCAACATCGAGCGAACAACAATGACTTACACATTTATTATCAGAATGCACACTCTGTATGTAATAAGCTAAGCGCATTGAGGTCAGGCCTACATCAACTCTCAATAATACCATCGATTATAGTTTTTACCGGATCTTGGCTTAAACCTCACATTAATTCATCTGAATTAGGTTTAATTTCATATGACATCTTCAGGAGTGACCGCCAGTCATGCAAGGCTCAACATGGAAGGGGGGAGTGGTGTTAATAGCTACTCTCAGAAACTTTAATGCAAGGCTACTAGATATTTCTTCAAAGTGTGATGCTCTCTTTTTGGAAATTAAGTTGAAAAAGAAGCTGTTGGTCTTGGTTGCTGCCTATCTATACCGCCAAAATTAGGTACTGGCCTTTTCAATGACTTCATAAGATGTCTGTACGACATATCAGCAATGAACGTTAATTATGAGTTCATTATTTGTGGGGACTTTAACCTTAGTTATAAGTTTGCCAAAGGTGATTACACAAGTATTGTAAAAGCCATACAGGAAATAGACTGGGTCAATATGTTCGCGGACTTTGATGTCGAGAGCAGTATTGAACAATTTCGTGCTAAAATTTACAGTATTATAGACAATCACGTACCTAAATATGTTCCTCGGTCTTGTTCTTTCCCTGTATGGCTTACTCTGGAGTTGAAATTGCTCAGTGTTGAAAAAAAGACAGCTCATGCCAAATAGAAGAATAGTCGTCTGATTACCGACTAATTTATCAATTCTCTTTGAGAAAGCATTCTGCTAAAGCAGTTAGCAGCGGTTTTTATTTAGAAAAGCCGAATCCTCTAAAACTCGAATTAAGAAAAACATGAGTATCGTGAAAAGACCAATAAAAATAATCGCAAATAAAAATAAAACAATTAAGAATTAAATAAAAAATTAATATATTTAAAACGTAATATATGATTCACTGATAAACATTGTATAATACTTTTAAATAGGAAACAACGAAAATATGCACTACGTTTATAAAAGCAGGCTTGGGCCCAGCGCAAAAAGCTTGCGCAGCCGCTCGCCGCTGTCTTTTTAATCTTATTACTTTTGAGCTCTACGTTTCTCTAACTTGAAAATTTAGGGTTTTGTAACTTATAGCTTGTACTTTCGAATGGTGCTATGCATTTTGAAGAACAACATGTTATACTTTAAGAAAAATGGTTTTGAACTTTCCACTCGAAAAGTGTTTGGGAGTAAAAAGAATAGCACCATTGGAAAGAGCAGAAAAAAAACTATTGATATATGTATCTTTTTTTCTGAGACTCAAAATACGATTACGAGCTCATAATACCAAGCCCAAACGTGCAGCGCGTCCGAGCGCAGAGCTAAGAGCTCGCGCGGCCACTCGCCGCTGTCTTTTTAATCTTGTTACTTTTGAGCCCTTCATTTCTCCAATTTGAAAATTTAGGTTTTGTAGCTTAAGACTTGTACTTTCGAATAGTGATATGCATTTTGAAAAAAAAAAACGTGATATACTTTGAGAAAAATGGCTCTGAACTTTCAACTCGAATTTTCGACCAGAAGAAAGAGTTTCGGGGTAAAAACAATAACACCATTGGAAAGAGCAGGAAAAAATCTATCGATATATCTTTTGTTTTTTTCTGAGAAACTCAGAATACGATTACGAGGGAGTTAAACAGAGCGTGTTTTGCACGAAAAATGCGTCGCGCGCGCCCACTGGCTCGTTTCTGGCGGACGCTCCCATATAGAAAACGTTGAGACTAATTCCACTCGCAATCCCCGCCATTTTTAGTCTTATATAAATAAATTAAAAAGTAACAATCGGCTTCCCTCAAGCATGCTTCTCAGAGATCAGACTGCTTCTTGCAATAGTGGCCTCGCCACTATTATTTGCTGAGCACTTTGGCTCGGTTTAGTCAAATTCTAGTCTTACTGATTTAGTTGAGTCTGATTGCAGGAATTTACTTGATGGTTTCATTGTTACGCCTGAGGAATTAATTAATGTAATAACTAGTCTAGATGATAGTCTTAAGACTGGATCTGACCAAATACCACCTTACTTTGTTAAGCGTTGCCTCCCTATGGTGCAACCCCTGCTGGCCCTTTACAACAAATCACTAGAATCGGGTATTTTCCCCATCTTTAAACAGGGCGAAAAGCGTGCTATCGACAACTATAGATAAATCTCTATACTAAGCTGCTTTTCTAAAATGTTCGACTGCCTTGTGGCTAAACACATTTCTGAATGTATACTATTGAAGATTGTCAAGGTACAGCATGGTTTCACCAAAGGGCGTTCAACAGTTACTAATCTACTATTGTTTACTAATTTTATATTTAAGAGTATTAAAAAGAGCCATCAAGTCGACTGCTTATACATTGATTTTTTCAAAGCTTTTGACTCGGTGTCTCATAAAACGTTATTACAAAAGGCCTAGAATGTCGGGATTAGGGGCAATCTAGACTGCTGGTTGCGCTCATACCTTACCAATAGAACCCAGGCTGTCCCCCACAATATGCTGTCATTCGGGTGTCCCTCAAGGCTCACATCTTGGTCCAGTACTTTTTAATCTTTTTATAAACGATTTGGTAAGCTGTGTGCGTTCAGCTAGGTGCTTAATTTATGCCGATGACGTCAAATTATACAGTACGATATCCTCAGTGTCTGATGCTTTATTACTTCAAACAGACCTTACTGCGATCCACAAATGGTCCTTAGAGAATGGACTTCTGATCAACTTCTCAAAGTGCAATGTAATATCCTTCCATATTTTTACTACTACTGCTTATTATTGCACAACTTGTCTCTAAACTATACATTTTTACGTATTACACGTAGTCTTGACTGATCAGCTTATCCTTCTCCTCTTGTACAAGGATTATCTTGACAAACCAGCTGATTCTCTACTCTTTCTAGAAAGATTATTGTCTTGGCCACTGAGCAGCGTACTTGTAGCTTGAAAGAATTCAAAACATGTACAAGGAACCAGATATCTTGTCAACGATCAGTCGAGAGAAGCGATTTCAACCAATAGAGTACCGATGGCATATAATGTAAGTATATTAATCATTACTCTAAATCAAAGAGTATTTTAGATTCAAAATTTGAGTCGAAACGACTTTTCTAAAAAGGGAAAAGTTTATCTTTTTGATAAGCATTAAATTTTTATAATCATAGCCCAGGACCAAATTGCGCTGCGCCTGAGCTTGCTATTATTCGCGTATTATTATATATACATTTGATATTTTAGACTTATTTTTGCATTTTTTTGTAAATCGATCTACGCGTTTTGATTTTTCCGGAAGCCTTGCGCTCGCGGGCTTGCGTTTGGTGGATGTTCCCTTACATAAAACCTTATATAAAATATTCACCACAGCCTACATTTATATGCCCTTTATTTTAATAAACGTTTTCCTTTTACAGGCATATAACATCTATTATTTCGAGTCCCCTCCCAGTGACATGCCGCATTACATGCTGGAGTCAGTGCGTCGAAGGAAGACGGCAGTTACGAGTCTGCGCAGTAGTGACTTGCTCCGATTGGTGGCTCGTGCAGCCGGCACGAAAAAATACCGAAATAACGTATTTAGGTTCAATTCAACCCTAAATCGTATCTAAACCCAAATCCCGAAGGGGGAAAAATGATCATAAACGATCTGACGTTACTGTAGGAGAGTTGTAGCGATAACCACGGGGGCTAAGGCCTACGACTAGTAATGCTCAATCTTTTGGTTCGGGTTCGATTCCCAGCCAGGATTTTTTTTTTTTTTTTTAACTTAATACTTTAAATAAGATATTGTTATTCTTTTAATTACTTTTTTTTTTTTTATTCCGTTTTTCATCTTAAAAATATATTTTCTAATGCTGTTTGTAATAATCAATAATGAATAATACATTGATTTATATGAAATTACAAACATTTTTGAAAAACAAATTTCAATCTCCTTATGTACGTAAAAAATGAAATCGATGGCTCCTATTCATACAATTCCGTTTCAAAACATAAATTCATATAATGCTATTTACAAAGTGGATGTAATATGATTCTATCTCAAAAAAGAATTGCATATTATACGCACTTTTCAGTTAGCATTATATCACACTCACTATTCAAATAGCATTATATGCAATTCTTTTTTGAGATGGAATCATATTATAATCACTTTTTAAATATCATTATATGAAATTACGTTTCGAAATGGAATTATATGAATAGGAGCCATCGAAATGTAGCAGTTTGGGAAAATTTAGCTCTACTATAATGTTTTAAAATATCCGCTTGTAATTAAAAATAACTTGGAATAATTATAATGATAATATTAATTATATTAATAAAAAAGTTTACAAATATATGCTGTATTTATTGATAATTTTTTCCATAATTTGGAGATCTTTTGATAGTTTTCGTTTTACTGACGTAGTTTATGTGTTGACTCGCAGTCTTCGGATTTTCCGCGAATCCAAGAAAGCGCGCGCGCGCGATACTTCATTTTTTCCGCATCCTCCGTTGTAAATACACGTCGTGCTGATTAGTGCCGCAAATGCGACCGCGCGGCCCGCGCTTTTTCTTAGAAAACGATCACGAATTTTCGGTACTTACGTATTATTTTGTATTCACGTTGGTTTTTATTACGGATTTTTGTAATCTGGTAAATATTCTTTCTTTTAAATAATTTTTTAATATTGCATGAACAAAAATTGATTTAATAATAAATTATTAATTTAAAATGGAATTATTCGTTAAATATTTTCAAGATCCAGAAATTCTGTTCTATAAATATTTAAGTATTTTTACTTATTCAAATAGAAAGTTCCTATTCTATGATAGTTAAAAATCTTAATTTTTAATATTATTTATTGATATCTCACCATAGCAACATATGCTGATGATACGGCTACCCTTACATCTCATTCTAACGCCGAAACAGCCTCAATAAATTTACAAAAATATTTAAATTCATTGCAAAGCTGGTTAAAAGCATGGAGAATTAAAGTAAATGAGGAAAAGTCCATCCATGTTACCTTCACTTTACGTAAGAATACATGCCCTCCTATCACACTAAATAACAAAGTAATCACTCAAAGCAATAATGTAAAATACCTCGGCATGCACCTCGATCGACGTTTAACGTGGAAAGATCACATCTGGACTAAACGGAAGCAACTAAACACTAAACTAAGAAAAATGTATTGGTTGATAGGAAGAAAATCCCAATATCTATAGAAAACAAAATTGTAGTACACAAATCAATTCTGAAACCAGTGTGGACCTACGGTATCCAGCTCTGGGGATCAGCATCGAACTCAAATGTTGAAATCTTAGAAAGATTCCAAGCTAAAGTTCTAAGGAATATAGTAAATGCACCGTGGTTTGTCCCCAACGAAATCATTAGACAAGATCTCAAAATTGACAAGGTCAAAGAGGAAATACTAACCTACTATGTCAAATACAAGTCAAGACTACAAAATCACCCGAATAACCTCGCAAAGGAACTTTTACTTAAGGATACCAAGAAATATAAACGATTATCTATATATAGTTAAAATATTAAAATAATTTCTGTTAAAACTGTGTAGAGATTTCCTCTGGGGAATCCTCGTAAACAAACGCTATTGTACTAATTGTTATAACTTTTACTAAATGTCACTGTAAGACAGATTGTAAATAAACGTGGAGTTAAAAAAAAAAATTTATTGATATCTAAAGAAACAATATTATATTTGCAGTATTAATGTAATTTTTTATAGTATTTCTAAATTAAAATTAATATTTATTTAATGAAACAGTATTATATTAGAGAAACAGTATTATATTAGAGAATTATATTATATATATATATATATATATATATATATATATATATATATATATATATATATATATATATTAGAGAAACAGTGCTGCGTTAACTGTAGCTTCTCAAATAAGATATTTGGAAACGACTATAATACTGATCATGTTACCACTGACAGACAAGAATGCAAAATTTTGAATGCTAAGGTAAACAAGGCTATGAACACTACTGAACATATAATAAAACCTGACTTACCGAGATACCTCGGTAAGGTAGATAACTTCAAGAAACGGGCGCAAGAGTTAACTAAATCACCAACTACATTACAAACTCAGGTGGGCGGAACTGAA
The DNA here is from genome assembly GCA_036365515.1 of Torymus aiolomorphi. Lineage (NCBI taxonomy): Eukaryota > Metazoa > Arthropoda > Insecta > Hymenoptera > Torymidae > Torymus > Torymus aiolomorphi. Next base: position 152,601,547 of record CM070876.1, on the reverse strand, counting down.
TTAATACTGGCAAAACCCAGGCTTGGAAGTTCGTCTTCACTTACATCGATAACAACAAGATCTAGATTCTACTCACAACAAGACCTCAGGCTCAGTTCGCCTACCAAAAATACGCAAGAGGGATCAACAAACTTTTAATTTAAGTGATACAAACTTTGGCAGTGAGATTGAAAATTTTAAAAAAGCTCTATTGCAAAAGTGTTAATAGGAAACATGAACTAAAAAATAAACGAAAAAATATATATAATAAACAAATGTATACATATTGTTTTACTTGAGTTAAGTTTTGAGAATTCTATTGACAATATTAAATGTTTAAGGTTTAAATATTTAATACTTAGTATATAAGCTTTAGTGTATAAGTATAGTCTTAAGTATTCATGTACCAGCCCTCGTACAGGTAGTTAATATCTATCTCTGAGGACTTTACTCTATGTAATTTTGTTCTGGTTTAATAAATAAAATATTTTAATGTAATTTTATAGTATTTCTAAATTAAAATCAATATTTATTTAATGAAACAGTATTATATTTTAATGTAATTTTATAGTATTTTTAAATAAAATTAATACTTATTTCACGTTAAAGTTATTCTTTATTAATACAAAATAATTTAAATTTTATAAATGATAAGTATAAATTTAAGAATAGGCACGATCTAATTTCTTTTTTATTTTTTATTTTTACGCCATCGTTATTACAGAGTTGCAATATATTGATTATATATTTCACTTTAGCTTTAATAAATTAAGAATAATTATACAATAGATTAAAATAAATTTTTGTGATAAAATTTTTTATAGTAATATATTGCAATCATGGATAATAATACGGCAATTTCTCGTAAAACAAAGAACGCTCAACAGAACGGGGCCCAAAAATGTAAAAAGAGACGTACTACCGAGTGGCAACCAGATTGGTTGCGAGATGATCTCTTAAAAGATTAGTTGGAAAAGTACCCTAGTGAAAAGCAGACTGCAATTTGCAAATATTGTGTGAAAAATATTAAATTTACACGAAAATCAGAATTATGAAATTGCGAATTCGCAATTTCATAAATATAGTATTACAGCTGCTATGAAACAGGGTACTTTTGAAACCATCGAAGCGAAAGGACCATCTTTTCGAGAGAAAGTGGCTGATGTCGAAATTTGTATGTCTCTTTATACATGTACCCATAACGTTGCCATTAAGTCTGTTAATCATTTTGTACCTTTTGTTAAAAAACTTGCTGAAGATCCAGAAGCTGTTAAAGCTATGAAATTAAAAGAAGACAATTGTAGTTACGTTATTAAAAATGTTTTATTGAAAGAGAATTTTAACAAGATAGTTAACATTTTAAACACAACATTACTTTCTGTTTTGATTAATGAAAGTACTGATATAAGTACAAAAAAACTTTTATGTATTTCTATTCAGTATGTGCATCCAACTTCTGGTAAAGTTATGCAGCATCTTTTACAATTGCTAGAATTAGATACCACGCATGGCTCAGCTTCAGATCTTTTTGAAAGTTTTAAGACATTTTTTGATGAAAATGAAATTAACATGAAAAATATTGTAGCATTAGCATGTGATAATGCCAGCGTTATGGTGGGAAAAATTAAAGGTTTCCAAGCGTTTTTAAGGCAAATCGTACCTCATTTAATAGTATTAAATTGCGTTTGCTATACATCGGCAATTATTGCAAAATCGAGTTGCTCAGCAGTACCAAAAGAAGTAGAAGAACTAGTTAGAGGTGCTTTTAATTATTTTTCCAATAGTCCAAAACGCTCGCAAGAGCTTGAGGAATTCACAAAAATGTTTTCTGAAACGACAAAAAAATTTTTAAGATAAGTCTGTAAAACTTTTAAGTCTGGTACTCGTTGGCTTGAGGCTTATAAAAGTTATGATCGCTTGATTGAAATATGGCCAGCTTTAGAGAATTATTTTAATTTGCAATGTTTTGGAAAGAAAAAATTGAAGACAAGGAAGGTAGTAGTAAAATCAGTAATGAGAAACGAATTTATAATGTATTAACTGATGCCTATGTAAAAGCTTATGTACATTTTTTGCATTATGTTTTAGATTTTTATAATTCTTTCAATGCTTCATTCCAAAGAAAAGGTTTAATGATTCATAAGTTATATAGATCAGTAGTTAAAATCTTGAAAGAAGTCGCTTTAAATTTTATTATCACTGATGCACTCTCTAATATTTTTCACGCTGATTTTGATATTGAACAAAATTTGATGCCATTAAATGAAATATATTTGGGCCCTGGTTGTATTGAAATAATAAAAGATTTGCCAACGGATGTATTGCAAGTTTCTTTACAAACCTGTCAGAATTTTTATATTACTTTTGTTAAGCACATGCGAAAAAGACTTTTTCTTCATCCCCTAGTCGAAAGTACGGTCTTCCCGGCTCGATTTCGCGCCGGGAAGAGCGACTTTTGTGGCCGCTCTTTGTTGATCGTTGCATGCCAACGTCCGCGACAGCGCACGTGTTGTAACCTAAACTAAGATGCTAACCCTTCCAAATGTGATGACGAGAAAATCATTTGTAAAATCGGAAAATTGAAAAGATATAGGTGTATTAAATTAATTTCATGTTATTATTAATATATTGAATAATATATTTATAACTCTCATAATCAATTATGTTCTTATATTGCACACACACTGTCAGAAAGCTTCTATACATATATATAGACATGATGTTTACATTTTGAGTTTCAAAACATGGTGTAGCTACATACTTATATGTGACAGATTTTTGACTTTCATTCTATAATGTATGGGATAGAAAAGGACAAACAGAGGAACCATTAAGAAGTTGGACGGTAGTTAAAATCAGCATCTGCGATTAAGTATGTACGTATTTTTGGTCCATCACGTTTTTCAAGCATCTTTTATTAGTGTTTTTGATGCCCGCCCCGACCAGCAAAACCTCGGCTTCGCCTCGGTTTTGCAAAAGTCGGGCGGGCATCAAAAAAAGCAGAAGTCGAGCCTTATGTTCCGCGATATGTAAAGTGGCGGTGAAGCAGGCCTCTTATACATATGGTCGAGCCGTAGTTAGCAGCTAAGAACGCTATTTTATTAATTGATATTAACTTTATGGACGTACTTTCGGCTGGGGATGAAGAAAAATAGTATACGACACTTGGCCGGAATGTTGGATGCCCTGGCCGGCGCGCATCGACGCCCTCGGCTTCGCCTCGGGCGTCAAAATGGCGCCGGCCAAGAAATCCAACTTTCTGGCCTTGTGTCGTAATATACTATTGGAACACGAAGATTTATTAAAAAAAATAATTTTTGTTGAACCGACAATTGCCGTGAGTTTGGATAGTTGAAAAACGTATCTAGATTTAGCTACCGATGTTTGTACATTTTTCCATTTATCAACAAAAATGCGTTAGAATTGGAATTGCGAAAATTACCTTTTGCTTTTGAAGACCATCAAATCAAAGAATACATTACATTAAATGTAGAAGATTTTTGGAAAATTGTAAATGAATTAAAAAATGATGATGGCACTGATTTACAATTTCCATCTTTGAAGAAATTGATGGAAGCTGTTTTTTGTCTTCCTCATTCGAATGCGGAACCAGAAAGAACTTTTTCTGATGTTAACGAAATCAAAGATGAAAAAGGTAATCCAACAGGAATTAAATTGTTAAACGCTAGATGTTTTCTTAGATCTTTTTGCAATGCGTATGGTTTAAATGAATTAAATTATTCTATAACTAAAGAAGATTATGAACTTATGAAATTAGATCATTTATATTCAAAATAAATATGTTGTAAGCGCTCGTGGTGCTATCTTAATAGTTTTGAATTTTTAATCGGACTTCAACGAGAAAATCTCTTATGCGTTAGTCGAATGTCTATTCTTAGAGATTTGCTCGTTGAAGTTCGATTAAAAATTCAAAACTATTAAGATAGCACCACGAGCGCTTACAACATATTTAGAATCAAATGGCATTCGGACACTAAAATGCCTTTTCTTGTATAATCTTAGTTCCAACCTTTTAACACTAGATGGCAACCAATTTTTCAAATCCACATATAAAATTACAACTTACACACTATAAGAATTCACAGTAATTTCATTATTTTGGAGTCGAAGATATGTCTACTTGGGTCTTCCTGAAGAGTCCACCAAGTACGACAAGGACGAAACTCCCCGATATTATATTTTATTCCGAAATTAATAGTTATTCATTTAAAAAAAAAAATTTTTTCTTATATGTGTGTCGCCGTTTGTCAAAAAATTCTTATCGAGAGAGGAGGAAGCTTAAACAAAAGCTACCTTTCTCGATTTGAGAATAGACATTCGACTAACGCTTAAGAGATTTGCTCGTTGAAGTCCGATTAAAAATTCAAAACTATTAATATATTCAAAATAATTTAACTCTTTAATATTGATTATAAAATTATCGTTATGTTAATTTCCATTTTCCAAACACAAGGTAATTAGTAAAAAATTAGTCTTTACATTGTTGGCAATTATTTATTCGTTGTCCTTTTTTATAATTCTAAATTATTTATATAAAACATTAATACGTTTTTCATTATAAAGTCTTAATGTATAGAATATAATTTAATAATAATCATAAGAATTTATACCGCGAGTATGTAATATGATTAGATGACATGATTTTATCATATGTAATAATTGCGTGATAATTCTTATGATTATTACTATATGTTCATTCAATTGAATAAATTGTAATAAATATCTGAAACTTTTACTTGATAAATATATCCATACATATACTTATCACAGATATATATATAGATATATTTTGCATATAAAAGTAGATATTATAACGATTATTCCATTGCATGAATACTTGACTGGCGGAGGAAGGAAATAGGTTAGGAGTTGTCTTTACAGAGAGTATTTATTTTTAAATACTTTCTGTGATGGTTGAGGAAAGGAGGAATAACTCCCGTGGTTCAGTAGGGCTACAGGCGATGGACTCCACGGATTCATCTCTTTAAAGTGCATGCCTTTATTATTCGACTAATTATTTTATCATGTTTTTGAAATTTTGAATTAGTAAAAGAAATACTTTTATGTATTTAATGAGAGTGAATTAAAAAAAAGTCCAATGCGCTAATAGCAGTACCTCAATGATAGCGTGGAAACTGCTTTTTAACTTTATTGTTTTATAATTATTTTAATTAGTATAATAGTTTATACATCTTCTAATATACTATATTTTACTTATTTTATTCATAATATTTCGATTATGAAAAAAATAGATATTATTTAGAACTTAGAATTTATTTAGAATTTAGTGGTACCACCTTATTTTTAAGCGCAACCGCTATGCGGAAGAATATTATATATTAAACATGTGTATTTTATTTAATATTTTACATACAAGAGTGTATATATACATATATATTCGTTTTTTTTTTAATGTTTGTAATTTCGTATAAATTAATATATTATTGATTTTTTATTATTGCAAACAGCATTAGAAAATATATTTTTAAGATGAAAAACGGAATAAAAAAAAGTAATTAAAAGAATAATAATATTTTATTTAAAGTATAAAGTTAAAAAAAAAAAGAAAGTTCTGGCTGGGAATCGAACCCGAACCAAAAAATTGAGCATTACTAGCCGCACGCCTTAGCCCCCGCGGCTATCGCTGCAACTCTACTACAGTAACGTCAGATTTGGGTTTAGATATTTGGTTTTGGTTTTGGTTTTATATTTGAACCATTATTATGTTATTATTCATTATTATCGAAATACGATTTAGGGTTTAATTGAACCTAAATACGTTATTTCGGTATTTTTTCGTGTCGGCTCTCGCCGCTCTCGTTTGCTCGCTGTTTGAACGCGTGCGCTGCTCGAGTCACCAATCAGGGCAAGTCGCTACTGCGCTGACTCGTAACTGGCGTCTTCCTTCGACGCACTGGCTCGAGTACACACCGGAGTTCATGCTGGTGAGAGACATGCCAGAGTACATGCCGAAGCAGATGGAGCAGAGATGGACATACAGTTGCCCTCAGTCGCCTCCGCAGGTGCTAGATAGCACCACAAGTCCAACGTCGGAAGACGATAACGATATCGAAGTCGTCTACGACTCACAAATCGGGCCTTATCCACCCATTTTATACCTCCTCCACAGTGCATCGGTGGATATTTACGATGGCTTTCAGGACTGGACGTATATAATAATATACAACAAAATATATTAATTCAAATATATTAATTTAAAAATGGAATTTATGTGTTATATAAGATGGATTACATGCTTACTTTATGTTTTTCAATATGTTTAAATTTCGGTATCTTTAAAAAAACCGCTGCCAATACATTGGCACTTAGCTTCTTCAAATTTTCTCGGCCAGTAAGAATTTAAAACTCTTTTTTAATGATTTGTGATTGTATGAGTGCCGACGGATTCCCTGTATTCAGGCGTTCCAATAACACTTCTCTTATATACTTCAATCTCTTAGCCAAAAGGCCGAAAAGCGATACTGCTGCAACGTTTGCAGGCTCTTATATACCCTGGAAAACATTTTTTCACGTGCGAGATTGTTTACACCGCCTAGCGGTTACGAGCGGTAGACGCGAAGTGCCCGGTGCGCCTGCGCCGTGGCACTGAGCTGACCTGTGGCGTGAACGTTTAAATGGTTAGAAATCTCTCCTTTTCTTTTCTACAGTATTCCATCAAATAAATTTGGTAGAATATAATAAATTAAATATCTATTAAACTAATTAAGCATATTCACCATTTTTAATGCTTCCGTAAAAAAATTCAATACAGGCAGAATTCTCTGGTGGATGAGAAAAATATGTCATTATTACCTTATAGGTAATGAAATTATAATACTCAATTGTTTAGTACAAAATTATCAATAATATTATTTGCTTAGGAAAGTCACATTTATTAATTTGGTATGAATGTTTGAGAATTAATTATACGTTCGTAATTGAGAATTACACGCTCGGTAGCGTAGTACCGAGTGAGAGACGCAAAGTCGGTCTAGCATGCGTCCTATATCAAACAAAACAGTTTCAAAATACTTATGTAAGTCTATACCTTATTTAGACTAATTTTATATTTAGATTAATTTTATTTATTCTTAACAACCCTGGTCGAAATGTTAACCAGAAATATGTAGATGATACAGCAGTAGTAACGACAGCAAAAACATGGAAAGAAGTCAAAACTAAAATGAATGAAACTCTTCACAGAATATCAATTTGGCTCTCTTAACAAGCTTTCTTTAAACATTGACAAAACAGTCTACATTGAATTTGGTAATCAAGTAGATAGCACGCCAAAAAATTTAGACATAAATATACAAGGCACAAAAATCAAAAGAGTTGAAAGCACCAAATATTTAGGCATAATTTTTTATAGTAACATGAAATGGAACGAGCACATCGAATACATCTACAACAAAACTAAATATCTCATTTTCATCTTCTACAAACTATCAAAACTCATGACTACGGACACCCTAAGAATGGTGTATTACGCCCTCTTTCACAGCATTATTTCATATGGAATAATAGCCTGGGGAGGCGCGTATTCTACTAGTAAAAACCTGTTCGATAGATTACAGAAAAGATTACTTAAAATTATCAATAAAAGCAAATTTACAGTCGATAAAAACCCCATGAGCATAGATCAAATCTTTTCTTATACTTTGTAAAATTTCTCGTACTTTGTAAAATACGAAAATTTTAAATATCAAATATCACAAAAAGTAATCGAACGGTCTTGATGAAAATTCGCATGCATATTATCTATATCACACACAAAATTTTCTATAAATTTGGAGCTGATTCATCCAGCAGTTCTCGAGAAATTACGATTTGAAAAAAAGGCTAACAAAATTTTAATCTCAAATATCTCTGAAATTTATTGACCAATCATTTTGCCCAATCAATTTTGAAGCGATTAAGACAGTTTAACTCCCGTAAACGTTGGACATACAAAACTCATTTTTCTTATCTTTCAATTTTTTTCTCAAAAACTAACCAACAGAATGAATTTAAATTTGTATAGACTATAGCTATTTATATTCTGTATTATCACGATTTTACTCCAAAAAATTGACCATTTGGTTTGGGAGTTATAAGCTTAAAAAAAAACACGTTTTTATTAATAACAAAAGAACCGTAATAGCTAGAACATTTTTTTTTTAGAAAATATAGGTATTTTAATTCTCTTTCGAATGCTACTCATCCAATTAAAATATCTCGATCCTATTATTAAAAAAAAAGCAAAAATAAATTTTGAGAAAATCGAAAATTGGAAATAATCCAAAACGCATCGGCCCAATCAAAAAACGATCTTTGACCAGCAATCACAAAAAAAAAGAGACCTGTCCGGTTAAAATCGACCGAGTAGAAGCTGAGATCCAGACACACACAGACACACACATACACACATACATCCATACAGACATTTTCCAAAAACGATGCATTTTGATTCCTAACACCTCGAAAAGCAATTATACAACAACTCAAAAAATTACTATCACAAAGCTTCCTCTAGGAGGAAGCAAAATTATCTTCCTCTTGCCAACTCTATATGGTTTTTATAAAGTTTATATATTATTTATATAGAACCATTTCTTTATCAAAATTTTATATAACTTTTATAAAATTTTTATAAAATTTGTTTACGTGGGTTGCGTATTTCCTAGTTTCCTTTTTGTTTATATTTCTAGCAAGAACCATTTAATTTTCTCTGAAATAATATAGATATACATTCACCCTGATTAATTTTTAGAATAACTGGTGCTAAAAACCTGTTATTAAAAGAGAGTACATTTGAAATCAAAACATTGCACATACTGAGAAAACAACTTAGCATAATTGCAAAAAGTGTTAAAAATATTACTATGCTGTCTAATAAAACAATTACAGGCTGTGAAAATCCAAAATATTAGCATATTTTATAAGATATTTTACTAGATAAACAATTATTCATAGCAGTTTTAACGTGAAAAGCTAACTTTTGGCAGAGACCTTACGACATATACAACCTTAAAGTGTGCGGCAGTTTTGTGTAGTTTTTTATTCCTATATTACGACATATTAATTCATACATATAATCTCAGATTTGTTAGTGACCAAAAAAATGTTTCATTTTATAATGTAAATCCGTAAATATAATAACAGTACGCTATCGTTTATTGTTAAATGCGCTTTTTTTTAAATTATCCTTACAAAATATCTAATCATGGTGAAAATACAGAATCGAATAAATGTATAATTTCACATTATAATAATTTCATTATCGTAGTGAAAAAAGTACTAGAATAATAAAAGAGCTCATTTAGTTTTCGAGCGAAATTGCTTGATTATCTAAAGAAAACCGCTGCCAATTCATTGGCACGTAGCTTCCTCCAAATTAATGTATCGTTCCTATATGTATAGTATATATTTTTCGCCATACCCTGGCCGAAAGTGCCACATTTCCGCCCGGTTCAAAAACGGGAATGTGGTATTTTGGGCCCGGGTATGGCGAAAAATAGTATATGCACCACGGGAGTGGTGCCTTCGGCTCGGGTGGCAATTTACACGAGCTGTGGACTGTCCAAGTTTTTTCCTCCCATGGTGCGTAATATACTATTAAATTTAAAATATGTTTTCATTATACTTTTTTTTTTCAATGATTTAATAATTCATTAATATTTAAAAAATTGAATATTTTTTTCTTATTATTGAAATTATATGTTATTTGACACTTATTTTATTAAAAAAAAAGTAATATTTTAAAATATAAAATTAAAAATTACTATCTACCCTGAGATCAACTTACTCATATTTTCAAAATCATATATAATAACTCCATGTTTTACATTAAATATATATTATTATTCAATAATTGCGTATCTTTATTATAAATAATTGTGTACATATTATAAAAATTGAAATTATACTTCCAATTTTGATTTTTCTAATGGTCCGTTATTATTTTCGTCATATATAATTTTCGTCATCCTCTTCTTTTATTTTCAATAAAATATCGTTGATTGTTGATTTTATTATTTCTCACACCATCTTAATAAAAAAAAAACATATAAAATATTATTTAAATACAAATATCAGTGGCAGTTAATAAAAACATTTACATAACTTTGTGAAGGCAAAATGAGTGTATATATAATTATATGCTCGTGAACCATAAACGTTTAAACTTTAATTTGTATCTCAAAATTGAGTGAGCGTAATTCTTACTATATTCACTTCTTAAATCGCGATTATTCGAAAAATTAGTTCACACTCAAATATAATTTAAGGTAGTTCACCAGGAAATTGATTTTCTTTAAATTTTCTTAAAAATTAGTGTACACCCGACAGAAGTTGATTATTTCCGAACGTGTCTAGTCAATTTTAAAATCCTGCAATCTCATTGGACGATTTCAATTTAGGGTTAATGTTTACACAATAGTATACAACGATAAATGAGGAGTTTCCACCATACATAATATGCTTATAGCACCATTTTTCCGATATTGTGGTTTTTATGACGGTATTGTCCGGTCAACTACCTTAAATTTAATTATCCCTTGCAGTCAGTTTTACCCGAGTAAAATTTTAAATTTTCTAACATTATCAAATGAAAAATTACAACAATTTTACTCCAGTTATTTACACCCGAGGGAAGTTGATTCTTTCCGAACGTGCCTAGTCAATTTGCAAGTCCTGCAATCTCATTGGACGATTCCAATTTAATTTTTCAATGATTTAATAATTTATCAATGTTTGTAAATTCCATATTTTTTCTTATTATTTAAATTAGTTGTTATTTCACACTTATTTTATTCAATTTGCTTAAGATACAAATAATTATTTTTAATATTACTGATTTGACATGTTTGTATATATTTCAACTCTAGAACTGCCCCTCAACTTCGGTACGGTTCAAGTACTGCTCAAATAAAATAATTTTGTAAATATACAACAATGAAATTGATAACATAAAAACTAAATTGTTTCAAGAATCAAAAAATAACTTTATTCCTAATATGTTTGAGTACATACGACGTTTTGTATTGCTTTTATTTATAATAGTTTGTTTATAATTAATTTATAATTATTTATGACTACTTTCCTGATAGAAATGTTAACCATAAGTTAGTTATTGCTTTCTCAAAAAGAAAGCTTTGTAACGGTGAAATTTTTCTAATCTGAGATTTCGATGATTTTCGATATTTCCGAGCTCTCTGAGTCAAATATGCGTTTTCTAGAAAATGTATGTGTGTATGTATGTTTGTGTCTATGTATGTATGTGTGGGTATGTATGTGTGTGTGTGTGTGCGCGCGTGCGCGTGTGTGTATGTCTGTAATAAATTTGTCAGCAGCATAACTTGAAACTGGCAAGAAATATCAAGTTCATCTTTGGCAGGTATATGAAGTTCATTTTGGAGTTGTGCAAGTTCAATTGTATAGTTGATCGGATGATATTAGGTATTTAAAAAATGAAAAAGAAAAATATGAAAAAATCGAAAATAATGTTTTTCGTCGCTGGGTTTGGATATATTCCGGGGTAGACACATTTTCTGAAAAGTCTTGAAATTTTCTATCCATCCGTATTTTTGTCGGACCTATTGGATAATATTAGCTCGGTTTAAAAAAATAAAGAATAATATGAAAAAATCGAAAATATTTTATTCGTCGCTGGGTGTGGATAGCTGTCCATAGTAGGGTATTTTTTAGCAATAATGCTTTTCTACAAAATTTTTATTGGTAGTTTATATAGCGTCGGTTGGATGAAGAAGCCGACCATATTTTTATTTTCTAAAAAGAGGTCGCTAAAATAGCTGACCGTTTTTAGGCACGACCGCTTCTCGGGAGAGCCTTATATTTTCGTCAGGGCGAAAATTGTAACACTTCAAATTCTGAAAATTTACAACATAAAAACTATTTTCCACCCAAAAGAAGTACATTTTAAGCGTTTTCAGAGATGTATCTATGTCTGTACGTATGTATGTGATCAAGTAACCCGATTATCTCAGCGAAATTTCGACGGATCCAAACGGGCTTTGGGGAATATACTCGTCTAATTATAAGTAACTGACAGTTCTCTACTGAGCCAAATCGATCGACAAATAAAAAACCCCCAGGACAAATAAAAATTTGAAAAAATCGATTTTTGAGCATACGGTGAACAAAATTAAATTTAAGTCAAAAACAACAAATGCATCTGCTAAAACTAATTAAAAGACGTCTTTTTTACATTGAACATTTTTTTCTATGAACAATATTTAACAATGTAATAGCGAAAAAATTGCTAAAATCATCAAAAATAGTCGTTTTTTTGCTATTACTTTATAGGATTTGAATTTACATAAAAATGTTCAATACAAAAGTTATAGATAATATTGAAACAAAACTTTTTTCTATTCGACATTTTTTTGTACGATCAATTCCTGACGAGTTAAATCCAAAAAAACGGTTTTTAACGCCTAAATGTACATAAAATGGTCGGTTTTCGTTTATAACTGAGCAGAATTTGACTTTACACAAACATTTTAAATGTAAAAGTTATAGATAATATTAAAACAAAACTTTTTTCTATTGAACATTTTTTGCTACGACCAATTCCTGACGAGTTAAATCCAAAGAAACGATTTTTAACGCCTAAATATACCTAAAATCGCCGATTTTCGTTTATAACGTAGCAGAATTTGATTTTATACAAACAAAAGTTATAGATAATATTTGTCCCATTTAAAATTTTCATGTACAATCAGATCCAGACGAACTAAACTTATAAAAACGATTTTTTAATGCCTAAATACACCTAAAATAGCTGATTTTTGCTTATTATTCAACAGTATTTGACTTGACACAGAAATATTAGGTATAAAAGTTATAGATAATAATAACAAACGTTTTTCTTTCAACATTTCCATGTATAATCAATCCCTGACGATCTAGACCTATAAAAACGATTTTTAACGCGTAAATACACCTCATATAGTCGATTTTCGCTTATTATTTAACAGAATTCGATTTGACACAAATATTTAATACAATAGCTATAAATAAGATCAGAAAAATCAGTAGAACATTCCAAATATTACATAATTATAAAAATATAATAAAAATATAAAATATAAATTGAGGTTAAACTAAAAGAATCAAAATTACGTAATATTATATAAACACATATTGAAGTAATATTATATTTACCAAACAAAACTTGTGTAATGTATGGGCTGCGAAAGGGATGCTTTTACTCACATACGTTATACACAATAAATTACTGATGTTCACTGATTTTTCAAATTTATTTTTTTCAACAGGTTCAGTACGGCATGAGTCAAATATGACTTGTGAAATCTGCCATATTCTTTGAATTGTTGTAAAAGAAAAAAACTTTTGCCCGCTTTTTATATCAGAAATAATAATATAATAATCTGAAAATTTCTTTGATTCTTTTTTTACTTTAACTTAACTTAACTTAATGTACTTTTTCTTATACATTATCCGTACCGAGGCTGTTTAAATACATAATTTCTCTAATATTCGAGCAGAGGTACATTCATTGAAGTAAATAGGTTACGCCTGGACTTTACTAATTATTAAAATACAAAAATTGATAAAGAAATATAAAAATCAAATACAAAAATCTAATATAGAAGTAAAATAGATATAGAAATAAAATTTAATATAGATTTTTTAAGATGACAAATTGCCATATACAAAGAAGTACCTACCCGACTACCCCAACTACAAACAACTACCTACCCGAACTGCATTTAACCACACACTTAGCACTTTTATGATATTCCCCAGTTCCTAATTACCTATCCCCTCACATTCTAAACCACTGACACTCGAAGATCACTGATGGAGCTACAGAAGCAGCAAAGTGGGGCTGGACGGCTCAAGCTGGCACTACTCCATGGATGTCATCCGCTAGAGTAATCCGACCAGTAACTACACTCGGAGGGAAGACTGTCAGAGACCTTGGCTCATGTTTCACTGTCAGGGACAGAATCAGCCTGGGAGTCGACCAAGGCACAAACATCAGATCACCCACTACTCTGGCAGCCAAGTTAGGAGAGATGAGCATCTAAAAACAACATATAACTAATAAATAGATGACACAAAAGAACATTACCATACGAAAGAAGAGTCTGCAGCAGTGGTCGTTGTTCACTCTCCTCGTTGCACCAGCTACCTGCAACAAAAAGAAGTATCTTCAGCCGAGCTATCAAAGAAGTTGGGAACATAAAAGAGCTTACCAAAACTGCTCTCGTCGTCGACCTCGCTGCATTGCTGTCTCCGACGAGTCGCCATCAGCAGACGGTCACTGCGAGAGGGACATCCATCAGGAAGCCGTACTACAGCAGTCTGCTGTCATCGCTGGGAACGCCGGGCGTCGGAATCGTATCACATTCACATACGCTGATACGCACACAGCAACGCAAGACGGCAGACGGTAAGACGGGCCGTGCGCCCGTGCTGCGACAATAGTACTTCGTGTAGCCGCTCATGCACGCAGCGCTAACAGTTAAGGCGCGGAGGTCGAAAGAATATAGCCATATAATAGCTAGATGCCAGATTCTCGAGTGCCTTATTGCTGACTGCTGAGCCTATTCCTTCGTTTCCTCAATCCTCTCCCTTTCGCCGCGTTAGAGCGTGTGTGTAGAGTTATGTGTGTGATGTGTGCGCGCCGGCCGCCGCGAGTAACTTTTCGAAATTGAGATTGTACTGCGCGTGGTATAAATTCGTCGGGATACGAGTCAACTTTTGTACTTTTTTTTTAATTAGAAACCCGCAAACATCGCTTTTATTTCCCCTGTAGTTAACATTTCATGCAAAGCGTCGTGTGAGCAGCTGACGTCCATCTTTCGTTAAAACTAAAGACTGTTGGAGTTTTCATTTCGTTCAGCCTAGCCTACTTCCCTATTTACTGCAGCCCGACTACGGATTACAATTTATGTACTTTTCACTTACCAAGTTATAAAAAAAAATTGATAAATTATTTCGACATACATACCTACCTATTTTTTTCTATTTATCGTGAAACTAATAAAATGTTACATTTTTCGAAAGGATTCGAAATGTAAAGGATCTCCGGAGAAGTGCGGTCGTGCCTATAATGTAAAAACGAAGTTTTTACATAGGGAGGGGGCGGGCGACGAGCGAAGCGAGGAGCAGGTGTGGGGGGGGGGGGGGTGGCGTGCCGAAGGCACGCAGGGGGGCTCGGCCCCCCTAGTTCTATAGTGATTTGATTCACTATTATTCTTTCTGCAAAAATTTTTAATGATACTTTATATAGCATAAATAAAATACGCTAAAGCAGATGACTATATTTATTTTATTACAAATGGACACTAAAATATATAATTTTTGTTAATTTGTAGTGAAGGTGATCTCTAAAAGAGCTGACCATTTTTTATATTTTTGGTTTTGCGTTTCTTACTATAATTTTTAACAAAATCTTTTTGGGATTTTTTATCAATAATACTTTTTTACAAAATGTTTGTAGGTAATTTGTAGCGACGGGTCGTTAAAGAAACTGACCATATTTATTTTTCAGCAAGAGGTTGCTATAGTAGTTGACCTTTTCTGTATAGTGGTTTAATACAACTTCATATACTTTTTAATAATGTATTTATACAACATCGAAAATGCAGAAAAAATGCAATTTCATATAAAAATATATATTTAAAAAAATTATTTGCTGTAATTTAACTATTCTCTTTGAGAAAGCATTCTGCTAAAGTAGTTAGCAGCGGTTTTTTTGAGTTAGCTTTATGGCTAGAAACAGATATTTCTTGTATTTCATAATTATGTACTAATCCGAAATAATTTATGGTATTTATATTTTCTTGCACATTTTTGCATTATGATTTTTTCTAAGAATTCTTTCACGTAATTAACACGTTAGGTATAAAATAAGGTTAATATTATACCAGGGTTTCTTTATTAACAAAAAACTTAACAAATAGTACATTACGATACGTGGGCCGGAAATTGGATTTCCGGTCCAAGTATTGTATACTATTTTTCTTACTCCCCGGCCGAAAGTACGTTCTGTAATTGTTAAATAATTGATAAAATTGCGTTGTCGTCTGCTAGCTGTGTTTGAGACGTTTGAGTGTTAGTTTTTCTTTCGACCCGCTCGATAGTACTGCCTCTGTCGGCCGCTTTGGGTAGCTCAGTCGATATTACCGACCGTTTTTTCTTTCGACCCGGCGTGGAGAGCTGGTTTTTTGGCCGTCTGCTACTTTCGCTGTTACACAGATGGTTTGATGCCCGCCCGACATTTGCAAGACCGAGGCGAAGCCGAGGTTTTGCTGGTCGGGGCAGGCATCAGAAACACATTCATTAAAAAAAGACAACACCACTTTTTATTTCAACTAACTCTTTTTTCTCGTCACAAGTGTACTTTCCTCTGTCTATTTCGTACGTGTCTAACCTTCACACCACACAAACATATTTCTTCGAACGCTTCCGTCCGTACGTTTACTTAATTGTTTCTACACGACTCGAAAGTACGTGTAGGAAACAAGAGGAAAAAACAATGACCACGATCAAACAACACCACTTTTTATTTCATTTAACTCTTTTTTGTCGTCACCTGTGCACTTTCCTCTGTTTATTTCGTACGTGTCTAACCTTCACACCGCACAAACATCTTTCGTCAGACATGCGGGCGGGCGCTCAAGCGCCGCGGGTCAGGAAATTTCGGCAGCCAATCAGAGCGCGCGGTTGGTCTAAAATAGGATGCGAAAGTACGTACTTTCGGGTGGGCGAGTAAGAAATAGTATATTACTAACGCGGGCGGAAGAGGATTATTTACCTCATGCGACGTTTTTCGGCCGAGCGAAGCGAGGTCGAAAAGTCGCATGAGGTAAAAATTCTCTTACGTCCACGTTTCAGTAACGTATTTTTCCGTCCGAGGCCGCAAAATGACATTTAAGATGGCATTTTGAGGTTAAAGGGCGGAAAAAATAATTATATTATATCAACAACAACAGAACAACTTCCTTGTCACAGCATGCATAAAACACAAATTTTACTCATGTGTATAAAAAAATAATACATCGAAAAATACAGTCCGTCCTCTCAAGAAGCGCGCTATGTGTCTTTTTATTACTCTATAATGAGTAACTTATATACGGATAGAAAAGGATTCATAGCGCGCTTATTAAGAGGCCGTACTGTAGTGTGCAACTCAAGTGTAAAAACTCACTTTACACCTTATTGCTCAAAATTTTCACAATACGCTTCTCCTTCATGAGCATATATAATGTATATATAATGTATATACAAGTTCGAAAAATCGAAGAAAGAAACATAAATTGTATTCTTTTGACTTATTTTACTTATGTATATAAAAAAGTTCGAAATAATATCTTATAAATGGATAAATTGGAAGAAAATTTACTGTATTTGAATATTTTATTAAAATGTATGAAGAATCTTTAATAGGTAAAGCTAACAAATTTTTTTCGATTTTTGATAATTTTTAGTGTTTCTCTATAACTTTTTAGGAAAAGCTTATATAGATAATGCGGTTGAATAGCATTTCTAATTTAATCTATTTTTTTTTATTTATTTATTTTTTATAAAATTAATGTTACCAGTATTCGTTTATTCGAATTCATAGACTAACTAAATAGTGCTCGGAATGATTGCTTCAGATTCTAATAGCGAATGGAATAACTCGTAAAACTAGATGTCGAAAATAAACAGAGTGCACGCTTCGAGATTCTCGGTTTAAATCAACCATTTTCCTAAAATGGATTACAGCGGTACATCCCCATTAAAATTTTAAGAGCAGGCGAGATAAAAGGCCTGATGTTTCTTTTTCAACAGGATCGTTTTCATTTCTGCTAATGGCACTACATTTATATACATCTTATTTTCTCATGAATTCTAGTTACTCTATCTTAATTAGAACAAAATAGATATAATCAAATTTGAAAATATTTTTTACAAAGAAGCTACATTTCCAACTATTTTCTAACAATGTCCTAAACTTATAACAGTCATTAATCATATGAATGATAGTCGTTGTAATGAGTTATATTTCGGGTATCTTATTATATATATATTTAGCAAGGAAAAATAATATTATTTTCTTCATATTTTGCGAATTTAATATACATAACTTAGATACCTATAACATTACCATTAATTTTATCAATACTGAATATTTTAGTTATTTTGTTAAGGTAAAAAATAAATAATCACAGAAATTTAATAATTTAGATATTTATTCAACTATATAATCCAGTTAATGTCAATAATAATCTTAATGACTGATAACTATAAAATAAAAATAAAACACGATGAAAATTGTATACACTCGTAGTATGTAGCGAAATCGTCGACTGCTTTAACTTTAGAAACTGCCGTATAATTTTTGCGCGCGAGACGCTGTTATTGGCGAGCGCGCTGAGAGCATTCGCGGCTGCTGGAAATTTTTCGGCGCGCTCCCGATAAACCGAGAGTGTCATAAGAGAGAATTACGAGCGCTGGGTGGTCCGCAGATGCGGCCAAGACGGCGGATGCGGTCGGGGGCGTGTCCGCACTGCGTCGCTCTGACTTGTTTTTGCTCGCGCGATGTTTCAGCGTGAATTCGCGTATGATATTATATACCTATGGTTTTGGATGAAATAGTTGTAGATTCTATAAATAATTTGTTTGATTTACTTTACATAAATTACACGATTAATGGAAACCAATGTTTCAAAAATTCTGGTTGTTGAAATCTTAATAACAAAGTCTGTAGTAAAAATTACTTTTGAAATACTGTATACCTTCATTATGTTTTTACTATTTTAATTTTTGCTACTGATTTTAGTCGCATTACTTTGACAAAATCATGAGCAGAGGACATCTTTTCAGATGTGTAATGAAAATACAAAACTGTAAAAGGTTATAAAAAAAGAAATATTATATTGTTGGTAAATACTCGTGTTCGAATATCATGTATTGTTAATTGATAGAAACAACTGAAATTTTACAACTCTAAATACAAGATTTACCAAACACGGTAGATCTTTTTTCCCTTCACGAACCTAACTTGAAACTATTCACTGTAGGACAAACTTTGACAAGTATTTCTAAGAACCTGAACCACCCATCATTCTCACCCACGCTCGTTCTTTCACCAAAGACGTATTAATATAACAATCTGCGCATTGCGATGAACAGGTAAGTACGTCACTTAGTCAGTTTTCGCACAGGCCCTGGTCGCGGTAATTGCGCGCACCGCCCGAGGAGCTAAGCAGGGCGTCGTCGCCGCAGCAGCGATATCTCCTTGGCTCGCCCTTTATCAATGCTGGGTGAGGGCAGGCGCGCACCACACTCGTCTAATAAATAATGGCGATCTCGGAGAGGAAGTTTCAGCGAGTCCGCGCGCGAGACGGCGACCGCGTATGAGACATTAGAGAGCTTATACCGAGAGAACTGGAGAGTTTGGAAGGAACTGAGGAGAGGAGTTAGATAATTTGTATAATGCAGCTAAGGCGGTTTGAAATAATATCATTGAGAAGAGCTTTCGTAATGTCAATGGATGAATAAATGAAAAGCAATAGAAGTAAAAATTCTAAACGATTAAGAAAAATTATGGAAAAGGAAGAAGGAAAGAAATGTGTGAAAGTGTTAAAATGAGAAATATATATTATAGAATTTGGTTTTTTATTATTTAATTCTTCTTACTATACGTGTTCTTTATCACTACTACTTGTTTTGATCGATGTACATAATGTTCATAATCTATTGAAGTTGCTATGTAAATATTTTATTTCTATTAAGCCATGCACATCTCTTTAATAATTATAAAATACGGATATAGAATAAAAGAATACCAATAGACTTTCGCAAATAGTAAATTTAAAAATGTTCTTTTAGTATTCTCTACTAGTTTACAGATGCAACTTATGGAAAACAATAATCAGTAAGTTTGAGTAAAAATATTAATGCTTACAGTGATACTCACTGGTCTTGGATCGGGGCTCGCGTGGCCCGTCAACCGTCACCTTAATTGCTTTGGCGTAGGTGGCTACCTGGGGTGGCGTCGTCGACACCGTTATCGTGAGCGTGAAGCTCTTGCCTGAACAGACAGAGAAAAAGTTATTTAATAACGTTCTGTTTTGACAGTTTTCCTATAAAATAATAATACACATTATGAAAAGAGTGGTTTCTTATTATATAATAAAAATAGATATTAGTCATTTTAGTTCATTGAGAATTCATTTGTATACGAATAAATAGTTAATATTTGTATGATAATTGGATTTGTGCTAATGCCGGAATAACTATGTTAATGTAAATGAAATTCAAGTTTTGAGTTATTAGATGGACAATTATATACAGATTGTGTTTAACATAAAATGACAAATCGCACATGTTGAAACTTTATTAAGTGAACAATTGAAATTCACAAAAGGAAAAGATGGAAAAAAAATAGTAATCTAGAAGTTTATTGATATACAACGCAATTTCTGAAACAAATAAGCATATTTTCCAAAACTTGTTATCTGATATTCAATCAAAGGCAATCTGTATACCATCTGCGATACTCATGTTATTGTACTGATACCTAAAATGTTCCTCGTCCTCCGATTCAGGCTTTATACAATTTCCACCAGAACCAATCGAAAAATCAAAATCTCACAGACGTCTCGTAACTATTCAGCTACCCTACACAGCCAACCCCTAATTATCCCCAAAAATGAACGGCAAAAAGCCCCAGCGTCGCTTGTCTATACATAATATCCCGTTATAAATCCGAGACAAAATGAAAATAACGAGCGTGCGCACGCCGATGTGTGTATATAGTACCCACCTCTCGCCTACACAGCGTAAAACCCCGCCGACGCACGTGATATAGCCGCCCTCCACCCCTGCGCCGAATTTTCGCTAAACAACGTTCCTGGTGCACCAGCGGCGGCTTTTTATCATAATAAAAGGATCGGGACTGGACAGATGGTCCGCAGCTGGCGGCGCAAGCTCGTATACGTATACGCTCTCTCTCTCTCTCTCTCTCTCTCTCTCTCTCTCTCTCTCTCTCTCTCTCTCTCTCTCTCCTCCCTCGATACATTACCGTCTGGCTAACTCGTTTAATGGAGTTTCCGCGCAGATAACCGCGTTTGCGAACTTTCGCCGGACCTCGCGGACAAGAGCGCCCGTGTAGGAGTGCGCGTGTGTGCTACTTGTGTAGTAGCAGCGCGGCTGCCGAATTTCGGGGACGGGGGGCTACTGTGTGTTTTCTTTATAACGGTTGTTCGATGTATGATAATTTTGCGTGTAATTGGGGACGGGATTCTTTAATTCGGTGGTTGGAAAGCAAAGTAGATAGGTGAATAATCAAGTTAGAAGTGCATGATTACTATTTATTCCGGTATGTGTATTTTGGCGGACGGTTAGTTTCATAACTTTAATTCCAATAATTGACAAATAGTTAAGCATGATAGAGCACAAATAGAGTAAGGTTCTTTCAGGGCTTTTAAATGTAACAAAAATATGTCTACATTTGGCACAGTGAAAAATATTCGTGCATAAATGTGATAGAGTGAGGAGTTACCCAGTGGTGGCACCCATATAGCATTTTTGACAATAGTTTTTGATGTTATGGATCAAAATTAAAATGTAAGAAAAGGGGACGATTCTTGGAATGATAACAATAACAAGATATTACTTGAAAAAATAAAAGAGTTGGGTTTTCAGGATCTCCAAAAAGTGTCCACCGGTTCTGGCCACCTTAACTTTTCACGGAATTTTGATTTATAACAATCCTTAAGGTAGTTCACCCGGTCGAAACAGCAGTTTTAGTTTTTGTATTTTTTAAATAATGTTTTATTAAGTTGATAATCCAAGAGACGGTACATGTAACAAATATATGCTAGAAGGAACATAAGACAATTTTTTTCAGACAAATTCAGGCAATAATCACTATGCTATTGTTACAATTAAAGACAAAAACTTCAATAAGTTTCTCTAATTTTTTTATTTTTTATTCGATCTTAACGAAGTAAAGCTTATTTTGTTCGTTAAGAAATTTCAGGGGGAGTATCGGTGGGAAAAATTATGATACGAGTTACCAGTATGGTGCAACATCAATTTGTTTAAGAAAAGCAAGTCAAGTTTTAGAGTGTTTAAGATGAACAAATTGATGTTGCACCATACTGGTAACTCGTATCATAATTTTTCCCACCGATACTCCCCCTGAAATTTCTTAACGATCAAAATAAGCTTTATTTCATTAAGATCGGATAAAAAATAAAAAACTGAGAGAAACTTATTGAAGTTTTTGTCTTTAATTGTAACAATAGCATAGTGACTATTGCCTGAATTTGTCTGAAAAAAATTGCCTTATGTTCCTTCTAGTATATATTTGTTACATGTACTTACTCTTGGATTATCAACTTAATAAAACACTATTTAAAAAATACAAAAACTAAAACTACTGTTTCGACCGGGTGAACTACCTTAAGTAATAAAAATGGTGAACATATTTTAAAGTGATTTTTTCACTTATTTTGGAGTGAAAGGGAGCATTTACTTATAAAATATATAAAAATTTACTTATTTTGGAGTAAAAAAGAGGATGTACTTATTAAATAAGTGGAAATTTACTTATTTTGAACTAAACAGAGCATTTGCCTATAAAATAATTGGAAATTTACTTATTTTGAAGTGAAAAGGGCATCCACTTATGAAATAAGTGAAATTTTCACTTATTCAACTTTGGAGAGTGGATTACAGGACCCGCTTTCTAGGTTACATTGAAGATTTTACACCCAGTACTTCGCAGGCCATGTTAATAGCGGCCATAAATAATTTTAAAAAAGTATTACGCAATAGTTAAAAGTAGGGGAGACTGAGGTAAAACCGGATACTGTGGCAAAACTGGAATTCTCAATTTCTCGGTTACTACTAGTACGATCTATATAATAGCTATGGTATCACTTTGAGAATGATCCTATTATTATTTTCTATACGATCGGCAAGTCAAAAATAGCGTCGTGTTAACTTTAGAAGAGGTCAAAGATTTGTTAGCTCGCAAGATCGTATTAATCATAACAGTCATAGTGCGTATAATCTTCCTGTAAACAACATATTCTTTGATCAGTACGTACATGACCTTATTGTTTATGTTATACTGAATAAGTACACTGAAAAATATTCGGCGTGCTTCCTAACCCTCAAACGGAGTAGCAGCAGCACCGCTATTCGATGTAGCCTGTGCCCCGAAAATGCGCAACTGTTGTACTTTTCACACGCTTGCTGAGAGGTTAGGTGGCGCGCCGACAGGCTGGCACTGTGGCTACACCGAAAAAGTGTAGCTCCTACTCTTAAAAGAGTAGCAGTTACTCTTTTCGGAGTAGCAGTTACCCCGATGGAAAGTATAGCCACTAACCCCTGAAATTGGCGCTGCACGTACACCTGAAGAGTAGGTAGCGCGCCAAATTTTTTTCAGTGTAGGAGTAATTCCATATCTCAATTTTACTTTTAACTGCGAAAAATGAGTAATTACTTTCTTTTTAACTTTGGGGTAAAGAATAATGAAAGTATTCGGTTTTACCCCGACAATTTTTTTATGGGGTAAAATTGGATACTTTCGTAAATTTTCTGAAAACATTTATTTATTTATTTATCTAGATTAATTATATGTGCGTAATTCTGTAGAGGTAGACATAGCTACCTGTACATAGATGGGGGAATACATTAGAATAATAACTTATATAACTAATTTACATACTGAAATTTTAACAAATATAGAATTTATATATTAAAACAATCACTGTCCGTTCTTAAAATTAATCCTATGTATACCCTGTTTTAAATATATTTTTTTAATTTACTCTTTAAATTTTTAGCCTTATTCTTTTTACCATAAAGTTTCTTTAATTCATCAGGTAGGGTGTTAAATGTTTTTACAGCTACCAAATAACTATTTTTATACGTAACAGCCTTCGTTGTTTTAGATAATTGGTAACACATTTTTTACAAATATTTTTTTGGCTAACCAAGTCGCTTTTCAGTTACCTAAATATAATCTAAAAACAATCCTAATATTATATTGTTATTATTTTGTTACCTACTTTTAATAAACAATTTCCAAAAAAATGATAATATTATATTAAAAATGATAATAACGACACTACCATAATAAGTACTGATTATTTCTTATATCGACGAAGAAAAGATAATAAAATAATACATTTTCCTCGGAAAAAATGGGCAAATAATAGATTTGTAGTTCCTTATCATCTATATTTACTACTAAAGTCTAACGCACATATCAATATAAAGATATGTTTTATGTGTTGAATATTTGTTCAAATATTGTTACAAAGGACACGACTGTGCATTTATTGAAATGAATGTAAGCAATGATCGGGTTGATAATATTGAAAATAATTTTGATGAAAACGAAACCGAAATTCAATGTTGCGAAATTCCTCGTAATTCCGGTAAGCAACGTATTCTTTCAGTAAGTTCTCATAACCTTATTACTTATTTTATACTGAATAAGTAGGAGCAATCCCGTTTCTTAATTTTACTTTTAATTGCAAAAAATGAATAATTACTTTTTTTTTCGAACTTTTGGGTAAAACCGGATACTTTAGGTTGGGGTAAAACCGGATAGCTTATTTTCTCTTTTCTTTTAATGTAATGATAAAAAACCACTGCCAATTCATTGCCACCTAGCTTCCTCAAACTTAATTTACTGATTCCTTTAATTAATTTTTAATTCCAATTTTAAAATTTAATACTTTATTTTGTATGGTGAGACTATGTTAAACGGTTTGTGACTTTTTATTTTTACTCTTTCTACTTTTTATCATAAAAAAGCAATTATTATTATACAATTTTATATTTTACAAAAAAAAAAATTCATTGCCCACAAAAAACAAAAAAAATATAGCTAGTGCCAACTGCGTGAAAAAAACTGCGAAAAGAGATACATTGTGAGGTTACATTACCTTACAAAACTTCGCATTTTTTTCCCGTAGTTGGATATGGCTAAGGTATACCTATATATAGTGGCGACGCACCCATGTCACATCCTAATACTTATACGTTACCGCCTGGCGCCTTTTATGTTGTATCGACGCTCCCTACGAAAACTAGCACGATTCAGATTGCCACGAAGACTAGTCCATTTCAGCGTTGGCCGCGAAGACTAGCACGCCCCATTGATTTGCGTTGAAGACTAGCCCGATCCGCTTGATTGCGGCGAAGACTAGCACATTCCACTTCCTCTTATGTAAATTAACACGGTAACGCGAAGTGCTAGTTTTCGCGGCAAGCTTGCGAATCGTCTTACTTTTCGTTGCAAACTCGCGAATCGTGCTACTTTTCGTCGCAATCTTACGAATTGTACTATTATTCGGCGCAAACTCGTGAATGATGCTAGTTTTCGCGGCAACCTCGCGAATTGTACTAGTATTCACGGCAAAGTTGTGAGTTATGCTAGTTTTCGTTGCAGTTTTCTGAAATGTGCTAGTCTTCGTAAGGAGGCCAAGAAAGGTGCTAGTTTTTGTAAGGAGCGTCGGTATATTCGGTTGTAACCACATGGACACGTGGTTTCTCTTCAAAACTAAATGAATACTTTTTATTATTAATTTAAGTTATTTTTTATTAATATGTATTTTTTTATACGTAATCAACGGGGACCCTAAAGATGCTAAACGTTCTTTTTTAAATATGATAATTTAATACGTTTTCTGTTCTACTTACTTCTTTTTAGGTTAGAATAAACTACGTATACTTTTTAATTTTTAAATTTATTTTGTAAATATTTTATTTTATAAATGATTTTCATACTACTCTATTAATAGTATACCTCTTTTGAATTTCGTCCTTTATGGAATTATTTTAATGAATAATTTCAATTTATAAAATGTTTTATTGATTCTTTTATTCATATTTATATTTCTTAAATTACACATTTTCAATTTCTTACAAATTGTATATTAATGGTTTTAATTCTAAAAATTCCAAAATTCAATTAATTCCAAGAAGAATTCAACTAAAATCTATAATAATTACGATAATGAGGGGGTGTCATACTCAATTTTTACCGACCGAGTCGATTCGGTGGTTTGAAGCTAATAAAAAATAAAATACACCGAATTATGCAAAATCAAGAGAACATTGCTCTAAGTTTCACAATATTCTACCTTCCTGCCAAATTTGAAGTCAAAATATCAATTCGTTTGTGCATAAACTTTGAACAAAATTTCGAAGTGGACGAAGCCTTATGTCAAAATTTTGTTCATACGATTTGAAAAGAGTGCTAAAATAGTTTTAACCTCAAATATCTCTGAATTTCATAAACGAATTTTTTTACCTTAAGAACATATATAATACATAACATACATACATCATCATCAAATTTCAAAGAAATTATAACAATTTCTCTAGTTATCATGCAACAACGAAAATAACTTTGTAAATTACGAAAATTTTGAATATCAAATATCTCAAAAAGTAATCGTACGATCTTGATAAAAATTCACATTCATAATATCTATATCACACACAAAATTGTCTATAAATCTGTAGCTGATTCATCAAGCCGTTCTCGAGAAATTACGATTTGGAAAAAAATTTTTTAAAATCTTAACCTCAAATATCTCTGAAATTTATGGACCAATCATTTTGCGCAAAGAACTCAGCCAAAAATTATTGAAAATCGACATCTACAAGAAATTTTGAAGCGATTAAGTCAATTTTACTCCCGTAATCGTTGGACATACAAAACTCATTTTTTTCATTTTTCAATTTTTTTCTCAAAAACTAACCAAAAGAATCGATTCAAATTTTTACAGATTATAGTTATTTATATTCTGCATTATCATGATTTTTCTCGAAAAAATTGACCGTTTAGTTTGGGAGTTATAAGCTTTAAAAAAAAAAAAAAACGTTTTTGTTAATAACAAAAGAACCGTGATAGGTAGAGATTTTTTTTTAATATAGGTTTTTTCATGCTCTTTCGAATGCTACGTATCCGACTCAAAAATGTAAATCCAATCATTAAAAAAATTAAAAAATAAATTTTTTGAAAATCAAAAATTTGACATAAAACAAAAACGAATCAGTGAATCATAAAAAATTATTTTCTTCCCGAATTCGGAATAAAAAAACAAAAAAATGAGCCCTGTCCGGTTAAAATGGACAGCGTAGATCCGGAGATAAAGCGGTATACGTACACACACACACACACGCACACACACACGCGCAGACATTTTCTAAAATCACGTCATACAAATTTCTAACACCTCTAACCATGTTTCTAGAACGATTTAACGAAACTTAAAATTTTACTATTACAAAGCTTCCTCTAGGAGGAAGCAAAAACTAATAATAAACATTTAGTGCGCTGTTCATACATTATACATATAAAATTAATTTGTTTTTCGGTACAGAAATGCATAAATTTATTAGAAAGTCTTCCCGGCAAAGCTGGTCAAAAGAAAATACGGCTTCAGCGATTTTTTACAAAAAAATGTTTAATTTATAATTATTAATAAAAGATTTCTTCATTAAACAACGTTGTTACATCTTTGTATTATTTCTAGAATGTCGAATACCGTTTAAAATTCATTTTAGAAAGAATAATGAAAGTATTCGGTTTTGCCCCGACAATTTTTTTACGGAGTAAAATCGGATACTTTTGTAAATTTCTAATAACATTTTTTACAAATATTTTTTGGCTAACCAAGTCGATTTTCAGTTACCTGCATGTAAACTAAAATAAATTCTAGTGTTAAATATTGTTATTATTTTGTTATCTATTTTGAATAAACATTTTCGAAAAAGTAACCGGTTTTACCACAGTTTCCCCTATTATAGATTTGCCCGCATGTCTTTCAACAAAACAATAAAGTTTTTCAATTTAGTTTTTGAATATCAAGTCTAACAGTGTACAATATACAACGTATTTGTCTTGTAACAATTTCATCGTCGGCTACTACAAAAATATGTTTTCATAACAGCGTGCGCGGAGCTCGACTTTAGAGTCATTTGTTTTGGCGCTAAAGTCATCGATTTAGGCACGCTCTTTCACAGCGTGCGCAGGGACATTTGAAGCGTGC
Organism: Torymus aiolomorphi; assembly: GCA_036365515.1. Classification (NCBI taxonomy): domain Eukaryota; kingdom Metazoa; phylum Arthropoda; class Insecta; order Hymenoptera; family Torymidae; genus Torymus; species Torymus aiolomorphi. Next base: position 152,573,495 of record CM070876.1, on the reverse strand, counting down.
GTGGGGAAACCTATCATGTCGCTGTCATTTGTTTTACATATGTATGATTGCGAAATTGTATATCATTAGTGCAAGACGTCTTGTTTATAACCTATTGGTACCTAACCGAAAAATAAACATAAGTGATAATAGTTCTTGTGATACAGACGATATATCCGATTATGGAGATGAAATTCCACCCGAAATCGCTGCAGCAGCTAAAGAAGTAACTTTAGATCTATTGCCGGACAAATCAAAACGTCAATATGTTGCAACATACAACAAGTTTAAGTCTTGGCGCTCAACAAAAAAAACCACAATGTTCGTTGAAGAAATATTTTTAGCTTATTTCAAAGAATTGGCAATGACACTTTCTCCTCCGACACTATGGAACCGTTATTCGATGTTGAAGACTACCGTAAAAACTTTTGATCATATTGATATAAGCCAATATCATCAACTTCCAGCTTACATCAAGAAAAAAAATGCTAAATATTCGAAAAAAAAATCCAAGACTTTCGCTGCTGAAAACGTTAGTAGATTTTGTAATGATGCTCCGGACGAAGCACATTTAGTGAAAAAAGTAATTTATTTATAAAAAAATTTTAAATTTTATTTCATTTTTCAACAATTTACGAGAATTGATTTCGTTGTAGGTTGTTCTTATTTTTGGAATTCTCGGTGCGTTGAGAAGAGGAGAATTAACTAATATAACAACCGATGACATTGAAGATGATTCGACGAGATTATTGATAAAAATTCCAGTAACGAAGAATAATGTCCCTCGTTCTTTTGCAGTTCGTGGAAAATTTTATCAAATATGTAAAAATTACATGAATCTTAGACCAACTGAAATCGATAAACACAAAAGATTCTTCATACATTATATAGACGGAAAATGCACACGACAGCCGATTGGTCTCAATACAATCGGTCAAATGCCAAAGCAAATAGCTGATCGGTTAAAATTACCAAATCCTCACTTATACACTGGTCATAGTTTCTGAAGAACTTCAACAACTTTGCTAGTCGATGGAGGAGGTGATCTTACTGACTTAAAAAGACATGGCGGTTGGAAATCGTCTACAGTAGCTGAGGGCTACATTAATGAATCTATGAATCATAAGGAACAAATTCATAAAAAAATAACTAAATCGATCGTCCTAAAACCTACTGAAGTTGTAGTGGAACATAACCATATACCGAAGTGTGACAATCAAGTAGCATCTACTTCTGGAGCAGAAATTACAGTTGATCAACCCAAAAAATCTGTAACAGTTTCGTTAAAAAGAACCAGATTTGATTCAGAAGGTCGAGATGATGATAATGAACCACACGCTGAGGATGAATTTTATCGATTAACCGAAACGCAGCAAGCTACATGTGGTTCACCGTTGAAAAAACGTAGACAAAACAGTGATGAAAAAAGCGAACAATCATTTACTATTGAAAGCAGCGACAAAAATATTTCTTTTCATTTTAATAATTGTAATGTTACAATTAATGTACATAATCATCATAATTAACTACAATGTACAATACACTATATTTTTGTTTTAGTTTAATATTTTTTGATAAAAGATGCAATAATTATCTATTAAAAATAATTCATTTTTGAATTTAGTTTAGTATAATGTCGAGCTCCGCGACACTTGTTATGAAAAATAGTATACGCAACTCGTGCGAGGGAAACACGACTTACGCACTCGTGGTAGTTCAGCGCCCTCGCTTCGCTCGGGCGCGAACTACCACGCGTGCGTAAATCGTGTTCCCCTCGCACTAGTTGCGTAATGTACTATTTCGTACCCTTTGTACATTACGCTTAGGAAGGAACGATTACACTCGTGGAAACATAACTGGTGGATTTACTTATGGAACAAGTAAAAATTTAACTTATTAATAAGTGACAAAAGTGTGCTCTTGTAAAATAAGTGAAATTATCACTTAATTGAATTTGAAGAGTAGTTTTATAAGGAAGTAGAAATAACGAGATTTGGTCAGACCTAACTTGATTGAAAATACATTTTACATTTAATTAACTTTATATTCCCAATTCGTATGCCAAACTTGTTATTTATCTTATTTTGTAGAAAAATAACTTCGATAAACTATCGAATTGAAGCTCAAAGTATGGTTAGACGAATTTGCTCGGCCTCTTATTGATCGACGTATGCGACTATACTTTCATTATTCGTTTTTATTCGTGCTCAACTAACCTCTAGCGCATACAAATCTCTGATCAGTAGTGATATCCGAATACATCTAACGCTTACGCTTACACTTCAAATAACGTACAAGCTATACCCAACTTATTTCCTAAAAAGAAATGCAATCAATGCAAACGCAAATACGATATGCTCGTAAAAACCGACAAAACAGCAGAGCCCCGGCGGCGAACTACACTCGAGAAAAGGGAGGAACAAGTCGTGGAGCTAGAGTTGCACGAGCGCTGGCGGGGCGTATCAGAAATAATAACGGCGCGAGTGTCGAAGCCGTGGCCACAGGGCGGTTCGCCACGCGAGAATTCCACCGACGCCTTCCGCGCGAGCTGCTGCTACGCGCAGTCACGCTATTCCGCGGCCGAGACGAGAACATATACACATGCACACACCGTCTGGGCGCCGCGTTCGCGTGCGGTGCTTTAAAATTGCCGCAATATGGCTGGTGGAGCGGTCTTTTGCTAGCTTCTGCGAAGTAGAGGCACGATGGGCTGTGTAGTTGTTTGAATATTTTTAGGTAGAAGATGATAGTTGATCATTTTTTACGTTTGCGGTGGAGGCGGTGGTTGATGATTCGGTGGATTGATGCTGACGTGGCAAGATTTAGGATCTTGAAAATATTATAGTGAGGAGTAGTTTTCTTGGTTGCATAATGAATAAGTACGATGGACAATGATGGATTGTAACGAAAAATGTTGACAATAAATGAAATAGATCAAATTTGATGGAGAGATAATTTTTTTTTTGCTGAATCATTCATGGGAGAAGTGTGAAAATAATATTTGCACGATGTTTTTCTTATAAAATTACAAGTACTTGTTAAATTCAATGAGAGTATTGCATAGTGATATTATTCTATACTTCTCATGTATAAAATGTGCAGATATCCTCTCTTAAAAAAGTGATGACGGAAATGTGAAGCCAAAATAAAACCTTTGCGATTGGTTAAGTCTGTTTTAAAGGAGCCCGTGATTGGTCGATGATAATATTTAAACTAAAAATATAAGCCATAAATAGTATTAATGACTTAAAATTTAATTTTGTATAACAAAAAATATTAAAATTTTATCTGGAGTTAACAATGAAGGACTATGAATACTGTTCTGATTACAGTTAAATTTCTAACTTCCAAATTGTTGTATTGTAGGAATAAACTGAAATAAATACAACCCAAATTTCAATAACAAATTTGGATAAATTTGCGTATGTTAAAAAGTAAAATAAATTTTAAATTTATAATATTTCAATATGAATTGTATAATTCCAGGGAAAGGAAGAGCGCGCGCAGCGCGTCTGAACTTGCTAGTAATAGATGAAAAACGATGTAAACAGATTGATCTTGTGCGTTAATAGTAGTTTATCATGGTCGTTCATTTTTTAGTTTAGTTTCTGTCCAGCGTAGCACACGATAACATCACAGCGCACACCGCGTATAAGCTGTTAAATTTGTTAATAGTTATATAGTAAGCGAATGAGAGCGTGAGAGTGCTCACGACAACTGTATTATTAAAACATCATTAAAACCTCAATTGTTGCATTCACGGACTAGTGCAATTTATTGCGTCTTTGGACGTGTACTTTTATCACTTTCCGACTGACGTGGCGAAGCTAGCTTTCCTGCTTGACCATCGTTTCATTCCAAACAAATATACATTCACTATTATTAATTTTCAGAATAAATTATGCTAAAAACCTGTTATTAAAAGAGAGTACATTTCAAATCGAAACATCACACACACTGATAAAACAACTTAGTATAATTGCAGAAAGTTTTCCAATAATATATTACCGTATTGTTTCACAAAGCAATCACAGACTCTGAAAATCTCAAATATTAGCATATTTTATAAGAAATTTTACTAGATATTCAAGAAAATTTACTATACTGGAATATAAAATTGAGTGTAAAGTATGATCATTTTTTGGATTTTACAGTTTGTGGTAACTTTACGAGATGGTACGGTTAATTTTTGTGATACTTTTTGTCATTTTTACTGACCTTCTTCTCAGTCTATGGCTAAATGTGTATATTAAAAAAACAGGTAAGCATTATTATATTATTTTTCAAATTCTAATTCTTAGAAATTCATTATAAAACATAATAATTCGAAAACGTCTACATATCGAAGAATTTTTTCTTTCGTAGTTTCATAGTTGACACAGTAACATTTTTAACCTTCGATTCGCAGTTAAATTATTAGAACAAACCAAAACTAGCGTAGGATCAAATCCCAATACAAGAGCGTGCAACGTCTGCACGCTCCAACCAAAAATGCGAGTTGAGAACTGTAAAAAAAGGGCACCCGAAAAGGTATAAGCGACCGACAGCCGACTTTTAATAGCAGTCCTTCGCGACTGGTACCGAGACTGATACACCTCCGCTTGTGTCGCGACTATACATACATGCAACGAGTAGTCGGCGTGGATGTACGACTTGGGGCACGCGCGAGCTGCCGACAAATCCGAGCGCGAGCCCGTGCCGTATATGTAGTCCGAGAACAGCGGCGAGAACGAGGCGGAATCGGCTGGCGGGCCGCGCGAAAGGGAAAGCTAGACGTCGAAAGGGTCTCTATACTCTGGCGCGCCCATGGGGAGTCGAAAGAGAGTGAAAAGGGTGAAAGGGACGCGAGTGTGTGTGTGTATATATAAGGGATCGCGGGGAGAATGGGAAGAATGCGAAGGGTGTGCTGCTGCTTTTTGGCCGAAAGAAATTAGCGAAATGTATGTTTGAACCTGTGCGCGTGCGTGCCTGTTTTGTAATTGGCCTCGTGACTGATGGGAATCTTTTGTAAAATATGAGACTTTATATACATTTCAGTGCTTAATTCATTTGTGATTTTCATTTGAGATTGGATAATCGCTGCTGGAAATCGTTGATTTTTTCCCAATCTGTGAAACGATTTTTCGAACATTTTCTAGCCATTTTGTGGCGAATTGACTGAAATTGACTGAAATATATAGTTTCATGTCAGATATTGATTTTTTATTCAGTTTGTGTTATATAATAACATTGCCTTCGCTTTCTATTAATAATTAACAATTATCGCTTACTTTAAAATTTTAAGTAGTAAAACACCAATACGACGAAACGAGAGCTTTAACCAAAGTTTTTTAATATTGACTAATATTTGATTTATTCAGGTATAGTTTTCGTCACCCTAAAAGATTACTTCGAACTTATACCTGCACATTCCACCTTGAGAAACCAATCGATCGAGTAATTCCACGAGCCTGCCGCGGAATATATCACAAACATAACAGTCTGCGACCGGCATAACCAGGCGCGATAACAGAGCCCCGGAATGTCGAGCGCGCTTCTCTCTCCTTAACACATCGGTGATCACACGCTCGAAAATGCCCTCACTCTGCACATGAATCCGTCGAATTTAATGGACGGACAACGGGCCGGACAAAAGTGAGACAGAGAGAGAGAGGAAGAGAAAGAGAGGACGAGGTCGGCCTCGCTAATGACGCTCGCTCCGAGCGCGTCTATTGATCGATTTCAATTTCGCTTGGCGTGCAACACCCACACACACAGGCAGGCGCGGACTCGCGCGCGAAGCGCGATTATGAGCCGGCGATCGTGCCGAATGCGATATATTGGATTATCTGCTGTGTTTCCGGCATCCGATGTTAGATTTTTCTTGGATCGCGCTCTCTAGCGTGAAATCGATTTCGAGGGCTCGCTTGGGGACGCTCGCGCGTACACCCCTGCCAGCACGCCGGGGCAAAGTCCGCTTTTAACGGCGCCGAGCGTTAAGCTCATTACGCATGAGAATTGTTGCCGCTCGAAATGGAAATTCGAGTCACGTGTGTGTGTGGGTGGAGGGTGAGCGGGTGGGGAAAGCTGTGAGGCCGAACGCGAGGGCGGCTAGAAAATTATGTTAAGCATGGCGCAGTTAGAGATGGGCGACGCGCGCACGTGCACGGAGCCGCGCGTCCGAGTTTTTAGTGCGCGCGTGGATTTATCTTCGTTTTGGCGCGCGTTTAATGAAAATTTGCCGCCTCGCTCGCCCGTAGAATGCCCCGGGCTTTTTTATGCTAATTCGGTTTATCGGACTTGCGCGTAACCGGTTTGTTGTATTTAAAAGTGTGTGCGCCCACGCGCCCGCTGGTGTATAAGCGCCGCTTAAATTGATGTGATTAATTAGCGCTGTTGGTAGTTTTTATACTTTGACCAGAAATATGTATATAATGTCATTTGAAAAGCTATTTATTTACAGGAAAATTATATTGTTCGTCAATGAAGATGGCTAAACAAAGTGTATGCCATATGACTAAATTAATAAATGAACTTAAATTTACAATATTCGTGTTGATGAAGAAGCTGATCAGGAAGTAAGTATTGGGTTTACGATTTTTTTTTTTCGTTTTCCAAAAAATGGTTTGGTAAATCTTCATCCTCAGTTCTGAGTAGATGAAAAGTTAATAGGTATACATATTTTCATTCAGTCATTTCGTCAATCCTTAAGGTATTCGGGAGAGAACTTTTTAAGGTATAATTTTGAAGAAAATTATAGAGTAAAGAAATCAAATTTCATAAGATTAAAATAGTAAATTATCAAATAAATGTCTGTGTTTTGCTTTGGTTATAGTCTGGTGGGCTCATCAGGAGGACGATATCACAGATCTTTGCTCGCCGTAATATGATAAATCCAAAAAATGTAGCTTCTTGATCAATATTAATATATTAATATTATAGCTATTGTAGAAAGCTTGAAAATATACAATTAAGTTTACACTGTTTATGAGTAGTATGTAAAGCTGAACGCGTTTAAGGACGTTCTCTGGGTCGAAACAGCAATTTTAGTTTTTATATTTTTAAATAATGTTTTATTAATTTGATAATCCAAAAGTAAGTACATGTAACAAATATATACTTGAAAAAACATAAGACAATTTTTTTCAGACAAATTCAGGCAATTGTCACTATGCTATTGTTATAATTAAAGACAAAAACTTCAATAAGTTCTTTAAATTTTTTTATTTTGTATCCGATCTTAACGAAATAAAGCTTATTTTGTTCGTTAAGAAATTTCAGGGGGAGTATCGATTGGAAAATTTATGATACGAGTTACCAGTACGGTGCAATATCAATTTGTTTAAGAAAGTTTTGATGAAAACTTGACTTGCTTTTCTTAAACAAATTGATTCATATGTAGGAAATGCTCGCCGGTAATTAATTGGTTAATCTAATGAATGATCACGACGAGCTATAAATTTGTGTAAACGTCGACAACTAATAAAGAAGTTTACACAAATTTATGGCTCGTCGTGATCATTCATTAGATTAACCAATAAACAAATTGATATTGCGCCGTACTGGTAACTCGTATCATAAATTTTCCCATCGATACTCCCCTGAAATTTCTTAACGAACAAAATAAGCTTTATTTCGTTAAGATCGGATAAAAAATAAAAAAATTTAAAGAACTTATCGAAGTTTTTGTCTTTAATTGTAATAATACCATAATGACTATTGCCTGCGTTTGTCTGAAAAAAATTGTCTTATTTTCTTTCAAGTATATATTTGTTACATGTACTTACTCTTGGATTATCAAATTAATAAAACATTATTTAAAAATATAAAAACTAAAATTGCTGTTTCGACCCGGAGAACGTCCTTAATGCGATATAGCTAGCTAAATTTCAGCACTATATTGACGAATTCTGAATTTGCGCGTGATACGACGCGGTTCGCCTCGGCTTTAGATAGATGAAAGAGCTCTCGTTAAAGGGCTTATATATAGGGCCGCAAGGATATGAAGGTGATTTAGTCGCTGCCAAGGAGATACGGCGTTGATGGGACTGGCATTATAGAGAGCTTGCACAGAAGCACAAAGGCGTCGGGCGAAGATTGGGTTTGAAGGAGATGCGGTTTATCATCGATATTGCCTGTGGCCTTATCGTTCCCAGAGATATATCTGATAGATACGTGAACCCCTACATTTCGCTGTTAAATTTCATGTACAAAAGTGTTGTTTATGACTATGTGTCACTAGTGCATACTGGGTTTTTCTTTTCTCTGACTTGATGGTAGTTATTGGAATCTTTTAATTATAAAATGTAATTATTGCAATTGCTGAAATTGCCGGTTTGTACAAATTTGTGTATGTTTTAAAATTTAGCTAACGAATAAAAATTGGGAGACAGTGTGTATACACACACACACACACACGCGCGCGCACGCGTTTGAAAAAACAGTTTTAACTATGATTTCATTGTGGTTTAATATTTTATATTTTATGCCAGCTTTTACCTATTGTAAAAGAAAATATACTTCTAAAGACGTTTGACTCTTTTCAACTATTTTTCTTACGTATAAGGAATAATCCAACAAGATTTCGTATGGGATAATGCAATAATACAGATTATCTATTTATCACCTGCATTTAAAATTAACGTTAATTTCAGTCGAACTTCAATCCGGACGACTTAACCTTTTCGCCGATTCGCTTAGCAAATTAGGATAATCAGATCCCGGCGAAGGCGCGAGTCTCTTAAATCGGCCTACCAATGGAATTCCAAAGCTTGCCGAGGGTCGAAAGAGACAACGGAGCTTCTCGCGCCGAATCTTAAGTCCGCCGTGTGGCAAGAGAGTGCGAGAGAGAGAAGGGCGCACCCTTTTCTCCTGCTCGCGCACTTAGGCGCACACGCGCGTCAGTCATTTGTCTGGGATTAGCTCTCAATTGTTTTCGATGGCGCGCACGGAATTAACATAAGCTCGGATGAAGGATGTACGTCGCGGGGTTGGCATATACGTCTGGATACGTAGAAAGACGCGGCGTCTCGGATGACGCGCGTGTTTGATTATTCTCCATCGGACCGTTAATAATTGTTACCTTTGAGATCGCGAGGGAGAGAGGGCGAAATCATTTTCGAAATGCCTCAATCCGTATTTCTATTATTTCGTAATGAAAGAAAATGCGATTGTTAAAATAATAACTCAGAACTTCAGCGATTTTCGATGCACATTGCACACAACATACCCATTCTACAAACGTATTTGAATGAATGAATAATCGAAATTATATAACAAGTATAAGGGAAATATGATTTTCACTGCGAACTTTCTTTCATTAAAATATCGAGTACGTTTTAATTAAAAAGCGTAGTTTGTAAAGGAGAAAAAACTTGGAAAAAATATAGAAACTGAGAATACAAGAATAAATATACACACACACACACACACACACACACACACACACACACACACACACACACACACACACACATACACACACACACATATATATATATTGTATATGAAAGGTAAAGTTAGCTTGACGAAAGTTTCATATGTGCATTTTTCATTAACTTTTCGCATTTATAAGAAGAATTAGATTTTTCCCGACTCTGCATAAGAAAATTACATATTTTATGGTATTTCAGTTAAATTAATTACGTTCAAACAGTTATACATTGGTAAGCTAAACTTTTTAAAATCATTAATTGCATCGTACTCGTGGTCGATAAGCGCACAATTCTTTAATATCGTATAAAGGCCTCCGAAAAAGTTCTTTAATCATATAAGTATTTTGTAAAGAAAAACTGAGGATACATTATGATACGTTGGCTAAAATATTAATCGATGTTCAAATCGTTTAATTTACTAAACTCTTTTTGAAAGGAAAACTTGCCTAAACGACCACCGTACATGAAGTTGCATAGATATGCAGCAATTCTCCATCAGAGTACTGATAGAGTCAAAGTTGCATAATTTAGATGATTAGTCAAGGATAATAATTAAAATGTTGGTTATAAGAATTTTTCAATATAATAAACACATTCAAGTAGTAAAAACCAGGAATAGTCAGACGTTGATTTTCAATCAACTTTGTTTACGACTCTCTTGTTCAGTAAACTGATCAAATTCTTTTCAAACTCCACGTCATTTTATTTCATAGATTGCATTTTTAAAAGTAACTAAATTCACACTGAATCTTCTTCTCAAAGCTCACCAGAAGACGCCGTTCTCTTATCTCGCTCACTTTCCCCTTCCCTCAGACTGAAAATAATTCAGATCTTCGGGGAGCCTGTTTAAAGAGACAAGGTTTCATCAGCAAGCGGGCGCGCGCGCTTGCCATCGAAATTCCCGCGCTAATAACGTTAATTAAACCGGTGCAAACCTCAATTAATAGCACGCCCCACGCGCGCACCGCCGCCCGCCGCCGCTTCATCTGCGGAAGCCGAAAGGCAGTTCTAGCTCAGCCCAAGGCTTTTCTCCGTCGCGTCGAGCGCCTTCTACGTCCCCGTTTTATTCACGAAGGTGTACGGGATAATCGAGCTATGAATAGCGGGAGTTAGGTTCGCGGTAAAGTATAAATTAAAATGTATAGTGCCCTGTCAAGTTTATATATAACTAGCGTTAATTTGGCGCGCTACCCGCGCTCTCTCTTCGCTGTTTCTCGATTTCTTTCGAGTTTCGAGATCGACTCGAGATTTCGAGATACCTCGCAAAAACGCTTGAAAACCGAACGAATATCGATCGCTCAATTCATATTAAGGATGATACTTTTGGAAGATTTTAACATAAGAGATTGAACAAATTATTTAAAGGAGTCACAAGAAATACTTTTGAAAAGGATGTGAAATATTTTTCTATGTCTCTGACTACACGAGGAATCTCGAATGAGAAAATGTTATAACACTCGTGATTATTTTGAAACTGACCGCACCTAGTCGCTTGTAAGGCCAAAATCAGTTGACAAAAATAGAAAAATATATGCTTATAACATTATACAATCTAGAGTAGATGTGCCAGTGATCAACCACCCCCCAGTAGACCATGTGTACCATTCAGTCTAAAAAATAACTTCTGAAATTGAATAGGTGAAAAATAATAATTCTATACAATACTTCAACGTTTCTAGTTTAATATACGACCTTGAAGTTGTATATTTATACGTAAAAATATCGATTTTTAATTCGTTCTATTTCGACGTTGTACTGTTTGAGTTGACATCAGATGACAACAGATTCTGTTACCGGTAGGAGAAGCTTAGGTAATACTCTAAAATGAAGTTGTATTATTATTTCGAATTTTCACTTTTATGTAAAGAATTTTTAACAATATGAAATATAAACACTTATAATTGGTTTTTGGCGTGTTAAATATTGCAAGACAGTTTATTTTTATTTCTATAAAGATGGTCATTTACCGGATTTCTATTTCATCTGAATTCCAATGGTCGACCGGGGCGGCCGAACATTAGAAGTGCCTGTATTTTTTTATTTTCCAGTAGTCGACCGTACTGTACTTCTTATTGATACTTACATGAGATTCTCTAAATTTTAACTTATTCTACAGCAATGATTTTTTTATTATTCATTATACTTTAAATAATTTAAAATTTTCATTTTCAAAAGTTAGCTATAAAACTCGCATTTTTGGAAAAATTTAAAATTTTCTGAACAAAAATTGCTATATTTTTGTAACAATAAATATAATGGTCAAACATTACAATAACTCACTACTGCTTTTAAATACTATCAGCATCCAACCTCCACTTTCCTCCAAAGATCCCTGCATTCCAATAATTTCATCAAATAATACTTTGCGTGAAGTAAACGTAAACGAAATTTTATACAACGAACACAAACAGTAAATACACAGAATCTCTCAGTACAACATTAGATAAACATTTATTTTATCCTTCTCCCATTAAAAAAAAAAAAAAATTATAAAATTGAAGAAAACGATCTCATGAAAAATTGTCAAGTGCCATTTCATCTTCTCAGTGGCGTCAGATTTTATTAGAAAAAGAAAAAGAGAAAGAAAACATAGAATTAGCAAAACAAGAAAGCAAAGATAATATCGAATTAACTAAACAACGAACAAAAAAAGAGTAAAAACAAAAATAAGAAGAAAAAACAAAAAAATCCCTGTTAAAAAGAATTAAAAGAGAAGTTTAAAAAGAAAATGATGTAATCCAATTATTATGTATTGTGAAAAAAGCTTTTTTGCTTTAAACTATGAGATGGTAACAAATTTACATAATTATTTTTGTGGTTAAAATATTCGGAAAATACAACCGAGACCTTTGGTAATCTTTCCAAAAGTTTTCTGCGTCGGTCTTCTTTTAGTAGCTATCGTCGATTTAATAGCTATCAATCATTTCGTTTTTTCCTAACGTTTCCAAATCTTTTAACAAGGAATAATCAGTCTTCTTCTTTGTGTATCATTTTTTTCGACGGCATTAATTCATAAATATTGCTTGTACTTGCAATAACAATCATAATTGATTATGTAAAAAGGGATGGTCGAAGACTGGCATTTCAAGTGGCCGATTTCTGGATTTTGTGGTCGACTACTAGCAAATTAACTGTTTTTTTTTTAAATATTAATCTAAAAATTTTTCTTAGAAATATCGCTACTTATACCAATTGTATCCGAAAATTTAATGGTTTAGAATTGTGTTAATACACTTCATATGCTTATATCATTGGTAGTTCTATTTTGATAGAACTTAACATTTCATTTATCTCTTAGGTGACCGACTATTGGCACTTTTACCCTATATCTCATAAGTAGACACTATTTCTGATAAAATGGGCTAAGGTAGAAGTTCCCAGATCCATTTTATACAGATATGAGAAGGAAAACAGAAACTGGCCATTAGAAATGGCTAGTTATTAGACAGACTGTAACGCTTTTTTTTATCAACTTCTTCCATTTTATCGAATGATCCTAACCTAAAAATCTTTACATTAAAATTTCATAACAATTCAATCATATATTTTAAAACTTATACTCTTAAGAGATAGTTTACCGGGATATAAACAAAATTTAGTAGTCTTTGTACTATTTACAGCTTTATTCTATAAGATATAAACCAAAATCGTTATTTTAACACGTGACTCTATCTCTCTTACTCATCGCCATAACAAATCGCTTGTTACTAGATTTATAATGGCTTCATCGACTAGCTATTTTAACTAGCATTAAAATGCCAAATTAATAGATAGTACAAAATTGTGACCATCTTTGCGGCCAATAAATATGAAAAATAGGTTTAAAAAATCGTTACACTTGTGGAAGAAAACTGGAGTCCATTTTTTTGCCATTTTGGATCAAACTAGCCTGCTCAAAAAATGATTTCAATTTCCACCAGGATAATACCGCCGAACGTTTCAAATTTGAGCTAGAGAGAAATTGAAAAAAGAAATTAAGAGCACACATTCATATGACCTTTTTTCTTCCTTTCTAGACCTTAAATAGTGAAAAAGTGATAGCGTTACTCATTTTTTTTCAGTCATTTTTTTTACCGGATAACTCATATGAAAGCTATGGGAACATCTAGTATTTCGTAATAATCTTTTCTGTATAAAAGTCATCGGTTTAAAAGTCATATATAGCAAGTGAAAAACTACTTACTTGCTTATTTCAACATGCGGTATATGTTTTTGTGAGGGATAAAATGTATCGATCTCGCCACACAAAAGTTATTTTTCATTGTCTTTGTCAGTGTGCCAGCGATTAATAGTGTTTTTTAAAATGAGTTTCGTTTTTAATAACGTCATTCAAAGTAATGTAAAATAAATTCTATAAGCGGCACACTGATGAGTAACAAATCATATTATTTGTTATGCTAAAATAAAGGTTTTTCCATTATAAAGACCTAGAAAAATGCAAAGCCATTTTTTAAAAAGCAATATAGAGAAAAAAATTGAATATTTGCAAAAATCTGGTAACCCTTAAATAACTCATAATGTAAGTCGTTTATTAATAGGCACACATATCTGGAGTTGACTTCTTAAAAGTACATGCTAAAACAGTTGTGAAAAAACTTTTTTCAAATCATTTGGAGAAAAGACATTTTTTTAATCGCATAAAGAAGATAATAATTTGTACGAGTACCAATTAAGTATGCCTCTAATTTTAGTCTTTCTCCTTACCATACGTAATTTGTACGATTCTAAATTGGGTTTTGATACAAAGATGATGTTCTTCTAACCCCATTTAAGAACTGTAACCTGCACAGAATTTTATGTAGTGAGTATATCTAAAGATATCAAAGAGTAACTCGAATTTTAAAAGTACCGCGGAATTACTCATATAGGTGTAGCATTTTCAATATTTTTACTGATGTGCAGTTTTTTGAGAGAACCATATCCGATGGATTTAGATGAACCAAAGCTTAAATTACTCGAAATTACTGTAGTTATGCATTGAAGAGTTACAAATATAGAAAATATAAAAATTATTTTAAAAAAAAGTAGTTTTTCCATTAAAAAATATTTCCTCAAAAAAATTTTATATTTTCAACTCTTTGGTGCATAACTACAGTAATTTCGAGTAATTTAAGATTTGGTTCATCTAAATCCATTGGATGCTTCTGCCAAAAAACTGCATACCAGTCTAAATATTGAAAATGCTATATAAAACAAGTCTTGGCCCATTTTATCAGAAATAGTGTCTATTTATGAGATATGTACCCTGGTGGAAATTTGTCTATCTGAAATGGCCACAATCTCAATAAATAGGTAGGAAAAATGGCTAGTTAATAGGCCTCGGTGAAACGCTTTTTTTCTCGTTATTCGCACATTTAATAGATTGGACATAACCTCCAAATTTTCGTTTTCAATTTACTTAAAGAATTGACGTTAAATTGGATGGTATTCAACTGTAACCTTACTACTGTAGCTTACTAAAATATAAACAATATGAGCAGACAGAAAAACCATTTGCAGTAGTCCTTTTGAAGATATTACGTAGAATGTATTTATTGCCATTAGATTCTGTCCCTCTCACTCCTTGTCATAACAACAGGCCTTCTGCTAGCCATTTCCAGACTAAAAAGCTTATCAGTTTTAATACCTTTAAAATAGTCAAGAACAAGCTTGTGCTTGTCTTCGCAAAACTCATTCTATTTTTCAATCTATTAAATGTTCGAATAATAGGAAAAAAAAGAGTTTTACCGGGAGCTAGAAACTGGACAAGGGAAATTCCCATTTTATAGTAAGTTTCTAATATAAATAGCCAGTTATTAGTTAGAAAATGTTTTGGATTTCCACCAGGGTATGGTGTAATGTTAAAACATATTTTTCTATTTTTTCAGATGATTTTAAGACCTCCTTACTTTCTAAAAATTAAACAAAATAGATATCCAATGGTACTACGAAGATACAAAAGAAGTTATTGAGATCAAATAATTGATTATAATAATTGATCATAAATTTTGCACCTTTATCAGAACCTACCTTCGATCATTTTTGAATACAATATTATTTCTAACCTACCATAATTCATATAAATATCACCTTTATACCTACATCTACATTTCAAACTCTCACCATACATTCACGGTAATTTAAATCCAAAACGATTTTAAGAAAGGCTGCACAGCTACATCCTCAGTTCTGCGAACCAAGGAGTGCTCATTGCAACGTCGGAGCTTGAGTGCGACGAAAGCGAGCGAAAGAAGGAGTTTTCCGGGTGTCGCGAGCGGGACGAGGGGGGGGGGGGGGGGACAAATAAAATCCATTACCCAAACTCCCTCTGCGAAGATACCACACCCGAGCTACGGAGAATCCAGCATTCCTGCTCCTTCCCTCTGTATCTCTTAAGCAGCGTCTCCCCATCACGGTGACGACTTTCCCCCCGCGCGGATCGCTGGAAAAATGAGGATCCAAACCTCAAGACGCGTCCGCAACCTGCCCTCCACCCCAACGCTTTAAGCGCCCTGCTGTAGCGACCCCTAAGACGTCGTCGCTTTCTTTGAGAAACTTGCCGTCCCTCTTCTCACTGCGGAGAAGTTTTGTGAATGAATCCGTGTCGCGCCGAGGCGAGAAGTTGGAGGTTGTTAAGAGAGCGAAGAGGGAGAGTTTCGGTGGTTCCGGGGTTTTATGGGATGTTATTATTTTCGTTCAATTAGATAAACGAGGGTGAACCGATGATTTTAGGGCTGTTAGGCTTTGAATTGGACGATTTTAGGGCTATAATGAGCTGTTTGAGTTCAAAAGTGAACATATTGAAGCGAACGATTTAGGTGGCGAGGAAATAATTTAATGGCTATGAGAACTGGTTGTCAATTGACTGGACTTGTTTAGAAGAATATTTATCATGAGCAGTAGTTTCGTATGGTACTTTGTATTGTCTATTCTTCGTCTAGTATGGTATCCAACCCAAAAGAAACATTTATTTTATATTTTTACAAAACAAATATGCTTTATTATCACAATACACTAACTAGTTTGAAAAAAAAATAAAATAATTTCCATATTGATTACCAGAAGGTGTAGTATATGATACCAAGCCAATTTATCTTTATGATTGAAAATCTCATTAAAGTTTTGTATTTTGGTATGTTTTTAACTATACACTAAAATATTATTATATATGATTTAGTAATTAATTGCCTTTGGAAAAGCAACACTTTCATCAATACAATATATTCATACACTAAATCAATAACCGAAAGTCATTGTTACAGTTACTTTTGTGAGAGTTAAAGAAAATTTCACCATTATTTCGCTAATGAACATCAGAGACCGATTTTAAATATTTTTGATAAAATATTTAAAAAATTTGTTCTCATAATATAGGGTGGTGGCACTAGTGGCTGGCCATACCCTAGTAGTCCGACATTATCGTTGTAACAGTTACTCAAAAATAAAATTTGCTAAACTAATAAATCGTAAAGTAAAGTAGAGGTTATTTACTTCGCGATCATCGCCTTAAAGTTCAAAATCGTTTATTTATTTCAATTGAGAAACGTTACAAAAAAAGTAGACAACACAATTAGATGTCTGACAATTGGTTCCACCACCCTCGGTATAGACAAATGGTTATACCATTTCCTGGACGCAAAAAATTGATCGATTAGAAATGTTCACCAAGAAATAATAAATTATAGAGATTCTCTAATTTAAATGCAGATGGAAAATACATAATAGACAGCAATGAATGCTTAGCTCTAAATATCAATATGAAAATCAGCTTACCCCTGCCGCTTCTACCGACGAACCTCAAATCGTTGAATTTGGCAACTTGATTCTTCATATAGGCTGTAGAATTCCGCAGTTCCGCGCAGCAGTTCTCGTCGTTGCCCGCCCGAACGGTCACGACGGTTCCGTCGCCAACTTCGCCTAGCGCGACGACTTTGAACGCCATCGGAAGGGTTTTGTTGGACCTCCAGTGAACTGGTAGGACAGTGCACACCAAGTACGGCGAGCCTGAAATAATTATTATTGTTGAACATTACTTCATAATTTCTTTATTACAGTGTTGCTTCAAAATCGGATTTCACAAAAGTAATTGTAAATGGGACGTGGCAAGGCAAAAGAGTTTGTAATAGAATAATAGCACTGTAATTTTTAAAGATCATTGATTTTAACCTGTGAACGCCGGAACTCCTCAAAGTGTACCTTTTTTTAGTTGCTTGGAAAACGTTAGAAAAGCTCGTTTTGGTCAAAAGTTCATATACTACTGTTTTCGAGGTCGCTCTTTCCGAATCCGACCTTAATTTTTCCTCAAATCTACCGGTTTTTCCAATATGGCAATGCATATGAGAAAAATTGGTCAATTTCACAAATTTCATTTAATTAAACCACGTTTTTCTTATAGATTACGTTCTTTATGCCTGGTCGCGCGATCTCTGATTGAGTAATCGGTTGTACTTGAAGATCCAATAGCTATGAAATCGAAATACAATATGGTGGACGTCATATGAGTCGATAACCTCTACTTTTTACATTTCCCTTGAATAAACGTGATTATGACATCCGCCATATTGAATTTCGATTTCATACTTGTTGGATCTTCAAGAAAAACCGATTGCTCCACCAGAAGTCGCGCGAGAGCAGGCATAAAGAAAGTAATCGATAAGAAAACCGTGATTTATAAAATTAAATTTGTGAAATTGTCGAATTTTCCAATTTCCATCGCCATATTGGAAAACCGGCAGATTTGAGGAAAAACTAACTAACTTTCCCAACGTTTTCCAAGCAACTGAAAAAAGGTACATTTTGATGGGCTTTTGAGGAGTAGATCGTATCATTCAACATTAGCTAATATATTTATGCAGTGCAAAAAATATTTCTCAAACTTGTTTTAAGCTATACAGTATAACAAAGATGAGTATTCATTGACAGTAACCAAACTATTGAACTGCTACCTTCCAAACGTTCCGAAAAAAGATGCATTACCACGCAGTGCATAACAACTTTGAAGCCGTTTGGGAAATCCCGCACAGAAAAGACCGCAGAGTACTCACCAGTCCTGACCAGTTCACCATGATGCTCGCTCATATAATCCCCGAGCGTCCTCTCGGAGAAGATGTCGCTGGTCATCTTGGTATACGCATCCGCCAGAGTCGAAGCTGCGCTCTCGGGCGAGGCGGCATTTCCGGGCGCGGGTGCGCCGGTGAGCTGCATCCTGGACTGGCTGGTAGCGTTTGCCTCGGCCGTTTGGGCCGGCACGCCGCCAGCTGTGCCGGCCCCGCTGTTGCTGCCCCCGCCGCCCACTGTGGACGAGGTCGAGCCGCCGGCAGCGGTGGCCCCAGCCGCCGTCGGCGTCGTCCCGACGGTGCCAGCCTGCTGCTGCTCGGCACCGTGGACGACGGCCGTGTGCGCCGCGACGAGCGACGCCGGGAGGTTCGCCGAGCGCGTCGTCGTAGAGCTGTGCTGGTGCGAGTGGTGGTGATGCGAGTGGTGATGGTGGTTCGAGTGGTGGTGGTGGTGGTGGTGGTGCGCGCTGTTGGCGGCGGCCGCGGCGGCGGCAGTAGGAGTGGCAGTGCCCGCGACCGGCGGCACGTTTAGCCCGAGGCCAGCGCCGTTGCACCGGCCGAATATATCCATAGGCGGCCGCACCGCTGCGGGTCACAGAGTCATCGCACCGGCGCACCGGAATCACCAGCGCACCGGCGTCATTGCAGAGTCGATCAGATGTGGTTGCTCGCGCGGTTAGGGCTTCAGGCGTAGGGTTTCAACGACAGCGGGGAAAGTCTTTGATTTTTTGTCCAGAAGCTTCAGTAAGGTTCAGCTTTGATATATCTGGATATCATCCGGAAATTTTTTAACACTTTTGTAGTACCACTTACAAGTTCTTAACCGATAATGAATCTCTGGCACTTATATAGTTTTACTTTTTGAACAATTTCACAAGTCTTTTCTAACCGCAATACTTCGAAGTGTCAGTCTTCGCAACGAAATTCATCTTCTGACTCTGATGTTCTACGTCAACCTTTGGTTTAGGAGTAAATGATATTCGAAGCGTATAGAATGGACGTTTCCCATTGTGAGTAGATCCTTTGATGACGATGTCTTGGCATGAAAAACGTTGACTGGCACATGGTTAGACCTAGAAAAGATAAGATAGATTTTTAACCATGTAAGTGGTAAAAATTGATATTTTATAAAAATATAGGTACGAGCGTTAGTCATTAAGCAAAATGTACAAGTAGAAAAGTCTAATTTATCAAGAAAATTCTAATTCGGAGTTACCACGATGATATTGTTAACAATCTTTCTCTTCTAGCAATTTGATGAAATATGAACTCCAAATGACAAGAGATTATAAAGAGCCAAAGATGAACGTAATAAAGACAATGGGTATCAAATATTACTGTTCTGAAGAAACAAAACTTTCCCAACTTCGATATATTATAAAATAATACCTATCGCAAAATCTGAAAACCATATTGTACCAATGTGAAAAACATTCTTCCGCCGTCCCTACACACCTATCTCCCATTCACACACACACAGACACGTAAAGACTGTCGGACCTCCGAAAAAGGCAGTTAAGCCGTAAAACAACTAAACCAGATAATTAAATTCATAGCAGGCGCTTGCGCTTACGCTCGCTCGCTCGCGCCCCCGGGACAGAGCGATCCCTCGTCATCGTCCGACGGCTCGCACCCTCGCTCTAATTCGATTCATTTAACGAAGCCTCGACCCGGCGCAGAAAAGGCCTTTATGTCGCGATCGCACGCGTATAGCAAGCAACCAAGCGCCCCTATATCTCTCGCGCGCGAGCACGGAAGACCGGATCTCGCCGCGCGGCAGCAGCCCTAGGGCGCATATAAGCGGGGAGGAAATGCCTTTTAAAGCGTTCTTTCGGCCCGACAGCGTCTGAGGTGGCCGGTTGTACTTCGAGCGCACGAGATGTTTGGTAAAGTGCTCATGTAAATCCCATTGTGAATGTTGCGACAAATGGTGGGATTGGAAATGGTAACGACGCACTATTTGGACAATTTTTGAATGCGTTGAGTATGTGCGACGAAAATAATTTTGTTTCCAACTACTTTCAGTGAATTTTACCGAATTGCAATGTGAAGAACTTGTAATAGTCGAGAAATATGAAATATTATACTGTATTTTATATATTAAATACAGCAAGAATAATGATGCATTTGTGCAGGAAAAAGTAGTTTCACTGGTTAAATAACAAAATTTTTACTTTATGTTTTAACCGTTACGCGAGATTTACCAATAATAAAGGTAATAAATTTACAGCACGTGGCTTACAATATATTTGGACCACGCCGTTACGTTAATTTAATATCATCACATCGATTAATCTGTTAAATTTATATCCATTACAAATATCTCTGCCTTTATCTCACTTTTCATAAAGCTTCGTAAAACTTCATCTGCTGAACAATTCTACGAAAATAAGATTCCACTTATTACCATCAGGACTCTTTGATTCCACATACAATTGTTCCTTCAATAAATCAAGTTAAACATTACTATTCATCCTACACTTATCAAACTAAATTTAATTTCTCGTACCCTTCCACAATCTCGTACACTCTCACAAAAGACACCGGATATCCCAACGACACCCCGCGAATCAACAAACATACCCTGCCAGTCTACCGTGAAAGGCACTCATCGCTACCTCCCACCCATCCCTCCGCACTTTTTCCCTACTTCAATGCCACACATCCTCTCTCACTCTCGAGTCGCACATGTCACGCGCGCGTACTACGCGCTCCCCTTTTTTATCCGGCGCGCTCGTGACGTCAGCGTTCATTCAGTAATTTTTGCGCGCGTCAGCGCGCTCTGGGCGAACGGCGGCGCGTGACAGGGGCAGCGGCGGCGGCGGTGGCAGTGGCACGAGAGTGGGAGGAAAAAATAGGGGAAAAACAGAGGGTGAAAGAGCCGCCGCCCCCACCTCGCACACCGAGCGCACACGCACGCAGGGGGACGACGACTGCTGCTGCTGCTGCTGCTACTGCACCGCGTGTCAAACGGGATGCACGTGGTCGCGCGCGGCCGATGCAGCGAGCTGGTAGCCGACGGACAGATGACCGAGAGCGCGGCTGAACGTGGCCGGACCATTTCTACTTGAGCAGCTTGGGGTTTCTTGGAGATGTAAGAAATGGTGGTTTGATTGGTACGTGCTGATTGGTTTTATGTCGACTTGTCAAATGTGCTGTACTATGGGCTTTTTGTTCTGGGAATGAAAAATCAGATCTATAAAGATTGTTTAGTTTGGAGTTCCACGGGAAGTGCTTTTCAATTTTTTTGTTTTTCAAATAACTTTTATTGAAATATCGAGGCGGAGCTTTGATTAATCAACCGTCACATTCTGCGTTGTAATATGCAATTACAAGTTTCGAGAATTTTTATTCGCTTATTCGTTTAATCAAATAGCATTTTATTTTCTTTTATTATTTATGAAATAGTTGTACTGACGCACAGTAATTAAATAAGAGAAATTTGATCGTTATATCAAATGTATTTTGAATAATTTCTATATATCAATTAAATTCTATAGATATGCTGAGTAAGATTAAAAGTTTCTACTATATAGACCATTTGTTTCAAACAATTTCGATATTACTACGCTTAATTGAGTTTCAAATTTATATTGCAATACCGCATCAATGAAATGTGTAAAATTACCACTCCACATTTCTCAGTACGCAATTAATACACAATTTTGAGTAAAAACATTTACTTTCATTCATCGAATACAATATTACACATTAAATTTAAATGACTATAGATATAATAATATGTTGTAGTTTCTATGCGATTAAGTAAGTAAAAAAATTTCGCGATTTTGAAAAATGTGTTTTTAATATGTACCACTTCAAAAAACCATGAAAAATGTTTTTAAAGAACGTACATTTAAGTATTCATATACATGGTTATTTCTTTGAAAAATCAAAAAATCTTCTTCATGTTCTACAACTGTCCATTTATTCTTTTTATCTATAAACATCAGTACAAAATCATAAATACAAAATCTTATGCAGATACCTCTATGAACGATTTTTTCACAATAATACACATACGTAAGTTAGAAAACAATGCTATTTTACCAATAAAAAATAAGAAGATGAAAAAATAGGAAAAGTCCTCATGATCCATATACTAAGAATTCTGCAAGTGGGTTGTATTAGCAGCTTTGGAGTTTTCAAGTACTTTCTACCATACAATAAATAAAAATATTTTTTAACAAAAAAAAAAACCGATACAAAATACTATGTATGGATATTAGAACGATACTCATAAATAATACAGTCGATATCATTCACCTCTAATAAAATGCGCTCATTCGATCTTTGCTGCACGGAAAGCTTTGAACTGTTCGAATAAAAAAAATCACATTCCCTAATTCAAGATTACATTCTATGGCTTTAAATATATATAGCAGCTTATTTTAATTCGAAGTACCATCTATGAACCTATTACTAAAAAATAGAGCCGCGTAGATTTTGAAATATCGCCATGGCCCATATTGGGCGCTAGGCCATATTGGGAGATTTTACCCTACTTGTTCTGTCACAAAGAACACGTATAATGGACGCTTTTTATAAATGACGAACGCACATAACTAATGAATTTTCATACTAGAACTCGCTGCAGTATCGAACGTCGTATTTAACCCAATAGAACACGAAGCAAAAGATCATTGTCACGTATGCACAATTGGAACAATGAATTAACAATTGCCGATATTTTTCGAACCCTTACGTTTGAAACACACGAATTCGTTTTCCCGAACTTTCGCGACACTGCAACAGCTTTAAGAAGCTCGCTTAACTTTGCATTCAAATCTCTGCCCTGCTTCTTCTGCCCTTCTAAGAAAAACACAACGTTCCTTCAGCGAAAAAAATTTTAAATCACTCAATGTTCTTCACTCCGACAGTTCGCATTTCACCTCGAAAAGTACAAAAGATCTTCGCTATAAAAGAGCCGAAATTCGAGGCAAAACGATCAACCATCAATCTTGATGTCTTCCAAAGAAAGAAGAAGAAGAATAATTAATTCAGTAACGAGATGATCCCGAAGTCAACAGCCTACATCACAACCATCACTGATTCCACCGAACAATCACAGAATCCCAGCGCAAAGGATCCCAACACTTACAATGTTCGACACCTCGATTTCTTAAGCCAGTCTTCAAAGATCGTCGAGCGAAATTCGAAAAAAAAAACAAAAAATCCTTCGACGCGTCACTTAATCATCACCGAGGCTCGTTAGTCCGTCGACTGTCTCGAAGAGAGGCGGCGGTCGTCACTGGTCGCACTCCTCTCGGCGTCTAGCCTCTCCCTCTCTCGCTCTCAACTATAGGGGGGGCCGTTAACTATAATTTCGAGCGGTACGTGTGAGGCAACAGCCGTTGACGCACTGGCCCATGCCTACACACGCAGCGCAGCATCCCGTGTTGCCCCCCGCTCTCTCTCCCGCTCGTTCTCCTCCCGGTTCCGCTCTCCCTCACTCTCTCTCTCTATCTCTCTACCCCTTCTCTTTTTCGCCCCGTCTCTCTCTATTCTATCCTTCCTCCTCTCTCGCTCGCTCGGTTTTTGCGCTATAGCCCGCCCGTGTGTTGTTCGTTTCCTCGTCCGGTCAGTTCCGCGGTGCGCCGGCAGCTCTCTCTCTATCCCTCTCGCCGAGGTGAGGCTGTCCTTCTCGGGAGTGCGAGCGAGTGGGGTTTTCTGTCTCTCCCTCGCGCGCGCGCGCGGCGATGCTTTTATCCCCCTACAAACTCTGCGGTTCACGGCGCGCGTGTGCTACTGCTGCGGACCGAGCGCCCGCGCGCGAATGAAGAAGGCAGAGCTCGATCCCTACTTTTGCTGGAAATGTCCAAGAGGTAGGAAGAGGTATCTTTTTGCGATTTCGTGTCTTAGATTTGCTGGGGAATGAATTTATGTGAATGAGTTTGATTTACCGATTTTTAATAAGTAAATAAGTGATTTCTCTTTTTTTCTAAATAAAGTGAATACTTTTACTATGAATAAAAAATTATTTCGTGGGCCATAGCATGCTTTATATGATTATTATAAGTTAAAAACTTTCTATTGCATCTGCCCCAAATTAAGTGAGAAATGGTATATTATAAAACCTGTAATCTTATTATTGCAAACATATGATCTTATTAAGATAGACAATATTTTCGAAAGTTCATTTTTACTAGTTTTATCGCTACTATTGCATCATTCATTTATTCACTGAATAACGCCTGGTCTACTCTGTCCGTAACTTCAGCTACCGTACAGAACCATTACAGCATTCTTGAATCAATTTAGCAAATATTTGCAGATTTATCATATAATTAACGCGTTCTACAATGCCCTTGTGAATTGATTAATGAATTGTTCCCACGAATAAGCAAACTGTTGCACTTAGTTAGGAATTTTCCAACAATCCTTTTGATTATTCAACGGCTTCGTTCACCGTTTAAAAACCCCATCCGATACCTCTTCTAAACCGTAACTGATAATCTTGCACTTTTCAAACATTCCCAAACACATAAATTCAGATGACCAACAATACCATCCAACATTTTTCCCCGACTATTCCAAAAATCAAACCACGACTTCGATCACCACCACCCACGCGGCTGCACCTCGAGCTCGCTTGCCAACAATCTCTCTCTCTACCCCCGCTATATCCACCGCACCCTGGACCTTATCCGGCGTTCCGTCGAAAGGGGAGAATCCTCGCGTCGTGGATATACATTCGGCCAGGTGGAAGCCGGCACCGCTCGGATTCGATATTTGCCGAGCCAGACAAACAGATAGGGACTGCCGCATGGCGAAGGGGAAGAGGATCGGCCACGTACGTACGTGTATGTATGTACGCGCAGACACACACACACACACACTCTGTTTGATTTTGAAAAGCGAAGTCGCGCTTAGGCCACGCGCGCTCCCTCTCCCTTTCTCGTTATGTGCGACGGGGGTGGCGAACCCCACGGAACACAGCTCCGCGTGTGTATGTATACATATATATAGAGTAGCAATGTGCGGCATACGGCTGTATCGTTTCATCTTTCGATTGATTCATTTACACCTCCTACGCGCGCGAGCCCGCTCGAAAGTCTTTTGATCAGTATTTGCGCGCGAGGGACTTTTGCAGTAAAAGGATTTAGCTTGGCGTATTGAAGAGAGGATTAGAAGCGGAGGTCATTTAGAGTTTGAGTCGACGACATATGGGATGACGAAATTTAATATCAGTATTGTAAAATGGATGGTATATGAGAAAAGCATAAATTTACTGCTACGTTTGCTTTCGTCGCCATTAAACTTTGTCGCAGAAAATAGACGCATCTATAGAATGTATATATTTCCTCCTTACACATAATCCCTGTTTAAACAAACACCTCGAACAAACCGCACCACGAACGAAATGAAGACAGAGAGTAGAACATCAATTGGCGCGCGAAGCAGCAGCTGCACTAAGATCGGTTGATGAACCTACGCGGAGGCGACGGGGACGAGCCTCGCCGTCGTGCGGCCGCCTGTTGACAAACGAGCCGGCCGACCGTTCGAACGCTCGCATTCGACAAGATTTGAATTATCTCTACGGTGGAGCTTGTCAATGCAAATGCCGTAGCGCTGCGTTCAATTACCGCTCGTCACGCGCGCGCGTGCCTCCAGCTCTCGCTGCCCGCCACTTTGCTCGCGTTTGCGTTTCCCCGAGGTTTCATTTTTCTTCACGAGTTTGTTTCGAGTGCGTGGTCGATTGAAATGATAGAATTCGGGAAATTTTTTCAATTGGTGTGGTTTGGAGAAAATAGTTATGAGGAGGGCGATTTCTTTTTATTTTGCAAACTTTTTCTTGTATTCGCAAAATTTCATTACGAATTGAAACATAAGATTTTCGAAATGTATATACAGTTAGGTAATGTCGGCTGTTTCGTATACTGTACCAATAATAATCAGGAATAAGGTTAGCGACTTTTTCAACAATTTTCGCAATGTTAAGGTAAATTACTTATTTTTTTTACGACTATAAAATAATTATTGTTTGTTACAAAACGAATACTAAACAACATGTATTTTATATTGTCACGAAGCAATCAACGCTATTCATCCAATTATCAACAAATTACCATTCCTTTGTCACGCAACAATATAATTTCATTCCATACAACATAATCAAATCACCCTATCTCGAACCATTCAACTATGACAAAACAATCCAGTAAATCAAAACCGTTCTCGCATCTCCCCCCTAGCCCCAGATTTTCTCCCCCTATATCGAGAAGAAACCGACAAAAAGAGCCCAATAAATCTATTTTAGAATTCATAAGCCTCGGCGGACCCCTGGCCGACAAAAATCCCACCCAGAGCCCATCAAAGCACCGAAATACAAACTATACAAATACGACGTGCGCCACCCGCGCGCTTCGGTCCACGTGGCCTCACCGACCCGGACGTCGACGCACTCGTAAAAAAAGCGCGCGCGCGCGCGTGTTCGAGCTTTCATTCAGCAGGCATCGGCGCGTTTTTCTGACACGTGGCGCATTCCCCTCTCTGCTCTCGCGCGTTCAACTCCCACCCCTGCGTTTCTCATTTTTGCTCTCTCTCTCTCTCTCTGTCTCTCTCCCTCTCCCTCTCTCTCTCTCTCTCTCTCTCTCTCTCTCTCTCTCTCTCTCTCTCTCTCTCTCTGTTCGCGTTGTTTTCGGCCGACGGAGTGGGATAATAGCGCGGGAGGGGACGAGGGTGATTCGATTTTGCACGGGCGATTATGCGTTTTTGTTGATTTGGCGTTGGACGGTTGAAGAAAATGGTCGTATTGTGTGTATAAGGGACAGAGTTGATTCAATTGATGAAGTCAAAGTGATTTACCATTGAATAGGCAACTATCGTAATGATCAAATTATCACGACTTTTGAGACCCGTTTTCATTGAAGGACAACGATTCATGAATAAATTGTGTTTTAGTATAAGTTTAAGAAAAATATTCCTTTCTCAATTATGATTTCCGAATTAAGTGACAATTCATCGCGATAAATTAGAAACTCTGCGTTCGCAATTAAGTACTCACACGTCAAAAATCCTTTCGGTCACGCAGCCATCAATTTGATAAAGTGTTCTTATATTTAAAATTCCATCCACTTGTAACAATCACACTTTATTGTCGACCATTATCCATGACTATTTCCAAAATTTTCATCACACATATATGTAACACATCGTCGAAATGAATTTCAATTCACCAGAAAAATCTCTCACACCTTCAATACATACGGCTCGGTACAGTGCAACTCTTCAACCCGATCAGAGAACAACCGTCGCGACCCGATCGCGCGTTACAAAGCACATCGCTCCGCGGCCGTAACACCGGCGTAATGATAAGCAACAAACGCGTGTCCTCGTCGCGGGGGCGGCAGGCACACACAGCGCGCGCGCGCGAGCGACGATCGTACGACAATGCCTCTGCGCGCACGCTGGAGAACCGTGTGGCACATCGTGTGGGCACACACACATGTATGAGCAATGCGGAGAGGAAGAGAGGGAAAGGGAGAAGCAGCAGCCGGCGCTTCCTCCTCCGTCTGCCGATGGTTATTGCCCCTTCGGCCGAGCCCCCACTCTGCCGTGCGGTTCTCCGTTTGCCACCCTCCCCTCCGCTAGGGGCTACGAGGGAGAGAGAAAAAGAATGAGAGAGGAACGGGGGTATCTATTAGCGATTATGGAGACTGGTCGTGACTTTTTTCGAGGGTCGATATGAGGGAATTGGAAGATCGAGATGTGCAGGTGCGAGAAATGGGGGGATACTTTGGGAATATGTTAGTGATTTATGTAATTGTTAAGAAAACATTGCATGCTTCGCCAAATTTATCTGTTATATGCATAAATTTTCTTCTATTAGTTACTGTTTTCTGATGCGTACGTGAATAACAATTATCGACTTTTCATAATAAGCAAATATTGAAATGATACGTAATGGTTTATGATCGTTAGTTTTGAATTAAAATTCTAAATCTCTTAATCTTTTGATTAAATATTCCAATATATCTTTCGAAATTTTCTGGAAGATAATGGCATACCTAAAGTATTTTTTGAATTTTATTTCGTTATAAGTAGTTTTTGTTACTCCGCCTTCTTCGTATCTTGTTTGTTACAGCATGAAAATAATTGATAAAAAGATAGTTTTGGCAAACGCAATAAACCTTTTTAAGATTGTATTGGCCGTAAGGTCCCTGCCAAAAGTTAGTTTTTCACGTTAAAACTGTGAGAAATAATTATGTAAAGCAATTGATCAATTTTTTTGTTCTCGCGATCAATGTATAAATGCAATTTGAATATTATAAGCACTAAAAATCAAACATCAAAGCAAAATTGTATACGGGAAACTATTTTTTTAAAAATCGTCATTTGAAATTAGTGCATTTTGACGATTTAAAAAAAATAGTGCCGAGTTTACAATTGTGCTTTGATTTTTTATTTTTAAAGCTTATAATATTCCAATTGCATTAATACATTGATCGCGAGAACTAAAAATTTAACAATTGCTTTACATAATTATTCATCGCAGTTTTAACGTGAAAAACTAACTTTTTGCAGGGACCTTAGGGGCAATATAACCTTGATATATTCAATGATGAGTATAAGTGAAAAAGTCGACTAATTCTTTAGTGAATATTCACTTATTGAAGAAGTGGATTAAAATGTTCACTGCATAATAAGTGAATATTCACTAACGAATTAGTCAATTTTTTCACTTATTCGCACTAGTGAACGACTTTTCACAAATTCATTTTTAGAAACTTATTCAAAAACCATACTTTCTATTGTCCAATTTTCTATACTCTTTCACATTTTTTGCACCCCATTTCACTAAAATCAACTTTAAATCATCAGTTTAACTAACAATACAAAATACAAAAACTTAAAGACGCCGCACAAATACGCTTTATAAGAAATTACTCACAAATCACCAGCCAAGAACAGCCAGACAAGAGGGACAACGTTAAACGGAGAAACCCTCGGTACGAAAAAGTTCCACCCCCACGACTCTGGTCACGCATCGCACGTGTCGCGCCCGCGCGTGGGGGGTGAAAAAGGGGTGAACTCGCCGATTAGGAAAAGAGGAGAGGAGGGGGGGGGCTCGCGCGCACGCACAGGTGGGGCTCCTCCCCCGCGCGCGCGTGTGTAAACGCCATATAGGAGTCGCGCGCAGCGTTCGTTCTGATCATGGAGGGCTTGTAAAAATTATCGCCGCGCGGGCTATGGTAGTGCGTCGTCGGCCGCGCTCGGTTGCGGATGTTTCCGAAAAAAGGGGCGAGCGAGCTGGAGCTTATTCTACGATTTTCGACAAAGAATTCAAGGGTGGTGAGAAAAAATTATGTTCATTATTTTTAATTCGTGTCTTTTGTTTATGATTTTCATATTTATTTTTAATCCGTATTTGCTTTTGCATGTTCAATTGCTTTTTCAGAAAATTTCTATGACTTTTATGTTCTGAGATTATGATATCAATAAGATGAGAACAATCACAAAAAGAAACAAATTTCTAAAAATAAATTCAATGCTAACGAAAACAAACTTTCATTTTTTTTTTATAGAATTAAAATTTAATTTAACGATCAACTTTGAACTCGCGTAACTCTGCAAGTATTCAATATTTTTTATCCTGTATAAAGTAACTGAAATCTTATTTTTCTTAATTTTATTTTATTCACGGAGAGAATTTTCCCGTAAGAAATACCGTAAACGCGTCAATTGTTTCAGGTTTACCAAACTGCCATGATAATTTTTATAGAAAAATTCTCTCCATGTTGGTTTTTTTCTGAAAGTTACATACTTGCCCTCCTTAGTTAATAATTCACGTTTGAAGTAGTGGCTTTTTAAAACAATATTTAGTACAAACGTTTATGTCAGAAATCTATATATGCGAAAAGTCTCTTTAGTTTAACGGTTAGATGTTTTTCTTGAATCTATGTGAGGATGAATCAGATCCAGAAGGTGAATTGTTTAGCGTTTCTAGCTTGCAGAAATTTTGTAACTTTGTAAAATGGCTCATATACTACAATATGTACCATCAAAATTGAGTTTCTAATCTATATACAGTTATTATATATTAACGTATACATAAAAATAACAATCACCGTATAGTTATTAACTAATATATTAACCAAATCTTGGGTTACCTAATATCTGAATTTCTTTCAATGAAATTATTTATATTTATTAACTTTGAAAGTGTACATTTGTATTTCTTCAATTTAAAAATATAGCTTTTACTTAAGATAAGAAATCGATTTTGTTGGAGCATTGGCGTTCAGTTTCTGGTACCTAAAAATGAAAGCTACTAACCATTACTCGTTCTAATGAGCCCCTTTTCTTTTAATTTTAATAAACAGCGATGTTCCGTTTCATATGCTAGAACTCTAGAAATATTTATGCTGAAAGTTTTTAATCAATTTCGTAGTCTATTTTCAAATTGGTACAACTTTTTAAATAATTAATATTTTATAACTAACCAAACTCTGGTGGAAATAGAAATCATTTTTTGAGGAGTAAATGGCTAATTTGATCCAAAATGGCAAAAAAATGGACTCCAGTTTTCTTCCATAAGTGTAACGATTTTTTTAACCATTTTTCACATTTATTGGCCGCAAAGATGGTCACAATTTTGTACTATCTATTAATTTGGCATTTTAATGCTAGTTAAAATAGCTAGTCGATGAAGCCATTATAAATCTAGTAACAAGCGATTTGTTATGGCGAAGAGTGAGAGACAAAGTCACGTGTCAAAATAACGATTTTGGATTATATCTTATAGAATAAAGCTGTAAATAGTACAAAAGACTACTAAATTTTGTTTATATCCCGGTAAACTATCTCTTAGGGGGATGTGCAACCCTAATTTCAATATTTTTTTAAACCAACATTCAAACATTTATTTGAAAAAAGACGGCTGTCAAGTGCTCCGTACACGCAAACACTATATGCAGATTTTTTTTCTGGATAATTCTATTGATATTTGCATGAGTTATGCTCGTTTGAAAAGTAGGTCAATTGTAGATTCCTACTTACCGACAGTACGGTTTTTATTTAATTCAATAAATTCTCATCATTTTTTTGGAAAAAGACGTCTGTCAAGCGCTCCGTACACGCAAACGCTATGTGCAGATTTTTTTCTGGATAATTCTATTGATATTTGCGTGAGTTATGCTCGTTTGAAAAATAACGTCGGTACTCACATCCCCTTAAGAGTATAAGTTTTAAAATATATGATTGAATTGTTATGAAATTTTAATGTAAAGATTTTCAGGTTAGGGCCATTCCATAAAATGGGAGAAGTTGATAGAAAAAAGCGTTACATGTCTGTCTAATAACTAGCCATTTCTAATGGCCAGTTTTCCTTCTCATTTTTAATGGACTAATTTCTACCAGGGAGGCTCAAATAAAATTACTATTTACTGCTTTCATTTCTTTTTTAATGTTTTTGTAGCGTAAATATTTGTAGAAGTGCGATCAGTAGAATAGACATTATTTTTTTATTACAATTTTAAGCACATTTTAAATTCGATAGTTCACACCACTAGAAAAGTCTCGTCATAATCCATGTCCAAAAAGTGGGACACTCTCATTGTTAGTTATGTAAGATTTATCAAAAAGATTGACGGAAATCGTTACTAACTCGACAATATTTTCCTTAACGATAATGAATTCTTAGAAATCATACGGGATTTATCTTAAAATATTCGTTTAGTTTAAAATATTAGTTGGATGTAAGTTTTTTATCAAATGTAAAACTGACCAATTAAGGGCGTCATATACTTTTGGATTTTAATTACCTATATTTCAAAGCAATATATATATATATATGAGGATATTTTTAATTTGTGCACACTTAGAGGGTTCAAAAAATTAAAACAAAAAAATTGAATGCACACCTTCGCGACAAGTTTCTTCTCATTCTATAGGTTATAAAATATACGAACAAATTCGTGAACATTAGAAAACGGTCTTGAGACACCGTTTTAGAAAAAAATCCATTTTTCTTATGGAAATTTAACATCGGAAAATGGACGAAAAGTAGTCACTAATGATGAGCCAATAGTAAACTTTAAAATATACCAACAAATATTCCACAAAAATGACTGAATGACGCGAAAAATGACCAAAAATGATTGAATGACGTAGATTCGGCAAAAATCGCTCGTTTTTGGTAATTTTTCACGATTTTCAAATGTACGTAACTTTGTGCAGAACCGACCGATTTTAACAGTCATTAGCTTCAATTAAAGCTCTTTTCTTCTACTTTAATCGCTTTTTTGTGAAATATTTGTTGACACATTTAAAAGCTTACTATTGGCTCATCATCAGTGACTACTTTTGGTCCATTTTTCCCATGTTAAATTTCCATAAGAATAATCAATTTTTTTCTATAACGGTGTCAGAAGACCGTTTTCTAAGAAGAAACTTATCGCGAAAGTGTGCCTTCAAATTTTTTTTTATTTTTTGAACCCTCTAAGTGTGGACAAATTAAAAATATCCTCATGTATACGTCATAAGAAGATATTATTCTAAAAAAATAGAAATAGGTAGAAGTTTCTAAACCCATTTGATGCATAGATACAGCATTTTAACTATTTTAATTTTGACGTAACTTTCCTTTGGAACTAAAAAGAGTTGCAACTATAAAGTTATTTGAGTAAGTAATGTTTAGCGGCCAGAAATAGAAAAAAAAATTTTAAATCGTAAAATTAACCAGTTTAATGTTGTTTTTCAAATTTAAAAATTACTTACTGAAATGATTTTTATATTTGTAACTCTTTGGATTATAACTGCACAAAATACAAAAAATATAAAGGCTGTCCCATAAAAACACATCAAG
Source organism: Torymus aiolomorphi (assembly GCA_036365515.1). Lineage (NCBI taxonomy): Eukaryota > Metazoa > Arthropoda > Insecta > Hymenoptera > Torymidae > Torymus > Torymus aiolomorphi. Next base: position 152,540,259 of record CM070876.1, on the reverse strand, counting down.
AAGTTCCAAAGGAATTGTGCAATTCTGTAATTAATTTTACATTATGATTAAACCAAATAAATCAGGTGTTACATAATCACCACATAGGGGTGTATGCTCTCGTAAATAACATTTTGAGTGCTTCACTTCGTTATCAACTAAAAATTAAATTTTCAAATACGAATAACTCATGATTTTCCAGGATAATTATCAAATTATGCAATGACTACTGAGTATAAAAAATCACTACCGTAAGTTGCACAGCAAAAAACGATGATTTCACAGGTACATACATTTTATACACATAATAAAAGACTAAGACAGTTTATCCTCTATACTTTATGTCTACATATCCGTTATATGGCCGAATCCATTTCAAATCAGGTGAACCGCGTATTCCTATGTCACCGATCATTTTGGAATTAAAGTATTCATGTTCTTCTCCAAAAATTATTTGACCCGTATATTTTTATTTTTTTGTTGCATCAAAATTTTATGCATTCAGCAATGGCAAAAAATTCCGAGAAAAACCTTACTTAGAAAAAAATTTTTTCAATGTAATTTTCAAACCGCTACTGCTTCACCAGTTTTTTAAGCTTTTTAGCGTGTAACACATAATTTCACTAAGGTTTGAGCCCTCTTTCACGTTCTTTATGTTATTTAAAAAAAAAAATAAAAAATGCACGAGTTATGTACTTTTTACTGAAAAATGCACTTTTTAGAAAAGTGCATTTTTTTCAAAAACGCCATTTTTTTTTGCTCAATTTTTTTTGTCCTGATAGAGAACCTAAATACCTATCTAGACGAATTTGTGAAATTCCCGATCTGTGTCCAGGAATAGCGATCATTAATGAGATAATACACAAACAAATTTTTCACGCTTAACCCTTACATATATTCAATGGTATAACAGTCAATATAAAGGTTTTTATCTTTATTTTATTATTAAATTCTTCCACGCGTTCTGGAGTACTTGGCAAAAAATCTTCATCTCTATCGATTCCGTTGTCGATAAAATTATCATCCGTTGAAAATTCATTGTCAGTGCTAGTCACCAATTCTAAAGCATGCTCGTAACAACGTCTACACAGATATGTAGAGGTGGTCAAAGGTAAATCAGGATAGAGAAGCTTCAATGGATGAGCAAGATTCTCAAGTTGTTTAAAACGCACGGAATTAGGTTCGTAAAAAATTTTTTTGTGCTTATTTAAAAAATCTGCACATTTGATTCTCTTCGTTGAATAATTTTGAGACATCGTAGTTAAGTTAATCAGGTGAAATATATAATGATTTTCAAAAATATGATAGTTTTAAAAAATACTAGAGGTGTACTTATAGCAGAAACCTAACTTTTCTTGGTACATAAAAGATCTAACGATAGCCATCTAGCGGACCATGTATAAGTACATAAACTCATACGTGTACATATATGTATTACTTACGCTCATGTACATATATGTATTACTTAACTACTAAAAACAAAGGTAGTTATAAAAATAAAAAATCTAAAAGACAAAAATAAAAAATACAACAGATACTATGTGTACTTGTATATTGCTTACGCACAAAGATAAAAACCTTTATATTGACTGTTATACCATTGACTATATGTAAGGGTTAAGCGTGAAAAATTTGTTTGTGTATTATCTCATTAATGATCGCTATTCCTGGGCACGGGTCGGTAATTTCACAAATACGTCTAGATGCACTTTTCTAAAAAGTGCATTTTTCAGTAAAAAGTACATAACTCGTGCATTTTTTATTTTTTTAAAAATAACATAAAGAACGTGAAAGAGGGCTCAAACCTTAGTGAAATTATGTGTTATACGCTAAAAAGCTTAAAAAACTGGTGAAGCAGTAGCGGTTTGAAAATTACATTGAAAAAATTTTTTTCTAAGTAAGGTTTTTCTCGGAATTTTTTGCCATTGCTGAACGCATGAAATTTTGATGCAACAAAAAAATAAAAATATACGGGTCAAATAATTTTTGGAGAAGAACATGAATACTTTAATTCCAAAATGATCGATGACATAGGCATACGCGGTCCACCTGATTTGAAATGGATTTGGTCATATACATAATAATCATCAAACAAATGATAAATTAAAACGATACCATTTCCTCCGCTCGTTCCCCACCACTTTATTCATTCTACATCGACTGTGCAATTACAATGAAACTAATTTCGTAATTAATTCAGGGCATAAAAGAAGAAGAGGAAGAGAGGGAGCCGATCGCCAACGCAGCGTAGCGGGCAACAGCGTGCGCGCGGTGACAGTCGTTCAAGTGGCGAATGCGTAAACGCGCGCTATATACCTATAGCTGCCGCATGCGAGAGAGAGAGAGAGAGAGAGAGAGAGAGAGAGAGAGAGAGAGAGAGAGAGAGAGAGAGAGAGAGAGCGATTGGATGAGTCCGAAACGAGTGAAGCGAATAGTGGAAATGTATCATTGATCGCGAGCGCGGCTCGTGCCCCGCGCGCCGTTTGTGTTCCGACTGTCCTGCGCTCGGCAAAGAGACCGACATAGTACAGCGAAATGCGGGCTTCGGTGCTCGCGCGCGTCCGACGCGGCGGCGGTTCTGTCAGCCGCGTCGCGCGCGTCCGCGCACCGCTTAAAGAATGCCCGACGCCAGTTTTAAAATCCATTTCGGCGAGTGTCTGCAGTGTTTCAGATTTTTATTTTTTTTCAAATTTATGACTGGATTTTTAAGAATCATGTATTTTCGTTTTATCTATGCGACTTTTTATGTACAATCTTTTATTGGACTATAGCAATACATTTTTTACACATTTTTTCTGACTCGTGGAAATGATAAGACTTTACATAAGTATCGTCAAAGTTTGCATCAAATTACTGGTCGACTTTACGTTTGTTTTTTTATAGCATTGTGATAGTTGCAAATAATAGATAACTTCACAAATAACGTCTCTAGATTGTCTTGATCGGAAGTTCAATTCGATAAAGTTTATTTTAAAATTCATCATAACATAATATTTTATTGAACAGAGAAAGTGTGTGTTATTGAAGACTGGGGATTGATGTTGTCGAATAACTTTTTGTTCATGTAATGTAATTTTTAACTAAACATTTCCATACTCAAACTAGGTTTGGAAACCTATAAAAATGATATATTTTGACCAATAACCAAGTTATGTGTTATAATTATAATAATAAAATGCAATGGAAAGAATATTATCATTATACCATGCAATTTTAAGGCAAGTTATTATAGAAGATGTACACATTTATTTTTTTACAGCTAATTTAATTTACGCATAATATGAAGAACTGTAAACAATTTTATGAATTTTCAAAAAAAACTTGTTAGAACTATGAATGTTTTATAGCATGTAATAAGGGAACATTAATGAGTGGGGAGGCAAATTAATAAACATATAATCTTCTAATTATAATAATAATAATAATCGGAATAACATTGTATTCATTCTATAAACATTGTAAATAAATGTATAGTATTACTTCGTAAGGCTAATGGACCCATTCTTCCCACATAATATTTATACAAACTACTAGACGTATAAAAAACTTTTATGTGTACCACTAAAATATTGAGTTTCACTCTCGCCAACACATAATAAAAACATGTTAATCATGGCTAAAGACTGAAAACCAAGCGCGCCCACAGCAGCATCCCTCATAAAAACGTCCGCACGCCTCTCCGCTGAAAATTAGCCTCCCCTCGCCCCTCCGCAAATCATCCACATCCTCCTCCCCACCTCCTAGCCACCACCTCCGCCACGTTCGTGGTGCAACCAGCCGCGACGCGGGTTACCCCGTAAAACCTACGACGCCTCCGCCGCCACCGCCAGATACGACTCGTCGGTCGGTTTCTGGTCGAAGTGGGGCCAACCGCAGAATCGCGCGCACTGGCGCCGCAGGGGTGGGGATAAGGCGCGCCAAGGCGAAAGTAAGTCTTCGGGGCGGCGCTGCGGCCTGGCCTGCCCACCGACCGTCCTCCGCGCGAGGGAGTGAGGGCGTAAGAGGGAGACAGAGACGGAGGGAGAGGTGTGTGTGTGTGTGTGTGTGTATATGTGCAGTGCATCAACGCGAAGGTGATGGAAGAAGCGAGCAGGTGATTTTATCGATTTCGGATACTGCAGGTATCTGCAGAGAGGGGTGGTGGAGGTAGTTTTTGAGTGAGCCAGAGTTTTCGCTGGTGTCGTGGTAGAGGGGGTTACCAGAGGACGAGAGGGACGCGCAGTCTGGTAAGAGGTATCGGTAGGTAAAGCCTAATGTGAGACTGCAATGATGTCGTTACTTTCTTTCAATTTATTCTTTCTTTTTGATTTAGACGATAATTAATTCCTTTAAGAGTAAAATTATTATTATAACTGTTATATTTTTAAATTTAAATATGACGAATCTGCAATAGATATAATGAATTCATTGTTTTAAACAAATTAACAGGTTTAACTGTAATATCTATCAAACGTAATTTACATTTAATTTTAATGATGTCACATTATTTAGATAATTTTAATACTTATTCCCTGGTAGAAATTCATCTATATGAAATGGCCAAGAAGTTAGAAAATAGATAGTAAAACTGGCTAATTAATCGCTATGATGAAACGATTTTTCGACCATTATTTACCTATTTCTTAGATTGACGTAACAACAAAATATTCGAATTTGATTTACTTACTAATTTTATCTTTGATGAAAGAGCATTAAAGTGCATTGGATGGTTTACCAACATATAAATAAATAACATTAACTAATAAATCATTTGTTGTACTCATTCTATAAATAATTCAGCAACACTTTTATTTCTCTATCTGATTCTGTCTCTCTCACTCCTTGTGATAACAGCAGCCTTTTGCTAGCCATTTCCAGACTAAAGAAATTGATCAGTTTTAATACCTTTAAATTACTCAAGAACAAGCTTGTGCTTGTCTTCGAAAAACTCAATCTATTTTTCAATCTATTAAATGGCCAAATAGTAGGAGAAAAAGCGTTTCATCGGGAGCTAGAAACTGGACAAGAGAAATTCCCATTTTATAGCAAGTTTCTAATATAAATGGTCAGTTATTAGTTATAAAATGTTTTGCACTACCATCAGGGTTCCTGAATTATAATTTAAAATATTATTGAAGTTGAAATTAATGAATTCAAAGCCGAACGAAAATGACAACTGGAAAAAAATCCTTTCTCATTTCGGAATTAGAATTTGCTTAAGAAACTAAGCGTCTACGGCTTTTCGGCTTTCAATACAAATCGTGCAACTGTGCAAAGAGCGAGATCAAAGTCGCGCCGATCCACAAATGGACGAGAAATCCCCTCTCCAGTGAGGGGGGGATTAGAGACGAAGTCAGGAAAAAATCCAAAAATTCTTCCGAAGACCGGGCGCGAGAGGCCAGAATAAACATTTCCCGAAAGGTTAATGCCGGAGGGATAAGGGATACGCCGAAGAGAGGGAGAGAGAGAGGGAGAAAGAGAGCTTGCGGTTTTGATGAATTGAGCAAGCGGAGGCATGACGAATGGGGCCGCGAAGATAAAGGAAACGAGAAGAATTTGTAATTTTGCGGATTTAAGTTTTAATTAAATTTTCGTACTAGGTGACTTTTTAATTGTTAATTAAATAAAATTTCTATAATATTGTAATAAAAATGATGTTTTGAAATTGAAAATAATGTATTTTCGTTCTTGTATTTTATTGTAATAAATACATTTTATTAACGCGGTCTAATTACTTGCGGTGCATTGCAGGAATCTACAAAACAAATTTCGATCCAAAAGAAATTACTGTGAAGATAGTTAATTTCGAATGCTAATCATTATAGTTAAAAATTTAAACTGCCTAAAAACATATTTATTAGTTATTTTTTTTACAATACTTCATGTCAAACATAGTGAAAACACACAATTTTTGTAAAAAAAACATATAAAAAAACAATTTCCCGTTTAAATAAAATAACTAATAGTTTCTATTTTAACTATCTAAACCAGATGATCGATCGCGTTGAATTAGACTCGCTAAACACTGTGCTAAAACACTGTATGTTCAACGCTCCACTTCCCCTCCCGCAGGTTTTGCGCGATCGAGGCTATCGAGGGGAAACGACATGAGCGTTCAACGCTTCTCTCAGAGGTGGCGGCACTGATGCATTTTGAACTTTTTATTCTCCGGTGCTTTCGGAGCTGGATCGCACGGCTGCTGCCGGAACTAAAGTGTATGTGGCGGTTGTTGGAATGGTTTCTCATGTTCTAAACGAATTTTTTGTTTATATATATTTATATATTATGATGGATAAACTATTCTAGCATTAAAATCGATTTTGACAATCGGTTATGACACTGCACTATTTTAAATAATTTATGTGAAATTTTTATTAAATATTTCAAATACTTTGTAAAGCAAAAGAATAAATAGTTAGAATTTATTCTAATAAAATAAATGTATGAGTTGCTAATAAGTTGGGTATTAAAAATGTTTTTAAAATTTTTTATAATATACATCTTAGGCTCTAATTATGAATGAGTTACTTAATGTTCAAATCTGGTATTTCATAATTAATAAGGACAGCCGATATCTTTCGGGAATCAAAAGTTAAGAAATAAAAATTGCCGTACTGTATAAGTAGAATTTATTGTTCTTCAAATTCCAAAAAAAAAAAACCCTCACTTTTTTTAATAAATTGCAAATACTTCATTATACAGCACAAGAAAAGAAAATCAAAATAATAATTAACAATTAATAAATTGAGCTACATGTCCTTCCTTTTTCTTATAATATAAAAAGCGCAATAACTTTTAGGCCATCAAACTCTCTCTTACTAGAAGTGTATACAAAGCCACAGATTCAAAGCGTTCCGCCCTAAACGATCAATCCAACACATCCCCTCCGTTCCATTGATTCCTTGAAATCTCGCCACCTATAAGTCCACACACCTTGCCCCGAAAATCCTTACGGTCATCCTCATCCGTCTTACGGTCATCCCCTCGCTCTCCGTCGCTCGCGCCTACACACAGCCCCCTGAAAAAATCCTCTGCGCAAATAATCGAATAAATGTAAACAAGCTTGCACCTCCCTCCCTCCGTCCACGCTCGATTTTCCCTCCACTCGCACTATATACTCTCCACTCCAGCCACACACACACACGTGCGCTCGCTCACGCAAGTTCGAAAATCGTGCAATTTGTCAGAGCTCGGCTCCCTGTATACGCACATCCTCCCTCTCGCTCGCAGGCTCGCTCAGTCGAGCAACCGACAGAGAAAGAGCTACACAGCCGGGCTCGTATACAAGCTCGCCGACTAGACTACTATACGCGAAAGTGTACACACGCGCGGGGTGTTTTGTTCGCGCGCGCGATGGACGCGTCGCCATAGCAACCGGCGGTTGTTTATTATTGCGTCCAGCGGTGTGCAGCGCGCGGCGGCAGAGCCCGGTGTCGGCAAAGTGTGTAGCAATGGCCGGGGGTGGAGAGAGAGAGAGAGAGAGAGAGAGAGAGAGAGAGAGAGGTGAGCCTGTCAAAAGGGTTAGGTGAGTTTGGCGAGGCTCGTGTGTGCGCGCGAGCGCTGGTATATATGTATATATATACCACCAGCCACCCACCCCTAGCCGGAAGAGAAAGAGAGAGAGAGAGAGGGAAAAAGAGAACGGGTAGTAAAAGCGAGAGGGTAGTGATGGTGGTGGTGGTCACGCTGGTGCAGGGCCAGTGTGTGTATGTATACGTGAAATTGCATGAGAGTGTGATCGAGGGCACAGCTAGAGCGCGGGTGTACGTGCGTTTTTTAACACGCCTATGCGTGGGTGTCGCGTATATGCGCGTGTTTTCAGTGAATATGTATCGGTATGTCGATATGCGCATGCACGCGTTTTCGAATAAGGGCATGTAAGTAAGAATATAATATAGGCGTGCCCATTTTTATCAAATTTCTGCATATAAATAGTATGTGGCGAATATATTTTTGTTATACATCTACCATGGGATTTAAATATAACATAGGGTTCTTGTGCAGCCGATTTTTTCCGATTTATCTACATTAATAAGCGCAGAAATGCACTCGTTTGCATCTGTAAAGTAGCACAGTATCGCAGATGCACTGTATATAGTGATGCGAATACACGCACAGATGCAGATGAGCATCTGTTTTGCGCGCACACGATCGCACGAGTATCGGCCACGCGCGTGTGCGCGGGTGTGCGGAAGAGAGGGAGAGAGAGGCAAAAAGACAAGCATACAGGAGAGAGAGGGAGAGAAAGAGAGTGTGCGAGCGAGACTCACCGATACGCGTATACAGGGGTGGGAGGGGGTGGAAAACCGGACAGAGACGGAGCGATCGCGCGGGGGGGGGGGTGAACGCGAGGCGCATCGATACACACGCGGAGAGAACGAGCGCGAAAGAGAGCAGGGAGTGGCGGCAGCCGCCAACCGCACGAGGCCCGAAAAACACATTCGCCGCACACCCCCTCCCCACCCCCTGTCGAGCCTGCGTAGGGGTAGAGGGAGAGAGGGCGACTCGCGCTTACATACACACACTCCTCTGTACGTGTATGTATATACGTAGGTACATACGAGAGCTCGAGCCCCGTGGTAATGAGAGTTCGATAAAGCGCCGCGTTACCAGCTTGACATCGGAGGCGATTTTTCACGAGACTCGCCGCCGCCACCGGACGGAAGACACAGGAGGAGGTAGAGCGCGATTTCGCGATGTATATAGCCGTGCAGGGGTGGAGGGGGGAAGCGCGCTTTTTGCGCCACTGAGTGTGCGGCAGAGCTGCTGAGTGACTCGAGTTCACTAATTTGAGATGTACGTGTTGGTGGTGTCGGCTTCTCGCCCACGCTGCGGTGGATATATATGCTTCTATTCGACTGTGATACTCTCTGCGGAGTGTGTGCTGCGAGATCTTTGAATGCACGCCCTGTACTGGCGGGTAATTGGAAATTTAAGGTTGTCAAGTGGATTGTCCTTATGATGATTGTGCGAAAAGAGTGTGAAATTATATATGAGAGTATAACGTATGGTCTCTGTATCAAGTGTGATTGGAGTATCGTTTTTATTATATGAATGAGTAAGGCTTGTTATTCAATTCGAGTGTTAATGAAAATCGCTTGAAGACTATCAACATACCTACTATTAATATTCATAATAAAATCTCATAACTGAACGAGGTGATGTGAAATACTGACATAATTTAAGAATAAGTACATATTATGCAAATACTAATAGAAACGCTCAAAAAACATGTAAATGCAGTATTTATATATCCGGAGTGTATGATAACTGTGTCTTTCCATAAAAATATTTAGAAATTATTTATTTAAGTAAAAACTGTATTGTCTATAAGCAGGAATCTGCATTTTTATCATTTTACCTAATTTGCAAACAAGTGCATCATATGAAAATACTAATAGGATCATTCAAAAAAAATTTCTGAGTATATTAGTTGCATGTACGGAGGGCTTGACAGACGTGCTTTTCCAAATAAACGTTCGAAAGTTTGTTTATTAAATAATGAATTTGGGTTAATTTTGCACTTCACATCACCTTAAGCTTTGTTTTTAGATATTATTATTGTAAAGGGGCATAATATAACGCTCCACAGAACTTAAGTAATGTGAATATATTTAGTACTATTTTACGTAAATGTAAAAAAGTCTATTTTTGTTGTGTTCAGCATGTGTATAAAATAATATATGTAACTTGAGTTTGCATAAATGAAGATGAATAAGCACGTCAATGTCAATTCGAGAAGATTAAGAACATACATCTTTTATATTTCAAATTAGAAAAATAGTTGTTAACTGAACATTTTATCATTTACGGTATTTTTAGAAAAAGAACACCGTAAAACATATTTGTGGGTGCATTATGAATGTTCGATATTAATAAGTATACCTGAAACAAACATAATACGTTTCACAAACCTAAAATCAAGCTGAAGCCTTTGGATAATTTAGACATTCGCTGTTCTTTCGGCCATATAACCGCCGCGTGCTCGTCAATTTAGCCAAATTTAGTGTTCGTTAACCTTCTACGCGGGGCGTATATACGCCTGTGCGCACCGCCAATCAAGGGAGGGAGTGTTTTGCGGGCGCAGCCGCACGTCAAATGGACGAGAAACTTTATGCCTGTTTTAAGAATTCGGAGGTTAACCGAAGGGGATTTTCTGCTACCCTTTACCTGTCGTCTATAGCCTGCTTCGTATTTTTCTCTCGGTATCTCCCTCTCTGCTTCTCTCGTAAACTCACCCCGTAATTACGGGAACCGAGCGATGCGCGCAGATGGTATCCGAGCGACTGACGAATATGTGTGCGTTCGTTCGCTGCGGTAATACGATGCCAAACGGGAGGGAAAAGAGGAAGCGGCGTGCGAGGGTGCGTGCGACTAGATAATAAAACAAACGAAGAGTCGCGAGTCTTTCGTAATGTTCTACATCATAAACAGACTAATTTAAATAATAAAAAATGGTGTATATATGTAATAAAGATACTACACGTCATTTTTCAAATATATTTATTTCAGTTTTATATGTTTAGATTTATTGCATAGTAAGATAGGTATTTCTAATAACAAACTTATTATTAACATCTTTGTTGCCGAAACGATGATCAATTAAAGAAAATTAAGAGAAGGAAATTCTTATCAAAAGAAAATAGTCTTTAGAATTCTAAAGCTGCTATGGTCACTTAATAGAAGTCACTGCATTAGAAGTATAAAACATTTGAATCGATCTCCTTCTATATTTCGTTGCTCCTCTCGTCATAAGTTGTTGGCCAAGTTCAAAGAATTTGTCACCTTACGTTGAATTGTTTGAATAAAAGTTCGAACTAATTGAACATTAATCTGAGTATATTTTTCGTTTTCGTAATAACGTTCTTCAGGTAGTTTTGGAGTGACGCTATCAGTTATCAAAATCTGTGATTGAGAAGGTGTACTTATCGCTCTGTGCTTCTTCGAAAAATACAAGATCTAAAAATTCAACAGTAATTATCAAGTAATAATTTAGTAAAAGATTACCGAAAGTACTTCATATTAAAATAGAAAGTAAATTAATACAAACAATTAGAAATAGACCTGTACATAAATGTATACAAGTAACATACGTATACAAAAAAAAATTTCTTGAAACTAATATTATATTCCAAAGTCATCCGGATGTGTATTACACTAATATTATCATACTCTCCATTCCCAACCTCCATATCTACAAAATAATTCTTGTACCTCGCTCTTCAATATCATGACCAAACGCGATGGCCCATCTATCCTTCGAAACCATTCATTTCCTCCGCCGCATTAGTCACACGATAGCTGTGTCCTACAGAGGATCTTCCGCATGCATACCCCCACAGAGCGACCACTTTTTCGCGTCTCATCTCCGCCTTTTTGTCTGTTCTCGACCGTTGCCGCCAGTGGCCAACTCGGCGGGCGCATCCCGCTATCTGTTCTCTCTCCGAGCAGCAGAAGCAGATAATCCTCGGTAGTCTCCTTTTGTCGCGCATGCTCATCTCTCCTTATATATCTGTGTGTGTCTAGCTGCGACGCGCTGACTGTACAGATTCCGAGCTGCTGATAAGCGGCGGCTCCGACGGCGCGTTTGGCGAGAAGAGACACCGCGGGCTCGAGCGATGGTCTTTTTCGGCGACGATCTCTCGCAGCGTCGTTGTCTTCGCTTCCTTTTTGGTGTACTTACGTGTGCGTGTGTGTGGTTTTGCCAATGATAGGGGAGATGTCGGTTTTCGTATGTCAAAGTAGAACAGCTTGTGCGAGAAGTTGTATAACAGTCTCTCCAAATTATTATAACCGTAATGTTATTCG